>JAEIGH010000301.1:0-81189 GCA_018903575.1 Drosophila saltans | reverse complement strand
ATTGTTTAATAGTGTTACTGTCGTAATTGTTTAATAATGATACATAACTAGAAATTACTAGAAAATTATTTATATGGCAAAACAACGTTTGCCGAGTCTACTAGGTCATTAAATAACTAGAAAATTATTTATATGGCAAAACAACGTTTGCCGGGTTTTCTAGCATATATATATAAATTAGTTTCCTTTTATTTTCGACGAATATGGCAATAATTTAATTGCACACATTTTCGTTCATTGACATATTTATTCATTAAATTTAATATATAATTATAAATTTCGTTCAAGAATATTTTTATTTTTTCACCTAAATAAAATATATAATATCTTTTCCTTTTTTTTATTTTTTTCAATATATATATTTGAAATAAATAATTGTATTTCGATAGTAAATTCATAATTTACTTTAGTTTATCTATACATAGTATAAAGCAAAGTCGCTTTCTGTGTCTGTCTGTATGTATGTATGCTTAGATCTTTAAAACTACACAACGGATTTGGATGCGGTTTTTTTTAATAGATAGAGTGATTCAAGAGGAAGGTTTTTGTGTACAATAACATGCTTAATAAATTAGAGAACCATTGATAATTTCAAGAAGTCGTAAATAAACACATTTTTTAAATATTTTGAGAACCGTAGTAGTTAAGGTATTAAAGTTCAAAAAAGAACCGAATAGAATAAGTATTTTTGGTTGTTGAGTTTATTATTTTGGTTTTGTACAGAAATAATAAAATCATGTCAGGAAGACGTCGTCGTTCGAACATAGGTCGTAGTACATTGAATGCCAGAAGAACACGTTCAGCAAGAGATGAAGAAACGTCAGCGGAACGTGATGCTCGCATCAGCCAGCTTCGGGATAGAAACAGAGCTGAGAGGGAGAGAGTGAATCTTCAGTAGAGCGTGAGGCCCGACTCAGCCAGCTTCGGGCTAGAAATAGAGCTAAGAGAGAAAGAGAATCCTCCGTAGAGCGTGAGGCTCGCCGTAACCAGGATCGAGATAGACATATAGTTCAGAGAGCCAGAGAATTGTCTCTAGAGCGTGAGGCTCGCCGTATCCAGGATCGAGGCAGACATCGAATACAGAGAGCCAGAGTAACTAATTCATGGGTAAACAAAGAAAATTCTGCCATGAATTACGATCCTTCGATTCCTTACAAAGACGATCGTATAGTATCAATTGGTACCATGTCATTAGTGTGTAAACATTGCTCGGCATTGAAATTCAAGGACGAATCGAAAGGCATGTGTTGCTTGCAAGGAAAAATAAAATTAGAAGAAATTCTACCTCCACCTTAACCACTTCACTCTCTACTTACGGGTGAAGATCCGAAATCCAAACAATTCATGCGCAATATACGCCGTTATAATAACGCATTTCAAATGACCTCTTTCAAGAGTAATCAAGTCGTTGAGCGGGGTTTCATGCCTACATTTAAAATTCAAGGGCAAGTGTATCAGGGAGTTGCAGTTAGCAGGGAGCTTGCTACCACTTCGACCCGATGATCACAAATTTCTGCAAATTTATTTTATTGCAGATCCAGACGCACAAGCATCAACGCGGTATTCAAGTGTCGCACAGCCAATTGATAGAGATTTGATTAGATCTCTCCAAGATATGTTACATTCGCATAATCGCTTCATACAGTCTTTTAAAACTGCGATAGAGAGTGTTATAGCAAGTACTCCCGACTTTAATGTCGTAACCATCAAAAAAGTTCCTGTCGAAAACAGAGGAATATAATGCGCCTCCACGAGTGAGTAGCAGTGGTGATAGCCGGACAGCAATTTACAAAGGATATTGTTTGCAAGTCGATGATAATTTGCAAAAAATTTCAGAGTTACACAGATCTTATGACAGCTTGCAATATCCTTTGATGTTATGCCGTGGAGAAGATGGTTATGCCATTAATGTTTCTCAAGTTGACCCAATCAGTGGACTAACTCTGCGTAAAACAGTGTCATGTATGAACTACTTTTGCTACCGGATAATGACAAGACGAAACAATTTCAATTCCTTGCTTAGGTATGGAATGTTAACAAATCAATATTTAGTCGATCAATATGCGAAAATTGAATCCGAGAGATTGGCCTACATCCGTAACAATCAAACTAAATTGAGAGCTGAAAATTATGTTCATCTTCAGGATGCTTTACAGGCGAATGAACACAGCAACGGTATTGGACAGTTGGTTATACTACCTTCATCATTCACAGGTGGACCTCGATATTTACATGAAAAATCGCAGGACGCAATGACTTACGTCAGACATTACGGTAAACCTGATTTATTTATAACAGCAACATGTAACCAAAATTGGCCAGAAATCAAAGAAAACATTAACCCCAACTTAACTCCACAAGACAGATACGATATAGTTAACAGAGTCTTCCATTTAAAAGTACACAAACTCCTGCACCTCATTAACAAGTCTCATATTTTCGGTTCGCCACGCTGTCACATGTACACAATAGAATGGCAGAAACGTGGTCTGCCACATGTACATCTGCTGGTGTGGTTAGTAAACAAAATTAAACCAAATCAAATTGACAACGTCATTTCAGCTGAATTACCGGACAAAGAAGAAGATCCTGAACTGTTCGAAATCGTAAAGAAAAACATGGTACACGGCCCGTGCGGGACTTTAAACCCAAACTCTCCATGCATGCGAGATTCCAAATGCAGCAAAAAATTTCCGAAGTCGTTCCAAACTCAAACGTCTACCAGCGATGATGGATATCCCAAATATCGTCGACGATCGCCAGAACAGGGTGGGCAAAGTGCCACCTTTCGAAACCACGATATTGATAACCGATGGATCGTTGCATATAATCCGCTTCTTTTGAAAATTTTTGATGCGCACATCAACGTCGAGTTGTGCAGTTCAATAAAGTCAATCCAATACGTTACTAAATCTATACATAGTATAAAGCAAAGTCGCTTTCTGTGTCTGTCTGTATGTATGTATGCTTAGATCTTTAAAACTACACAACGGATTTGGATGCGGTTTTTTTTAATAGATAGAGTGATTCAAGAGGAAGGTTTTTGTGTACAATAACATGCTTAATAAATTAGAGAACCATTGATAATTTCAAGAAGTCGTAAATAAACACATTTTTTAAATATTTTGAGAACCGTAGTAGTTAAGGTATTAAAGTTCAAAAAAGAACCGAATAGAATAAGTATTTTTGGTTGTTGAGTTTATTATTTTGGTTTTGTACAGAAATAATAAAATCATGTCAGGAAGACGTCGTCGTTCGAACATAGGTCGTAGTACATTGAATGCCAGAAGAACACGTTCAGCAAGAGATGAAGAAACGTCAGCGGAACGTGATGCTCGCATCAGCCAGCTTCGGGATAGAAACAGAGCTGAGAGAGAGAGTGAATCTTCAGTAGAGCGTGAGGCCCGACTCAGCCAGCTTCGGGCTAGAAATAGAGCTGAGAGAGAAAGAGAATCCTCCGTAGAGCGTGAGGCTCGCCGTAACCAGGATCGAGATAGACATATAGTTCAGAGAGCCAGAGAATTGTCTCTAGAGCGTGAGGCTCGCCGTAGCAAAGCAAAGTCGCTTTCTGTGTCTGTCTGTATGTATGTATGCTTAGATCTTTAAAACTACACAACGGATTTGGATGCGGTTTTTTTTAATAGATAGAGTGATTCAAGAGGAAGGTTTTTGTGTACAATAACATGCTTAATAAATTAGAGAACCATTGATAATTTCAAGAAGTCGTAAATAAACACATTTTTTAAATATTTTGAGAACCGTAGTAGTTAAGGTATTAAAGTTCAAAAAAGAACCGAATAGAATAAGTATTTTTGGTTGTTGAGTTTATTATTTTGGTTTTGTAAAATCATGTCAGGAAGACGTCGTCGTTCGAACATAGGTCGTAGTACATTGAATGCCAGAAGAACACGTTCAGCAAGAGATGAAGAAACGTCAGCGGAACGTGATGCTCGCATCAGCCAGCTTCGGGATAGAAACAGAGCTGAGAGAGAAAGAGAATCCTCCGTAGAGCGTGAGGCTCGCCGTAACCAGGATCGAGATAGACATATAGTTCAGAGAGCCAGAGAATTGTCTCTAGAGCGTGAGGCTCGCCGTATGCAGGATCGAGGCAGACATCGAATACAGAGAGCAACAGGGTAACTAAAAAATTCTGCCATGAATTACGATCCTTCGATTCCTTACAAAGACGATCGTATAGTATCAATTGGTACCATGTCATTAGTGTGTGAACATTGCTCGGCATTGAAATTCAAGGACGAATCGAAAGGCATGTGTTGCTTGCAAGGAAAAATAAAATTAGAAGAAATTCTACCTCCACCTGAACCACTTCACTCTCTACTTACGGGTGACGATCCGAAATCCAAACAATTCATGCGCAATATACGCCGTTATAATAACGCATTTCAAATGACCTCTTTCAAGAGTAATCAAGTCGTTGAGCGGGGTTTCATGCCTACATTTAAAATTCAAGGGCAAGTGTATCAGGGAGTTGCAGTTAGCAGGGAGCTTGCTACCACTTCGACCCGATGATCACAAATTTCTGCAAATTTATTTTATTGCAGATCCAGACGCACAAGCATCAACGCGGTATTCAAGTGTCGCACAGCCAATTGATAGAGATTTGATTAGATCTCTCCAAGATATGTTACATTCGCATAATCGCTACATACAGTCTTTTAAAACTGCGATAGAGAGTGTTCCAGCAAGTACTCCCGACTTTAATGTCGTAATCCATGCAAATAAAGTTCCTGTCGGAGAACACAGAGGACGATATAATGCGCCTTCCACGAGTGAAGTAGCAGTGGTGATAGCCGGACAGCAATTTGACAAAAGAGATATTGTGTTGCATAGTCGTGATGATAATTTGCAAAAAATTTCAGAGTTACACAGATCTTATGACAGCTTGCAATATCCTTTGATGTTATGCCGTGGAGAAGATGGTTATGCCATTAATGTTTCTCAAGTTGACCCAATCAGTGGACTAACTCTGCGTAAAACAGTGTCATGTATGAACTACTATTGCTACCGGATAATGACAAGACGAAACAATTTCAATTCCTTGCTTAGGTATGGAATGTTAACAAATCAATATTTAGTCGATCAATATGCGAAAATTGAATCCGAGAGATTGGCCTACATCCGTAACAATCAAACTAAATTGAGAGCTGAAAATTATGTTCATCTTCAGGATGCTTTACAGGCGAATGAACACAGCAACGGTATTGGACAGTTGGTTATACTACCTTCATCATTCACAGGTGGACCTCGATATTTACATGAAAAATCGCAGGACGCAATGACTTACGTCAGACATTACGGTAAACCTGATTTATTTATAACAGCAACATGTAACCAAAATTGGCCAGAAATCAAAGAAAACATTAACCCCAACTTAACTCCACAAGACAGATACGATATAGTTAACAGAGTCTTCCATTTAAAAGTACACAAACTCCTGCACCTCATTAACAAGTCTCATATTTTCGGTTCGCCACGCTGTCACATGTACACAATAGAATGGCAGAAACGTGGTCTGCCACATGTACATCTGCTGGTGTGGTTAGTAAACAAAATTAAACCAAATCAAATTGACAACGTCATTTCAGCTGAATTACCGGACAAAGAAGAAGATCCTGAACTGTTCGAAATCGTAAAGAAAAACATGGTACACGGCCCGTGCGGGACTTTAAACCCAAACTCTCCATGCATGCGAGATTCCAAATGCAGCAAAAAATTTCCGAAGTCGTTCCAAACTCAAACGTCTACCAGCGATGATGGATATCCCAAATATCGTCGACGATCGCCAGAACAGGGTGGGCAAAGTGCCACCTTTCGAAACCACGATATTGATAACCGATGGATCGTTGCATATAATCCGCTTCTTTTGAAAATTTTTGATGCGCACATCAACGTCGAGTTGTGCAGTTCAATAAAGTCAATCCAATACGTTACTAAATACATTAATAAAGGTAGCGACCAAGCCACTTTCAGCATACAATCATCAAATGAAGTGGAAAAATATCAGTCTGGACGTTACATCTGCAGCTCCGAAGCTGTATGGAGGATTTTATCATTCGAAGTGCACGACCGGGCTCCCACAATTGTCCACCTAGCAGTTCATTTAGAAAACGGACAAAGAGTATATTTCACTGAGAACAATATACAAGAAGTTGTTAATAACCCGCGGGACACAACATTGACCGCATTCTTCAAGTTATGTGCTCAAGATGATTTCGCGAAAACACTAACATATGACAGAGTTCCATGTTACTATACATGGAACCAGAGTAATTCTAAAACCTTTCAACGGCGAAAACAAGGTACTGCGGTCGATGGTTTCCCCGGAGTAAAAAAAACGGATGCTCTTGGCAGAGTCTATGTGATTCATCCCAACAACAGCGAATGCTTTCATCTGAGAATGTTACTGCATATTGTAAAAGGCCCGACATCCTTTGCACACCTAAGAACTGTACAAGGTGTTGTTTACAATACTTATCAAGCAGCATGCAAAGCTCTGGGGCTTTTGGAAAACGATTCTCACTGGGAAAACACATTATCGGAAGCAGCTACTTGCAGTTCAGCTACATCACTAAAATATTTATTTGCCATCATAGTAGCGTTTTGTCAGGTAACTGATTCTGTTAATCTGTGGAATAAATTTCAAGAAAGTATGGCCATTGATATTTTGATACGTCGACGGCGAGTGTTAAACTCGGATGACGTACAATATGATCAAAGCATATTTGACGAAGCATTATATGAATTGAACAAAGTAGTGCAATTACTTTCGGGTAAATCGATCAAGGATTTTGGGTTACCGATGCCTGCTAATAATACTAACTCAGAATCAACGAATAGTGCCGAATACACAAGAGAAACATCATACGATCAAACGATACTTTTACAAAATATAGCTCAAGATGAGCCACGATTAAACAACGATCAGAAATATGTATTCACTACATTACTATCCTCAATTGATAACAATGAAGGGAAAATGTTTTTCCTTGATGCCCCGGGAGGTACAGGAAAAACATTTTTAATCAATCTGCTTTTAAGAAAAGTGAGATCTAAAGGAAAAATTGCATTAGCTGTAGCGTCGTCTGGCATAGCCGCTACGCTTTTGGAAGGAGGTCGAACCGCACACTCTACATTCAAGCTTCCGCTGAAAATCGCCACCGATGATAATAACAGCGTCTGTAGTGTTTCTAAACAGAGCAATACAGGAAAATTGATGCGTGACTGCTCATTAATAGTCTGGGACGAAGCTACTATGTCAAATAAAACGTCTGTGGAAGCACTGGATAGGACAATACGCGATTTGCGCAGCAATAATTCACCTATGGGTGGATGTACGATTCTGTTCTCAGGAGACTTTCGTCAAATCCTACCAGTTGTGACTCGAGGAACACGTGCGGACGAAATAAATGCTTCCCTAAAGCGATCTTACCTTTGGCCACACGTCAATAAATTAGAGCTTAAAATTAATATGAGGGTTTCGTTAACTTCACGTGGGAACAGGCTTTTTCCAGAGATGCTGCTAAAAGTTGGCAATGGAGAGTTAACACAAAGTGATGGAAAGATAAACCTAGAAAACCTTTGTGTTTTGAAAGACAACATCCAAGAGTTGGTCGACAATGTCTATCCCGACATTGATAACATATGTTGTAAGACTATATCTTGGTTTAAAGAAAGAGCGATTTTGTCTCCAACTAACGAAGAAGTAGACAATATAAATAACTTGATTCATTCAAAGATTGATGCGCCGACGCAAATATACTACTCGGTCGATACTGTTCTCGATTTAGAAGAAGCTGTTCATTTTCCTACAGAATTTCTTAATTCTTTGAACCCGTCTGGACTTCCCCCTCACAAAATGCTGTTAAAAGTAGGTTGTCCTGTTATTTTATTAAGAAACCTGAATCCACCTAAACTTTGCAATGGTACGCGTTTGTTGGTAAAATCACTGAAAACTTTCATAATAGAGTGCACAATACTCACAGGATGTGGTACTGGGGAAGTTGTATTGATTCCACGAATTCCTCTGATACCATCGGATTTACCGTTCCAATTTAAACGCCTACAGTTTCCGGTAAAGACATGTTTTGCAATGACCATAAATAAATCGCAGGGTCAAACCTTCAACGTTGCGGGTTTAGATTTGAGCGTTGAGTGTTTTTCACACGGCCAATTGTATGTCGCTCTTTCAAGAGTAATCTCTAAGGAAAACATGTTTGTATTGTCTAATGACAAGAAAGCTGTGAACGTTGTATATAGAGAGATCCTGTAGTATATTAAATGTAAAAGTAAAATAAAAAGGGAAAATCTAAAAAATAAATAAGTAAAAATGAAAAAAAAAAAGTAAAAATGTAGTTTATGAATTCAGATATCCCAAAGATAGTAGGAAATCTTCACAGTACAGGGAAAGAATTAAAATTCTTTTACTACAAGTTTAACGCGTGCGAAGCCGCGGGCAAAAGCTAGTCATTAATATAACAAATGTATTGTTAATTATATATTAAGCAAAAGTCATCAACGAACTTTAATAGGTTGGTTTTTTTTAATTTTTTTATTTTTACATAACAAAGAATGTATGCTGAAAAAGAAATAATAACTTGCATTTATAAGGTATTTACAGAATTCGCAAACAGGGAAGCCATTGAAAATAAAATAAATCCAGTGAAACTTTTATTTACAAATTCTGGGGATAAGCGTTAACGATAAATCCGGAACCAATTAATATGTAATATAAATTAAATACATAGAGCTTGGCAAGTTCCCTCATTATCTAAAATAGATAAGTAATGCCGCCGCCAAGTTATAATTGCGACACACTAATCATATATAGGGTAATTGTTATAATATAATAATTTACTATAACAAGTAATGAACATCAACTGTCCATTATGAGTAGGTTTTGTGCCACGTTTTCTATAAATCGACCATTTATGACCGAGGGTACGACTTACGTAACAATTTTCGTATGTATTTTTAAAAATACCTTAAGACTTCATAATTTTATATAAATAAATAGACATTGCCGATATTAAATGTATTAAATCATATGAATATGATATATGTACATTTACTTCATTTAATATACCAACGCTCGACATCACACCACATATAGAGGTTTTTTGCCACGTTTTCTGTAAGTCGCGCAGTTATGAAGGAAGGTACCACTCACGTAACAATTTTCATATGTATTTTTAAATTAGAATGCAGGTATGGAAGAGAGAAAATATAGAAAGTATTGGTTAGATATGACAGAGTAATTTCAGAGTTGCAGAAAAAGATACGTGACGCTGCAGCCCTTCTTCTTATTTACAGAGCTCACCAGTCCACGTCTTCTCTGAATGGAAGATCCAGGGGGTGACATCTTTTGAGACGCCTTGTTTGGGTGCTGTAGTCTAGCAGATTAATGGCCAGTGTGTTATTGTGTGTCTCCAGCCTGGAGCAGTGCCGAATGCCGTACCTCCTTATTTCACTGCTGACAGATGGAACATTTAGGTCTCTATGGATGACGGAGTTACGAATGAATGCAGGCGCTCCAACAATTCTGCGGAGAAACTTGCTCTGGAAGCGTTGTATAATATTAAATAAACTATAAGTCATATTTTATGATAAATTTGGTTTATATTAATAGATTACAATGTCCTTATATGGAAAAAATGCTCACTATTATTATAATATTATTTAAATATTACAATTTTAATGATGAATTTTCCATAACGGATATTCAGGTTCTTCGGGCTTAACCTCTAAGCAGTTTCACGTACTATTTAACTCTCTATTCAGAGTTCTTTTCAACTTTCCCTCACGGTACTTCTTTACTATCGGTCTCATGGATATATTTAGTTTTAGATGGAGTTTACCACCCACTTAGTGCTGCACTATCAAGCAACACGACTCTTTGGAAACACCATCTAGTAATCATTAATGTTATACGGGCCTGGCACCCTCTATGGGTACATGGCCTCATTTAAGAAGTACTTAAATCATTATGTTCTCATACTAGAATATTGATGCTCCATACACTGCATCTCACATTTGCCATAAAGACAAAATGACTTTCTTTTTGCTCGCCGCTACTAAGAAAATCCTTGTTAGTTTATTTTCCTCCCCTAATTAATATGCTTAAATTCAGGGGGTAGTCCCATATGAGTTGAGGTTGTATATACACAAATATAAATATATAATTTTCTTTTATATATTGAAACCATTAATATATTTCTATTATGTGAAGAATAATAATATTTACTTAATTTTTTTTTTTTGCATAACAAGTCATTAATAAGAGGCAATTCTAGATGAAAAAAAAAAAAATTTTTTTTTTATGCTAGACATTCCTCAGTATTATAAGAATTGAAAATGAAATTAATATACATCTTCGTTTTTCTCATACTTGAGAGATAATGTGTTACATTTATAATTAATATTATGAAAATTTATTATATTAAATACAAAAATTTCTCATAATATACAAAGTGTTTTAAAATTTTGTAAAATATTAAAACAACTTATTGAGCATAGTCTTACAACCCTCAACCATATGTAGTCCAAGCAGCACTCTCATCTCATGGACTGCGATATGCGTTCAAAATGTCGATGTTCATGTGTCCTGCAGTTCACACGATGACGCACAGTTTGCTGCGTTCTTCATCGACCCATGAGCCGAGTGATCCACCGCTTAGAGTGAATATATTTAGTGTTTATTTCATTATGTCAATAAAATTTTTATTGAAAGAAATTAAAAATACATCATTTGACTGGCATATATCAATTCCTTCAATAAATTCTTTATCCCGATATAATGCTGCGAAATGTCTTAGTTTTACATAATTGATTGCATACTGGTGTTGTTGAATAATATGTATTAAATTTTTGCATTATTGTATACGATCGACATATGTAAAACATTATAAACCAGGCACTACATTTTATTCTTGGGTTGTTGCTTTAACCATTGTATGCAAATAAACCAATAATAAGCAATACAATACGCAACGCGTGTACATTGTGGTACATATACACGCCGAAAAATAATAATGTTTTAATTTTGCATATTTAAGTTTTTATTTATATTGAATATAACAATATTATTTTTCGTATTTTTAAATTTGGTGTTGTATATATATTTGCGTAATCAATGGGAGTTAATGACTCACTTTACTAGGAATTCCAAGTTCATGTGAACAGTTTCAGTTCACAATCCCAAGCATGAAAGTGGTTCAACGGTTTACCCGGACCTCTCGGTCTAGGAAATACACGTTAATACTTTCATTGTAACGCGCGTGCAGCCCAGGACATCTAAAGGCTTCACAGCCCTGTTATTGCTCAATCACATTATTGCTAGACGCAATTTGTACATTTAAGAAGCTAGTGTCCTTATAATGGGACAAATCCTGAAGATATCTATTTAATATATTTGAGTCTCATTCGTTATCGGAATTAACCAGACAAATCACTCCACGAACTAAGAACGGCGATGCACCACCACCCATAGATTCGAGAAAGAGCTATCAATCTGTCTTACACACTTATGTTCGGACCTGGTAAGTTTTCCCGTGTTGAGTCAAATTAAGCCGCAGGCTCCACTCCTGGTGGTGACCTTCCGTCAATTCCTTTAAGTTTCAGTTTTGCAACCATACTTCCCCCGGAGCCCAAAAGCTTTGGTTTCCCGGGAAGCGACTGAGAGAGCCATAAAATTAGCTACACCCAATTGCTAGTTGGCATCGTTTATGGTTAGAACTAGGGCGGTATCTGATCGCCTTCGAACCTCTAACTTTCGTTCTTGATTAATGAAAACATCTTTGGCAAATGCTTTCGCTTAAGTTAGTCTTACGACGGTCCAAGAATTTCACCTCTCGCGTCGTAATACTAATGCCCCCAAACTGCTTCTATTAATCATTACCTCTTGATCTGAAAACCAATGAAAGCAGAACAGAGGTCTTATTTCAATATCCCATGCATAGAATATTCAGGCATTTGAAGCCTGCTTTAAGCACTCTATTGTGTTCAAAGTAATTGTACCGGCCCACAATAACACTTGATTAATGGCCAGTGTGTTATTGTGTGTCTCCAGCCTGGAGCAGTGCCGAATGCCGTACCTCCTTATTTCACTGCTGACAGATGGAACGTTTAGGTCTCTATGGATGACTGAGTTACGAACGAATGCAGGCGCTCCAACAATTCTGCGGAGTAACTTGCTCTGAAGCGTTGTATAATGTTGACATTCGTGTCTGAAGCCGTGCCCCAGAGCTGGATGCCATAAGTCCACACCGATTTAATTATGGCTATGTACAGCAGCACCTTATTGCGGATGCTGAGTTGTGATTTGCTGCCGATGAGCCATTGCATCTTAGCCAGCTTTAAGTTGAGCTGAGCACGTTTTGTTTTTAGATGCACTTTCCAGTTTAATCGCCTGTCCAGAGTAAGGCCCACATATTTGACCGAGTTTACGCTCGGGAGAAGCGTCCCATGAAGACTGACCGGGGAATATGAATATGAGATACTTACTTTTATTTCATTTAATATACCAACGCTCGACATCACACCACATATATAGGTTTTGTGCCACGTTTTCTATAAGTCGCGCAGTTATGAAGGAAAATACCATTAAACTAACAATTTAATATATGAAATTTTCATTTAATATTGAATTCAATAATATATGAAATTTTCATTTAATATTCAATTCAATAATACATGAAATTTCCATTTAATATTCAATTCAATAGAATATGAAATTTTCATTTAATATTCAATTCAATAATATATGAAATTTTCATTTAATATTCAATTCAATAATATATGAAATTTTCATTTAATATTCAATTCAATAGTATATGAAATTTTCATTTAATATTCAATTCAATAATATATGACATTTTCATTTATAATATTAAATGAAGTAAATGTACATATATCATATTCATATGATTTAATACATTTAATATCGGCAATGTCTATTTATTTATATAAAATTATGAAGTCTTAAGGTATTTTTAAAAAATACCTACGAAAATTGTTACGTGAGTGGTACCCTCGGTCATAAATGGTCGATTTATAGAAAACGTGGCACAAAACCTACTCATAATGGACAGTTGATGTTCATTACTTGTTATAGTAAATTATTATATTATAACAATTACCCTATATATGATTAGTGTGTCGCAATTATAACTTGGCGGCGGCATTACTTATCTATTTTATATAATGAGGGAACTTGCCAAGCTCTATGTATTTAATTTATATTACATATTAATTGGTTCCGGATTTATCGTTAACGCTTATACCCAGAATTTGTAAATAAAAGTTTCACTGGATTTATTTTATTTTCAATGGCTTCCCTGTTTGCGAATTCTGTAAATACCTTATAAATGCAATATTTCTTTTTCAGCATACATTCTTTGTTATGTAAAAATAGAACAAATAAAAAAAACCAACCTATTAAAGTTCGTTGATGACTTTTGCTTAATATATAATTAACAATACATTTGTTATATTAATGATAAACTAAAGTAAATTATGAATTTACTATCGAAATACAATTATTTATTTCAAATATATATATTGAATAAATTAAATAAATGGAAATGTGATTATATATTATGTAGGTGAAAAAATAAAAATATTCTTGAACGAAATTTATAATTATATATTAAATTTAATGAATAAATATGTCAATGAACGAAAATGTGTGCAATTAAATTATTGCCATATTCGTCGAAAATAAATGGAAACTAATTTATACATATATATTATTGTTTTATTCAAAAATATATTAAATTGTCAAGTATCATTTAAAATCCAATCAAATCTAATATGTCTGTTTGATATATATATCAACAGTACATATAATATATAAATAACATTATTCTGGTTGATCCTGCCAGTAGTTATATGCTTGTCTCAAAGATTAAGCCATGCATGTCTTAGTACACACGAATTAAAAGTGAAACCGCAAAAGGCTCAATATATCAGTTATGGTTCCTTAGATCGTTAACAGTTACTTGGATAACTGTGGTAATTCTAGAGCTAATACATGCAATTAAAACACGGATCTTTTGGGACGTGTGCTTTTATTAGGCTAAAACCAAGCGATCATTTGATCGTTATATTGGTTGAACTCTAGATAACATGCAGATCGTATGGTCTTGTACCGACGACAGATCTTTCAAATGTCTGCCCTATCAACTTTTGATGGTAGTATCTAGGACTACCATGGTTGTAACGTGTAACGGGGAATCAGGGTTCGATTCCGGAGAGGGAGCCTGAGAAACGGCTACCACATCTAAGGAAGGCAGCAGGCGCGTAAATTACCCACTCCCAGCTCGGGGCGGTAGTGACGAAAAATAGCAATACAGGACTCATATCCGAGGCCCTGTAATTGGAATGAGTACACTTTAAATCCTTTAACAAGGACCAATTGGAGGGCAAGTCTGGTGCCAGCAGCCGCGGTAATTCCAGCTCCAAAAGCGTATATTAAAGTTGTTGCGGTTAAAACGTTCGTAGTTGAACTTGTGCTTCATACGGGTAGTACAACTTACAATTGTAGTTAGTACTATACCTTTATGTATGTAAGCGTATTATCGGTGGAGTTCTTATATATAATTAAGTACTTGTATTTTTTTTTATATTCCTCCTATTTAAAAACCTGCATTAGAGCTCTACATCGAGTGTTATTGTGGGCCGGTACAATTTCTTTGAACAAATTAGGGTGCTTAAAGCAGGCTTCAAATGCCTGAATATTCTGTGCATGGGATAATGAAATAGGACCTCTGTTCTGCTTTAATTGGTTTTCAGATCAAGAGGTAATGATTAATAGAAGCAGTTTGGGGGCATTAGTATTACGACGCGAGAGGTGAAATTCTTGGACCGTCGTAAGACTAACTTAAGCGAAAGCATTTGCCAAAGATGTTTTCATTAATCAAGAACGAAAGTTAGAGGTTCGAAGGCGATCAGATACCGCCCTAGTTCCCTGGAAACCAAAGGTTTTGGGCTCCGGGGGAAGTATGGTTGCAAAGCTGAAACTTAAAGGAATTGACGGAAGGGCACCACCAGGAGTGGAGCCTGCGGTGTAATTTGACTCAACACGGGAAAACTTACCAGGTCCGAACATAAGTGTGTAAGACAGATTGATAGCTCTTTCTCGAATCTATGGGTGGTGGTGCATGACCGTTCTTAGTTCGTGGAGTGATTTGTCTGGTTAATTCCGATAACGAACGAGACTCAAATATATTAAATAGATATCTTCAGGATTATGGTATATTGCCTTCATTCATGGTGGCAGTAAAATGTTTATTGTGTTTGAATGTGTTTATATAAGTGGAGCCGTACCTGTTGGTTTGTCCCATTATAAGGACACTAGCTTCTTAAATGGAAAAATTGCGTCTAGCAATAATGAGATTGAGCAATAACAGGTATGTGATGCCCTTAGATGTCCTGGGCTGCACGCGCGCTACAATGAAAGTATCCACGTGTGCTTAATGAACATCAACTATCCATTATGAGTAGGTTTTGTCCCACGTTTTCTATAAATCGACCATTTATGATCGAGACTTCATAATTTTATATAAATAAATAAACATTGCCGATATTAAATGTATTAAATCATATGAATATGATATATGTACATTTACTTCATTTAATATACCAACGCTCGACATCACACCACATATAGAGGTTTTTTGCCACGTTTTCTGTAAGTCGTGCAGTTATATAGGAAGGTACCCCTCACGTAACAATTTTCGTATGTATTTTTAAAAATACCTTAAGACCTCATAATTTTATATAAATAAATGGACATTGCCGATATTAAATGTATTAAATCATATGAATATGATATATGTACATTTACTTCATTTAATTGACTGGTAGAGCCTCTGTAACCAAATTGGCGTCAGTCGTTAGCGCCTGGCTCCTATATTATTTCTGTCAATCTTAATTCTCAAACAATTTGTTCATTGTCTAACGACAGACTACAAATAAAAAATAAATTAAAAAAAAAAAATATATATTATTTTATATGCTCGAAGAAATTTGTTTAAAAGACTAAAAAAAAAAAAAATTATGTATTTTTAAAAATACCTTAAGACTTCATACTTTTATAAAAATAAATAGACATTGCCGATATTAAATGTATTAAATCATATGACTATGAGATATTTACTTTTAGTTCATTTAATATACCAACGCTCGACATCACACCACATGTATAGGTTTTGTGACACGTTTTCTATAAGTCGCGCAGTTATGAAGGAAAATACCATTTAACTAACAATTTAATATATGAAATTTTCATTTAATATTGAATTCAATAATATATGAAATTTTCATTTAATATTGAATTCAATAATATATGAAATTTTCATTTAATATTCAATTCAAGAGTTTTTTTTTTTAATTTATTTTATATTTGTAATCTGTCGCTAGACAATGAACAAATTGTTTGAGAATTTAGATTAACAGAAATAATATTGGAGCCAGGTGCTTACGACTGACGCCAATTTGGTTACAGAGCTCTACCAGTCAATTAAATTCAAGAATTAAATAAAGTATATGAAATTTTCATTTAATATTCAATTCAATAATATATGAAATTTTTTTTTTTTTTTATTATTTTTTTAATTTTTTTTTTAATTTTTAATTCAATAATATTTTTTTTTTTTTTTTTTTTTTTTTTTATTCATTTTTATATGAAATTTTCATTTAATATTGAAAACAAAAATATAAAAATTTTTCATTCAATATTCAATAATATATGAAATTTTCATTTAATATTCAATTTAATAATATATGAAATTTTCATTTAATATTCAATTTAATAATATATGAAATTTTCGAGAGCGAGAGCGAGACGGGAGTGGTGAGCGGCGGAGCTTTCACCACGGCCTGTAATGCTGTAACCTGTAATGCTGTAATGTTAAGTTAATTTAATCTGCTTTATAACGTGTAAATGAAAAGACGTGAATACATATACATATCTGTGAAGTGAATTACTCTTGGAGTTTTCAACAATTATTTCTGGGGAAGAAAAGAAGGAAGACATCCGCCCTCCTACAAACATTTTGGTCCTTCGAGCCGGATCCTCACTCAGAAGGAAGTTTTTTCTAAGATCAGGCCGATCTATTGACGCCGGCTCGCATCGGTGGATTTTTCATCAACGCTGCAAAGAAAGTTAAGTGAAAACTTTTATTTGAAGTCCACATAAGGTGGCAGTGTAAATGTTGTCCGATTGCATGATTTATCACATAAGGTGTTAAATCAGGCAGCACTTCATTTACACTCATTAAATGACATAAGGTCATTTTTTATTCTCCTTCATTCCTTTTTCCTTTTGTACTTTGTACTGCTTTCCGACGCAGCCATCTTTTTTTCCAATCCCAGTTATGTATGTACATATGTAAATGTACATATGAACAGTTCCATGATCATTTTTTCCTACATCAACTGTTCACACATTCCATTCCTTCCAAGAAACGTACATATGTGCATACATAACTAAGTACATAAGGTACTTCCATACATACATATCTAAGTACATAAGGTACTTCCATACATACATACATATCTCCACCAACAAAAAATATATGTGCATTCAATATCAAACTTACCGTGTGTCGCCGTTTCCAATTTCCAACAAGTGAAGTGAACACTCCTCCGCGAGAAAAAAATTTGTGCTGTGACATCCTAAAATGCGAACAAGAAAACATTTAGTGAAAATTAATTAAATTCGCGAGAAAATAATTTAACTTACGTTTGTTTACATTTTGAGTCACACATATGTACGCACATACACGAATGTTCCGATTGTTCACCATTCCTACACTTGTTATCGGCTCCAGTTTCAAGGTTTACACGACGGCAATTTATTTTTTCGGCAACGCGAAACGAATGCGAAATTAAAGCGAACGCCCAATAAAATAATTTCGCACTCGCACTGTTTTCGCGATCCGAATTTAATAAATCCGAGCTTGCGTGTAATATTTAATGCACATATTTTTTTTTTCCAATACACATATTTCATCCATAATAAATATATTTTACATATTCCATAATATATTTTATAACATTCCGTACTCACATATACACACAATATATTTTATACATTCCACATACAAAATATATTTACACACATATCACATACCCACATACATAATATTCCATATACATACAATATATTTTATACATTCCACATACAAATATAATTACACACACATAAATCCTAACACATACTTATAATTTCTCCGACATTTAATTTACACAAACGCATTTACATAATTATTATTTTTTGGTGCAGGATTCCGAAAATAAAAAAAAAAAAAAATAAAACATTGAAACATTTCATCAAAAAAAAGGATTTTCTAATTAAGTGAATTAATTCCGGATTTTCGCCTTCGTGTTGTTTGTTCATTAAAATTTGAAATTCGCGCATAAGAAAATTTTGTAAAACCGTCTCCAACGCTACAGCCGAGTCGTTTTTTTTCCTGTGAGATTTGCCTATTTTTGTTTCAAAAATTTGTGACTAATCTTTTTATAAACGACTTTAAGGTTTATTGACTGTATTTGTATTTCTACCGAGAACATAAAAAAAAAGAAAAAAAAAATCCATTCCAAGCTAACATCGGAAGAAATACAACGTACAGTTTAGATTTTTTTTTTGCAATTTTGTCTTTCCTTTTTTGCGCAAACAACAACACGTAGTCGTCTATCCTTTTTCGACCCAAGTTCACAAATAAGAGAATTTTTATTAACGGATAACCACCAGTAAAATTTTTATGTGCATTTGTGTAAAACCGATTTCTTGATATACATTCAACTATAATTTTGTAAAATAAAATATACAGTCCACGTTTCGAAAAATTCCTACAAATATAAAGTTCAACATTTCAAAAATTCTTTCATCGTCGACAATTCCACAGTGGTTATAAAGCCAAGTTCTTCAATTACTGCGAAGATTATTATACTCGATTCAAGTTCCAATTGCTTCGACATTTTCTACAATTCTTTTTACATTTTTTCGATTTTCAATTTTCAATTCTCCAATTCCTGTTGTCGTCTAGCAACGGTCAAAAAAAACTGCGTTTTTAGATTATGCCAATCGAGCAACCCAAGACTAGCGCTAAGTCAACTCGGCTCACTGTTCCTCCACGTTCTGCATCGCCTGCGACCCCGACATCAAAACCAAGAATTCTCGCTTCTCCTGCGACAATTAAACGACATCCAAGTTCTGCCAGAAGTGAGTCTTCAGCACTCAAGGGTCAGAGCCACGGCATTCAACGAGCTTCATCTGAGCCCAGATTGTCGTCTCCGAAAACTTCCAGAGCGTCAAGCCCATCTAAGTTAGAAACTGCGAAGCCAGTCCCGCACATCACCGTGTCCGCACCTTCAGTCTCTACTCGTTCTGAAACGCAGAGACGTATTCGTGTCTCCAACATGGCTTTGGCTGATTTTATAGCTGCCAGTGATCGTATCAGCCGTTTCCAGGATATGATCACCACTCCGTCTGAGAATGCAGTCACAATCTCCACACTGAAGATCCGACAGGATCATATTCGCTCCTTATGGGCAACAGCCGAACAAGAGTATGTTCGTTGTTCCAAAAGTATTCGGCAAGATGGTGACGCTGCAGATATTACGACCCTAGAAGCAAAATATGCTTATTGCTATGACGTTTATGAACGTTGCGCGTCTCTACTTACAGAGTCCATTGACAAAGCATCCATGCCAGCGCAGTTGCCAGTTCCTAGCGTTGCTTCGAGAGGCTGTAATCTTCCGCCATGTGACACAGAAATCTTTAGCGGGGATTTTTTGCGTTGGCCTACATTTCGAGACCTTTTCACCGCTGTCTACATAGACAATCCGCGGTTAACACCTGTCGAAAAGTTATTCCATTTGAATTCTAAAACACGAGGTGATGCCAAGGCTCTAGTGGCTAAGTCTCCACTTACCAATGATGGTTTTGAATCAGCTTGGGAAGCCCTCTGTGAGCGGTTTGAGAATCCAAGACTCCTTGTCAATAGTCAGCTCAAGGTCCTGTTCGGCTTAATGCCCATTCCTACCGAGTCCGTCACATCGCTGAGAACGATGCTGAACACTTTCCAAGGATGCTTGCTAGCATTAAATCTTCACGGCGTAGACACATCTACTTGGGACAGCATGCTCGTTTTTTGGGCTAGCTCCAAGCTGCCCAAGGTTACCCGAGCTATGTGGGAGCAGTCTCTCCAAAATAAACGAGATATCCCATGTTGGTCCGAATTAAATGCGTTTCTAGAGGATCGCGTCCTTACGTTGGAATCACTGGAAGATTCAATGACTGTGAGTTGTCAGCCATCGACCAGTCAATTTGTCCGAAAGGAACCCCAGAGGAATATAAAGACCTTCAAAACCAAGGTCTCGGTGGGATCGTCCGCATGTAAGGTGTGTGCTAAGGAGAATCATCCAATCCGTCTGTGTCCTCGTTTTCTCCAAATGTCCATCAATGATAGAGTCACACAGATTAGGCAACTCAAATTATGCCTCAATTGTTTCGCACGTCAGCATCAACTAAAAGAATGTCCAAGTGCACATAATTGCTTCACGTGCAACGGTCGCCATAACACTCTGCTTCATCGTGGTAACGGTGCGCCAGTGCCAGCGCTTCCCAACTCAAACGCCAGGGGCAATCAAGCCAACGTTGTTTCAAACCTTCCGGCAGACCCACCTATTCGCACGCAAAGTTATTTTGCATCAAGTGCGAAGCGAGTCCTTTTGGGAACAGCCATGGTTACCGTGCGTCACCAGGGAGTATCCTATAGGGCTCGTGCTTTGATTGATCCAGGATCTGAAGGGAGTTTCATAACGGAGCGACTCTTCAATCAAATAAAGCTTCCATTCAAAACAGTGACTGCCCACATATCTGGTCTGACCATGTCGACTCCCGCTCAAGCCCATAAGCTTTCTCAGTTCGTCATCGGTTCTCCTTTGATGCCAGAACGGCGAGTGCCCACGTCCGCCTATGTCCTTCCGTATTTGGCGGGCAATCTTCCGACGCATAGCATTAGCGAGAGTGCCTTAGAAAATCTGCCCGACTTGCCACTTGCAGATCCGAATTTCCGTCACAGTGCCCAAATAGATCTACTGCTCGGGTCTGACGTGCTTCCGGCAATTTCCTTGAAGGGCAAGGAAACCAACATTTGCGGCACCCTTCTTGGAGAAGAGACCATCTTCGGGTGGGTACTTACGGGGCCAGTAGATGATTCCCAAATCGACCAACGAGCAATCTCCTCGTTTTCCACTCGAGTCGTGCATCCCCCAGATAGCCAATTAGATACACTTCTCACAAAATTTTGGGAGGTGGAGGATCTCCCTGTGAGGAGAATGAAAGAGTCCGATTCCGATTGTGAGGAGAACTTCGTCCGAACCACCAAAAGAGACACCTCGGGACGATATATCGTCAGCCTTCCATTCCGAGAGCCTAGCAACATCCAGCTGGGTCATTCCAGGTCAGGTGCATTGGCTCAGTTCCTTCGGAACGAGAGCCGACTGAGCAAGAATCCGGAACTCAAAGCTCAGTATAACTCGGTGATCCAAGAGTACATAGACCTTGGTCATATGAGAAAGGTTAGTCCTGCAGACGGTAGCTCTGTATTTTACCTTCCACATCATGCGGTGTTTAAGCCAGAAAGCACCACTACTAAAGTTCGCGTAGTGTTCAACGCCTCCAGTTCCTCCACCAATGGGCAGAGTCTCAACGATGTCTTGCATACAGGGCCGGTCCTCCAATCCGACCTAACCATGCAACTACTTAAGTGGAGATATTTCCGATTTGTATTCAACGCCGATATTACCAAGATGTATCGGCAAATCCTTGTTGACCAACGACACACTCCGTTTCAGCGAATCTTGTTCCGCACACCAAATGGCGAATTAAGCGATTTTGAGCTAAAAACCGTCACATTTGGAGTAAATTGTGCCCCCTTCCTTGCGATTCGAGTCCTCCAACAGCTAGCAAGTGATGTGGAATCACAATATCCTCGAGCGAGTGAAGTTATTCGCAATTTCATGTACGTGGATGACGTACTAGCTGGTGCTCATACGCAACACGAGGCCTGTGAGGCCATTAAAGAGCTGTCATGCGCGATGGAGTCCGCTGGTTTCCCCCTACGAAAGTGGACGGCCAATCATAAGCCGCTTCTGCGTGACATTCCGTCAAGCCACCTGTTAAATTCCGAATTTCTCGAAATCGATGACGCTAGTGTAACCAAGACGCTGGGGATTCGATGGAGAGCCACGACTGACGAGTTTTTCTTCGTTCCTTCTCCACTGGAGCAAAAATCCTCCTACTCGAAGCGCGAGGTTTTGTCCCAAATTTCTAAATTGTTCGATCCAGCAGGTTGGTTATCTCCTTTCATTGTGCGTGCCAAGATGTTTATGCAAACTTTGTGGCTACGTGAGCTCCGTTGGGATGATCCACTTCCGTCCGATCTTGACCAACAGTGGAGCCAGTTTGTGACCAATTACCAGTCACTCAACGAAATCCGTATTCCTAGATGGGTACACTCTCAACCAAAGGTCCACATTGAGCATCACGGGTTCTGTGATGCATCCGAGCGAGCATATGGTGCAGCGCTATACGTTCGAGCTGTGATAGGGAATCACAGCTTCACGAATCTCCTTACCTCCAAGACAAGAGTGGCTCCAGTGAAAACCGTTTCTCTCCCTCGATTAGAATTGTGTGGAGCAGTCCTCTTGGCTGAAATGACTGCTGCAATTCTCCCTTACATGCCGGTAGATAATCCTGATCTGCATCTGTGGACAGACTCCACCATTGTATTGTCCTGGCTTCAAAAACCTCCATGCAGATGGACCACTTTCGTGGCAAATCGAGTAGCGAAAATAACACAGATTTGCGACGCCCAACAATGGCATCATGTTCGTTCAGAACACAACCCCGCCGATTTGGCAAGTAGAGGTGTTTCCTCCAGCGAGTTAGCGCAGTCAAACCTGTGGTGGCACGGCCCAGAGTGGTTAACGTTGCCTCGCAGCCAATGGCCACCAGCACTTGAGTCTATCCCAGAGACTGACGTCGAACAAAGGACCATTAAGGTGCATACCACCAAGATCGCGCAGGCGGAAGAGTTCCTCGACCGTTTCTCCGACTTTAGCCGAGCATTGCGCGTTTCTGCGTACATTCTGCGTTTCATCCGCCAGTGTCGCAAAGGTCCCAGGGCGACCTCACTTCAACTTTCCCAAGGCGACCTGGCAGCAGCAGAGCAAGCGCTCATTATTTCGACTCAGCGTCAAGCATACGCTGAGGAATACCAAAGTCTCAGCAACAAGCAACAAATAGCCTCTCGTAGCTCCATACTTTCCTTAAACCCATTTCTTGATCACCATGGCATTATCCGAGCCAGCGGACGGGTTAAAAATTCCAGCTCTCTGCGGTATGATGAACGTCATCCTGTTCTTCTGCCGTATGACAGCCGGTTTGCTCGACTCCTTACTGATTTCACCCATCGCATATCGTTGCATGGGGGTAATCAGCTCATGATCCGTATCATCCGAGGGAAATACTGGATTCCCAAGATTCGAAATTTGGTCAAACATGTGACTAAGTCCTGCAAGGTCTGTATCATATACAGAAAGCGTCTCCAAACGCAGCTAATGGGAGATCTGCCCAAGGAGCGGTCTTCCTTTTCCAGGCCATTCACCTACACGGGAGTGGATTTTGCCGGCCCGTTCGATATCAAAAATTACACAGGACGGGCCTGTCTCATTACTAAGGGGTATGTGTGTGTGTTTGTGTGTTTTAGCACCAAGGCTATCCACTTGGAATGCACATCCGACCTGACGACTGAGAAATTCCTGGCCGCGTTGGCGCGGTTTATAGGTCGCAGGGGATGTCCGCAAGCCATTTATTCTGATAACGGCAAGACCTTTGTTGGCGCCGAGAAACTTCTCTCCAAAGAGTTTCTGGAGTCAGTAGCATCCGCAGCCTCAAGTCGGTACAGCCACCATAAGCTAGACTGGCGTTTCATTCCGCCCGGAGCACCGCATATGGGTGGCTTATGGGAAGCAGGAGTCAAAAGTTTCAAGACTTTGCTCCGAAAGTCCGCTTCCAACACTCGATTCACCTTCGAGGAGCTGTCAACGCTGTTGACAAAAGTCGAGGCTTGCCTAAATTCTAGGCCACTGGCTCCTTTATCAGATGACCCTACAGAGCTCCTCTCACTGACACCCGGTCATTTCCTGATCGGAGCGCCTCTCCTGTCAGCTCCTGAAGCTGAAATCCCTCAGCTCGCCGAGTCCATCCACAACCGATGGCGGCGCCTTGAGGCTCTAAACCAGCAACTTTGTCTGCGCTGGAAGGAGGAGTATCTGAAGGAGATGCACAAGAGGCACAAATGGCAACGACCCGTGAGAGATCTCCAGATCAACGACATGGTTGTTGTTAAGGAGGACAACTTGCCACCTAACGAGTGGCGACTCGGTCGAATCCAGGCAGTTCATCCTGGCGCCGACGAGCGAGTTCGCGTTGTCGACTTGCTGACCACGCGAGGCCCTATCCGAAGGCCCGTCACCAAACTATTGTTACTACCCTCCTGTAGCGAATAATTTCCTCCTCCTATTTGCAGCTCTTTCCAATTATTGTCATTTCTTGGCTAATCCGAAACTTTCCATTTCTAGCCCTCTTTTTCCAGCTTTTTTTTTCCCAGCACAAGACCTTCCAGCATGGCCCCACGTCCACGCCAACGCCGCAAACCCTCCGAGGAGACACGCTCCCGGGAGACTCATACCTTTCGGTGCCGGGTGTGCCGAGGAGTCCACCCATTAAAAAGATGTAAACGTTTTCTAAAGCTGGCTACGGAGAAGAGGCTCCGAGCAGTTTTAATTAACAAATATTGCTCAAATTGCTTGGCCCATGAGCATTCGGGCAAGTCCTGCCGCAGTGGGAAGCGGTGCCAGAAATGCGACCAGCGGCACCATACGCTGCTGCACGACGATGACCGTCGTTCGACATCGCGGGAACCGCCAGCCGCCTCCTCCAGGAAAGCCTCCAAACCCTCCAAACCCTCCGTTGCTCCTCCCTCGCTCACAGGACTCCTAAGCCTGTCATCCACGTTGGTGATGCCCACGGCGACCATCATTATTGTTGTTGGCGCCAAAACATTCCGCACGCGAGCGCTGCTCGACCCCTGCGCGCCGGTCAGCCGTATCCGGGCATCCCTTGCCGCCAGCTTCGGTTTGCCGACGGTCCATCTGGGGGCCGATCGGATTTGCACGGCAGTGGTCAAGTCGCCAGTGGAAACTGACGTCGAGATCAACGTCGCCTTCCAGGTGGTTCCGGCCCTCCAGTTCCGGACACCCGCTCGGCCCGTCCACGACAGCGTGTGCCAGCGGTTCGCGGACCTGAGGCTGGCGGATGAGCGCTTCCACGCTCCGGCCTCCGTCTTCGTGGTGTTGGGCGGAGACGTATACCCCCGAGTCGTGCGGGCAGATTGCCGCGTGAGTCGGGACGGATTTCCCGTGGCCCAGCGTACCATCTTCGGGTGGACACTGGCCGGCAGCTGCCCACACCCGTGAGGCATTCGCAATCAGGATATTGCAAGGGGGGCCGGGATGTCTACGTCACCAATGACGTAGAGAGCGAGAGAGCGAGACGGGAGTGGTGAGCGGCGGAGCTTTCACCACGGCCTGTAATGCTGTAACCTGTAATGCTGTAATGTTAAGTTAATTTAATCTGCCTTTATAACGTGTAAATGAAAAGACGTGAATACATATACATATCTGTGAAGTGAATTACTCTTGGAGTTTTCAACAATTATTTCTTGGCCCCCCCCAAATTTTTTAATTTTCAATTCAAAAAAAAAGGAAATTTTCAAGAAAAGATGAACCTCCTACAATCCAATTTAATATTCAATTTATTTTGTATTTAATTTGTCATTTCAATACATGTAGAATAGAAAATTAAGACTGAATAATATACATATCTGTGAAGTGATTTTACTCTTGGAGTTTTCTGAACAATTTTCTTCTGGGGAAGAAAAGAGGTAAAGAGCATTCACAAAAAATAACTTACGTAGTAATTTGTTTTGGAATCTTTGGAGGATTTCGATGTTGGAGTTGGATGCTGTGCCCACAAATGAATTCCGTACGTCCAAATTGGCTTCAGGATCGTCTTGTAAAGTAGAAGCTTGTTGTTCAGGCTGAGTTGTGACCTAGTACCAAGTAACCAATTCAACTTGTACATTTTTAAATAAAGCTGCGTTTTTTTGCTCTTAATGTGGGATTTCCAAATGAGTCGTCTGTCTAGTGTGATACCGAGATATTTCACTGTCTGAACTGTTGGCAGAGGTGTGCCATATAAGCAAACAGAGGGGCAATTTTGTCGGTTTTTTGCCACGTTTTCTGTAAGACGCGCAGTTATGAAGGAAAGTACCACTCACGTAACAATTTTCATATGTATTTTTAAAAATACCTTAAGACTTCATTCTTTTATATAAATAAATAGACATTGCCGAAATGAAATGTATTAAATCATATGAATATGAGATATTTACTTTTAATTCATTTAATATACCAACGCTCGACATCACACCTCATATATAGGTTTTGTGCCACGTTTCTATAAGTCGCGCAGTTATAAAGGAAAATTTTCATTTAATATTGAATTCAATAATGTATGAAATTTACATTTAATATTCAATTCAATAACATATGAAATTTTCATTTAATATTCAATAGTATATGAAATTTTCATTTAATATTCAATTCAATAATATATGAAATTTCCATTTAATATTCAATAATATATCAAATTTTCATTTAATATTCAATTTAATAATATATGAAATTTTCATTTAATATTCAATTTAATAATATATGAAATATTCATTTAATATTCAATTCAATAATATATGAAATTTTCATTTAATATTCAATTCAATAATATATGAAATTTCCATTTAATATTCAATAATATATGAAATTTTCATTTAATATTCAATAATATATGAAATTTTCATTTAATATTCAAAACAATAATATATGAAATTTTCATTCAATATTCAATAATATATGAAATTTTCATTTAATATTCAATAATATATGAAATTTTCATTTAATATTCAATTTATTAATATATGAAATTTTCATTTAATATTCAATTCAATAGTATATGAAATTTTCATTTAATATTCAATTCAATAATATATGAATTTTTCATTTAATATTCAATTCAATAATATATGAAATTTTCATTTAATATTCAATTCAATAATATATGAAATTTCCATTTAATATTCAATAATATATGAAATTTTCATTTAATATTCAATAATATATGAAATTTTCATTCAATATTCAATAATATATGAAATTTTCATTTAATATTTAAAACAATAATATATAAAATTTTCATTCAATATTCAATAATATATGAAATTTTCATTTAATATTCAATTTAATAATATATGAAATTTTCATTTAATATTGAATTCAATAATATATGAAATTTCCATTTAATATTCAATAATATATGAAATTTTCATTTAATATTCAATAATATATGAAATTTTCATTCAATATTCAAAACAATAATATATGAAATTTTCATTCAATATTCAATAATATATGAAATTTTCATTTAATATTCAATAATATATGAAATTTTCATTTAATATTCAATTTATTAATATATGAAATTTCCATTTAATATTCAATAATATATGAAATTTTCATTTAATATTCAATAATATATGAAATTTTCATTCAATATTCAATAATATATGAAATTTTCATTTAATATTCAATTTAATAATATATGAAATTTTCATTTAATATTCAATTCAATAATATATGAAATTTTCATTTAATATTCAATTCAATAATATATGAAATTTCCATTTAATATTCAATAATATATGAAATTTTCATTTAATATTCAATAATATATGAAATTTTCATTTAATATTCAAAACAATAATATATGAAATTTTCATTCAATATTCAATAATATATGAAATTTTCATTTAATATTCAATAATATATGAAATTTTCATTTAATATTCAATTTATTAATATATGAAATTTTCATTTAATATTCAATTCAATAGTATATGAAATTTTCATTTAATATTCAATTCAATAATATATGAATTTTTCATTTAATATTAAATTCAATAATATATGAAATTTTCATTTAATATTCAATTCAATAATATATGAAATTTCCATTTAATATTCAATAATATATGAAATTTTCATTTAATATTCAATAATATATGAAATTTTCATTCAATATTCAATAATATATGAAATTTTCATTTAATATTTAAAACAATAATATATAAAATTTTCATTCAATATTCAATAATATATGAAATTTTCATTTAATATTCAATTTATTAATATATGAAATTTTCATTTAATATTCAATTCAATAGTATATGAAATTTTCATTTAATATTCAATTCAATAATATATGAATTTTTCATTTAATATTCAATTCAATAATATATGAAATTGTCATTTAATATTCAATTCAATAATATATGAAATTTCCATTTAATATTCAATAATATATGAAATTTTCATTTAATATTCAATAATATATGAAATTTTCATTCAATATTCAATAATATATGAAATTTTTATTTAATATTTAAAACAATAATATATAAAATTTTCATTCAATATTCAATAATATATGAAATTTTCATTTAATATTCAATTTAATAATATATGAAATTTTCATTTAATATTGAATTCAATAATATATGAAATTTGCATTTAATATTCAATTCAATAATATATGATATTTTCATTTAATATTCAATTCAATAGTATATGAAATTTTCATTTAATATTCAATAATATATGAAATTTTCATTTAATATTCAATTTATTAATATATGAAATTTTCATTTAATATTCAATTCAATAGTATATGAAATTTTCATTTAATATTCAATTCAATAATATATGAATTTTTCATTTAATATTAAATTCAATAATATATGAAATTTTCATTTAATATTCAATTCAATAATATATGAAATTTCCATTTAATATTCAATAATATATGAAATTTTCATTTAATATTCAATAATATATGAAATTTTCATTCAATATTCAATAATATATGAAATTTTCATTTAATATTTAAAACAATAATATATAAAATTTTCATTCAATATTCAATAATATATGAAATTTTCATTTAATATTCAATTTATTAATATATGAAATTTTCATTTAATATTCAATTCAATAGTATATGAAATTTTCATTTAATATTCAATTCAATAATATATGAATTTTTCATTTAATATTCAATTCAATAATATATGAAATTGTCATTTAATATTCAATTCAATAATATATGAAATTTCCATTTAATATTCAATAATATATGAAATTTTCATTTAATATTCAATAATATATGAAATTTTCATTCAATATTCAATAATATATGAAATTTTTATTTAATATTTAAAACAATAATATATAAAATTTTCATTCAATATTCAATAATATATGAAATTTTCATTTAATATTCAATTTAATAATATATGAAATTTTCATTTAATATTGAATTCAATAATATATGAAATTTGCATTTAATATTCAATTCAATAATATATGATATTTTCATTTAATATTCAATTCAATAGTATATGAAATTTTCATTTAATAATCAATTCAATAATATATGAAATTTCCATTTAATATTAAATAATATATATATTTTTTTTTTTTTTTTTTTTTTGTTTTTAGTCTGTATTTATTTGCAATCTATCCTATAAGGACAATAAGCAAATTATATAAGGAATTAACAATAGCAGGGTGATTGAAGTAACAATAGTGGGTTTCATTAAATTAGAATACAGGTATGGAAGAGAGAAAATATAGAAAGTATTGGTTAGATATTACAGAGTAATTTCAGAGTTTCAGAAAAAGATACGTGTCGCTGCAGCCCTTCTTCTTCTTTGCAGAGCTCACCAGTCCACGTCTTGTCTGAATGGAAGATCCAGGGGGTGACATCTTTTGAGACGCCTTGTTTGGGTGCTGTTGTCTAGCAGATTAAGGGCCAGTGTGTTATTGTGTGTCCGTTTAGGTCTCTATGGATGACTGAGTTACGAACGAATGCAGGCGCTCCAACAATTCTGCGGAGTAACTTGCTCTGAAGCGTTGTATAATATTGACATTCGTGTCTGAAGCCGTACCCCAGAGCTGGATGCCTTAAGTCCACACCGGTTTAATTATGGCTTTGTACAGCAGTACCTTATTGCGGATGCTGAGCTGTGATTTGCTGCCGATGAGCCATTGCATCTTAGCCAGCTTAAAGTTGAGCTGAGCACGTTTTGTTTTTAGATGCGCTTTCCAGTTTAATCGCCTGTCCAGAGTAAGGCCCAGATATTTGACCGAGTTTACGCTCGGGAGAAGCGTCCCATGAAGACTGACCGGGGGGCAGTCGAGCCTGCGTGTAGCGAAGGTCATATGCAGGGACTTGTCCGTGTTTATAGCAATGTTCCACCTGTTAGGCCAGGGCTCAAGTATGAGCAGTTGATCCCGTATGATTTCAGAGGTCTCAACAGGGTTCGGTGCACAGGCAATAAATGCAGTGTCGTCCGCATATGAGGCAACCAGTAGTTGTGGGTGTTGCAGCACTGGTAGGTCTGCAGTGTACAAGGTATAGAGTATAGGGCCAAGTACACTGCCCTGTGGGACGCCCGCTTTGATGCACTCTATTCTGGACGAAGAGCCGTCACACCTTACAAAGAAGCTCCTGTCTGCGAGGTAGGATTTCAGGACCATGTAGTACGGGGCAGGAAGTAGCAGCTTTATTTTGTACAGGAGCCCATCATGCCAGACTCGGTCGAAGGCCTGCTTGAACAATAATATATGAAATTTTCATTCAATATTCAATCTATACATAGTATAAAGCAAAGTCGCTTTCTGTGTCTGTCTGTATGTATGTATTAGATCTTTAAAACTACACAACGGATTTGAATGCGGTTTTTTTTTAATAGATAGAGTGATTCAAGAGGAAGGTTTTTGTGTACAATAACATGCTTAATAAATTAGAGAACCATTGATAATTTCAAGAAGTCGTAAATAAACACATTTTTTAAATATTTTGAGAACCGTAGTAGTTAAGGTATTAAAGTTCAAAAAAGAACCGAATAGAATAAGTATTTTTGGTTGTTGAGTTTATTATTTTGGTTTTGTACAGAAATAATAAAATCATGTCAGGAAGACGTCGTCGTTCGAACATAGGTCGTAGTACATTGAATGCCAGAAGAACACGTTCAGCAAGAGATGAAGAAACGTCAGCGGAACGTGATGCTCGCATCAGCCAGCTTCGGGATAGAAACAGAGCTGAGAGAGAGAGTGAATCTTCAGTAGAGCGTGAGGCCCGACTCAGCCAGCTTCGGGCTAGAAATAGAGCTGAGAGAGAAAGAGAATCCTCCGTAGAGCGTGAGGCTCGCCGTAACCAGGATCGAGATAGACATATAGTTCAGAGAGCCAGAGAATTGTCTCTAGAGCGTGAGGCTCGCCGTATCCAGGATCGAGGCAGACATCGAATACAGAGAGCCAGAGTAACTAATTCATGGGTAAACAAAGAAAATTCTGCCATGAATTACGATCCTTCGATTCCTTACAAAGACGATCGTATAGTATCAATTGGTACCATGTCATTAGTGTGTAAACATTGCTCGGCATTGAAATTCAAGGACGAATTGAAAGGCATGTGTTGCTTGCAAGGAAAAATAAAATTAGAAGAAATTCTACCTCCACCTGAACCACTTCACTCTCTACTTACGGGTGACGATCCGAAATCCAAACAATTCATGCGCAATATACGCCGTTATAATAACGCATTTCAAATGACCTCTTTCAAGAGTAATCAAGTCGTTGAGCGGGGTTTCATGCCTACATTTAAAATTCAAGGGCAAGTGTATCACTTAGCAGGGAGCTTGCTACCACTTCGACCCGATGATCACAAATTTCTGCAAATTTATTTTATTGCAGATCCAGACGCACAAGCATCAACGCGGTATTCAAGTGTCGCACAGCCAATTGATAGAGATTTGATTAGATCTCTCCAAGATATGTTACATTCGCATAATCGCTACATACAGTCTTTTAAAACTGCGATAGAGAGTGTTCCAGCAAGTACTCCCGACTTTAATGTCGTAATCCATGCAAATAAAGTTCCTGTCGGAGAACACAGAGGACGATACAATGCGCCTTCCACGAGTGAAGTAGCAGTGGTGATAGCCGGACAGCAATTTGACAAAAGAGATATTGTGTTGCATAGTCGTGATGATAATTTACAAAAAATTTCAGAGTTACACAGATCTTATGACAGCTTGCAATATCCTTTGATGTTATGCCGTGGAGAAGATGGTTATGCCATTAATGTTTCTCAAGTTGACCCAATCAGTGGACTAACTCTGCGTAAAACAGTGTCATGTATGAACTACTATTGCTACCGGATAATGACAAGACGAAACAATTTCAATTCCTTGCTTAGGTATGGAATGTTAACAAATCAATATTTAGTCGATCAATATGCGAAAATTGAATCCGAGAGATTGGCCTACATCCGTAACAATCAAACTAAATTGAGAGCTGAAAATTATGTTCATCTTCAGGATGCTTTACAGGCGAATGAACACAGCAACGGTATTGGACAGTTGGTTATACTACCTTCATCATTCACAGGTGGACCTCGATATTTACATGAAAAATCGCAGGACGCAATGACTTACGTCAGACATTACGGTAAACCTGATTTATTTATAACAGCAACATGTAACCAAAATTGGCCAGAAATCAAAGAAAACATTAACCCCAACTTAACTCCACAAGACAGATACGATATAGTTAACAGAGTCTTCCATTTAAAAGTACACAAACTCCTGCACCTCATTAACAAGTCTCATATTTTCGGTTCGCCACGCTGTCACATGTACACAATAGAATGGCAGAAACGTGGTCTGCCACATGTACATCTGCTGGTGTGGTTAGTAAACAAAATTAAACCAAATCAAATTGACAACGTCATTTCAGCTGAATTACCGGACAAAGAAGAAGATCCTGAACTGTTCGAAATCGTAAAGAAAAACATGGTACACGGCCCGTGCGGGACTTTAAACCCAAACTCTCCATGCATGCGAGATTCCAAATGCAGCAAAAAATTTCCGAAGTCGTTCCAAACTCAAACGTCTACCAGCGATGATGGATATCCCAAATATCGTCGACGATCGCCAGAACAGGGTGGGCAAAGTGCCACCTTTCGAAACCACGATATTGATAACCGATGGATCGTTGCATATAATCCGCTTCTTTTGAAAATTTTTGATGCGCACATCAACGTCGAGTTGTGCAGTTCAATAAAGTCAATCCAATACGTTACTAAATACATTAATAAAGGTAGCGACCAAGCCACTTTCAGCATACAATCATCAAATGAAGTGGAAAAATATCAGTCTGGACGTTACATCTGCAGCTCCGAAGCTGTATGGAGGATTTTATCATTCGAAGTGCACGACCGGGCTCCCACAATTGTCCACCTAGCAGTTCATTTAGAAAACGGACAAAGAGTATATTTCACTGAGAACAATATACAAGAAGTTGTTAATAACCCGCGGGACACAACACTGACCGCATTCTTCAAGTTATGTGCTCAAGATGATTTCGCGAAAACACTAACATATGACAGAGTTCCATGTTACTATACATGGAACCAGAGTAATTCTAAAACCTTTCAACGGCGAAAACAAGGTACTGCGGTCGATGGTTTCCCCGGAGTAAAAAAAACGGATTCATCCCAACAACAGCGAATGCTTTCATCTGAGAATGTTACTGCATATTGTAAAAGGCCCGACATCCTTTGCACACCTAAGAACTGTACAAGGTGTTGTTTACAATACTTATCAAGCAGCATGCAAAGCTCTGGGGCTTTTGGAAAACGATTCTCACTGGGAAAACACATTATCGGAAGCAGCTACTTGCAGTTCAGCTACATCACTAAAATATTTATTTGCCATCATAGTAGCGTTTTGTCAGGTAACTGATTCTGTTAATCTGTGGAATAAATTTCAAGAAAGTATGGCCATTGATATTTTGATACGTCGACGGCGAGTGTTAAACTCGGATGACGTACAATATGATCAAAGCATATTTGACGAAGCATTATATGAATTGAACAAAGTAGTGCAATTACTTTCGGGTAAATCGATCAAGGATTTTGGGTTACCGATGCCTGCTAATAATACTAACTCAGAATCAACGAATAGTGCCGAATACACAAGAGAAACATCATACGATCAAACGATACTTTTACAAAATATAGCTCAAGATGAGCCACGATTAAACAACGATCAGAAATATGTATTCACTACATTACTATCCTCAATTGATAACAATGAAGGGAAAATGTTTTTCCTTGATGCCCCGGGAGGTACAGGAAAAACATTTTTAATCAATCTGCTTTTAAGAAAAGTGAGATCTAAAGGAAAAATTGCATTAGCTGTAGCGTCGTCTGGCATAGCCGCTACGCTTTTGGAAGGAGGTCGAACCGCACACTCTACATTCAAGCTTCCGCTGAAAATCGCCACCGATGATAATAACAGCGTCTGTAGTGTTTCTAAACAGAGCAATACAGGAAAATTGATGCGTGACTGCTCATTAATAGTCTGGGACGAAGCTACTATGTCAAATAAAACGTCTGTGGAAGCACTGGATAGGACAATACGCGATTTGCGCAGCAATAATTCACCTATGGGTGGATGTACGATTCTGTTCTCAGGAGACTTTCGTCAAATCCTACCAGTTGTGACTCGAGGAACACGTGCGGACGAAATAAATGCTTCCCTAAAGCGATCTTACCTTTGGCCACACGTCAATAAATTAGAGCTTAAAATTAATATGAGGGTTTCGTTAACTTCACGTGGGAACAGGCTTTTTCCAGAGATGCTGCTAAAAGTTGGCAATGGAGAGTTAACACAAAGTGATGGAAAGATAAACCTAGAAAACCTTTGTGTTTTGAAAGACAACATCCAAGAGTTGGTCGACAATGTCTATCCCGACATTGATAACATATGTTGTAAGACTATATCTTGGTTTAAAGAAAGAGCGATTTTGTCTCCAACTAACGAAGAAGTAGACAATATAAATAACTTGATTCATTCAAAGATTGATGCGCCGACGCAAATATACTACTCGGTCGATACTGTTCTCGATTTAGAAGAAGCTGTTCATTTTCCTACAGAATTTCTTAATTCTTTGAACCCGTCTGGACTTCCCCCTCACAAAATGCTGTTAAAAGTAGGTTGTCCTGTTATTTTATTAAGAAACCTGAATCCACCTAAACTTTGCAATGGTACGCGTTTGTTGGTAAAATCACTGAAAACTTTCATAATAGAGTGCACAATACTCACAGGATGTGGTACTGGGGAAGTTGTATTGATTCCACGAATTCCTCTGATACCATCGGATTTACCGTTCCAATTTAAACGCCTACAGTTTCCGGTAAAGACATGTTTTGCAATGACCATAAATAAATCGCAGGGTCAAACCTTCAACGTTGCGGGTTTAGATTTGAGCGTTGAGTGTTTTTCACACGGCCAATTGTATGTCGCTCTTTCAAGAGTAATCTCTAAGGAAAACATGTTTGTATTGTCTAATGACAAGAAAGCTGTGAACGTTGTATATAGAGGGATCCTGTAGTATATTAAATGTAAAAGTAAAATAAAAAGGGAAAATCTAAAAAATAAATAAGTAAAAATGAAAAAAAAAGTAAAAATGTAGTTTATGAATTCAGATATCCCAAAGATAGTAGGAAATCTTCACAGTACAGGGAAAGAATTAAAATTCTTTTACTACAAGTTTAACGCGTGCGAAGCCGCGGGCAAAAGCTAGTAATATATGAAATTTTCATATAATATTTAAAAAATAATATATAAAATTTTCATTAATATTCAATAATATATGAAATTTTCATTTAATATTCAATTTAATAATATATGAAATTTTCATTTAATATTCAATTCAATAATATATGAAATTTTCATTTAATATTCAATTCAATAATATATGAAATTTTCATTTAATATTCAATTCAATAATATATGAAATTTTCATTTAATATTCAATTTTCATATGTATTATTTTAGTGTAATATTTAATAAATATATTAAATTATTTAATATTGAGATATTTTAATTTATTTCATATAATTTATATATATAAATATTTATTTTTATATTATTTTATATGCTCGAAGAAATTTGTTTAATATATTTATGTTTTGTCCATTATTAGTAAATTAACCAATCACATCACTTCATAAACACTTATGTTCGGACTTAGTAAATTTTCGCCGTGTTGTTGAAATCCCCAAAAATAGTGTGCCTTTTTCCGTCAATTCCTTTTAATTTCAGTTTTTGCAATCATATAATATAATTCCCACTGAAGCATGATATGAGAGAGCTACTCACACTCATGTACACTCAATTGCTTGCCGACAATTGAATATTGGTTAGAGGACTAAAGCGGTATCCAAAATTGCCTTTAAAAATCCATATGGATTATGGGATTTAGATATATTTGATAAAAAAGTGTTTATACTTTGTTTTCTTATATTTATATCTGATAAATATAATATTATCTGCAGGCTTCACTACTTGGTGGTGCCTTTCCGTCAATTCCTTTTAATTTCAGCTTTTGCAATCTCATATATGTATACTTCCCTATGAAGCTACTGAGAAAGCTATATATGACAATTTTTTATGGTTAGAACTAGCGGGCGGCGGTATCGAATTGTCTTTATATATCTATATGGATTATGGGATATACATATATTTGATGAAAAAGTAGTGTATATACTTTGTTTTCTGATATATCTGATAAATATAATATTGTTTGCAGGCGCATCACTACTTGGTGTGGGGCCTTTCCGTCAATTCCTTTTAATTTCAGCTTTTGCAATCTCATATATGTATACTTCCCTATGAAGCAACTGAGAAAGCTATACAGGTGGTTGTTATGTATGTACACTCGATTGTTGGCCGATAATTTGTATATGGTTAGAACTAGGGCGGCGGTGTTATCTGACTGATATATTAACAACATGTTAAATATTTATAATTTTTAATATACTTTAAATCAATATATCATTTTCATTAATATGATTATAAATAAATAATTTATCTCATATCATATCATTATTTTGGTCAATATTAGGATTTTCAAGAAATCCATTTTATATTCGTCACTAAAAATATGACATGTCAATTGGATACCCGTGCCTGGGCGGCGGCACATTTTGGTTGCAAAATTCTTTTCTGCATACCATTTTAATATAATATAATAATGGGAAAACCATTATTATAATTATATTCGAATCATCAAGCAAAGGATAAGCTTCAGTGGATCGCAGTATGGCAGCTGCTCAACCACTTACAACACCTTGCCTGTTACAAAAGTCGTTTACAATTGATTCTAGGCTTTGTCATTGTATTAAATAATGTTTTAATAAGTAACTAGCGCGGCATCAGGTGATCGAAGATCCTCCCAATTTACTATGTCACAAATAACATTGGCATCACATCCATTGTCGTTTATAAAATAAACTTTTAATGGTTTAGAAGCCATACAATGCAAATTGCCCCTTATTTATCATTGCAGTCCAGCACGGATACGACCTTAGAGGCGTTCAGGCATAATCCAACGGACGTAGCGTCATACCACTGTTCGCTCGAACAAGTATTGTGCCATTGGTCCGTACCTGCGGTTCCTCTCGTACTACGCAGGAATGCTGTCGCAACAACGTTTTGTCATTAGTAGGGTAAAACTAACCTGTCTCACGACGGTCTAAACCCAGCTCACGTTCCCTTGCATGGGTGAACAATCCAACGCTTGGTGAATTTTGCTTCACAATGATAGGAAGAGCCGACATCGAAGGATCAAAAAGCGACGTCGCTATGAACGCTTGGCCGCCACAAGCCAGTTATCCCTATGGTAACTTTTCTGACACCTCTTGTTAAAAACTCTTTAAACCAAAAGGATCGATAGGCCGAGCTTTTGCTGTCCCTGTGTGTACTGAACACCGAGATCAAGTCAGCATTTGCCCTTTTGCTCTATGTGTGGTTTCTGTCCGCACTGAGCTGGCCTTGGGACACCTCCGTTATTATTTGAGAGATGTACCGCCCCAGTCAAACTCCCTACCTGGCAATGTCCTTGAATTGGATCATACCTGAGTAGTTGGAGTTATACCAAAAATTTCAAATTGAAAATACATAAATGCATTCTCTCATTAAAGAATTTGTTTGCGATTATATAACAAACTCGTGATACTTTGATCAAGAAGCTTGCATCAAAACCCAATACCATAAGATATAATAAATATATCCGTATAATGGCTAGGAAATAATACACGTTCCATTTAATCAAGTAAGTAAGGAAACAAAAAGAGTAGTGGTATTTCATTGACGATATTAAACACAAGGAAAAATATCTCCCACTTATTCTACACCTCTTATGTCTCCTGGCAGTGTAGCTAGATTAGAGTCAAGCTCAAAAGGGTTTTCTTTCCCCGCAAATTATTCCAAGCCCGTTCCCTTGACTGTGGTTTCGCTAGATAGTAGATAGGGACAGTAGGAATCTCGTTAATCCATTCATGCACGTCACTAATTAGATGACGAGGCATTTGGCTATTTTTTTTTTTTTTTTTTTTTTTTTTTGATCGCCAAGGTAGGGAAATCTTCGAAAGATACTAGGTGCTCCTAGCATGCACGATTCACTGCTTTTTGATTCTGTCGGATAGCCACCAGGTCAGGTTTATTTAATCCGGTCTCGCACTAAAGACTTGGTTTAACATGGACGACGTAGCCTTTCCGCTCAAGTCCCCGCTTGAGGGCATTTACTACGCCGTTATGTCTAACTATCCGCCTCCCGTGCGTACGATAGCATTGCTGCAAGATGTGGTTTGTTGTCTCGGGTGCATCACATCCTGCACGACACCGTCTCCCCAATTCGTGCCTTCCCCTCGTAGTACGAGACTTCGAGGGTAGGGCATTTATCCTCAGCTTGATTCCGTTTAAATATTCCTTTCCTGTTACCAAATGCGTGGGCTGACAAACCCATCCATGTTGCTGGCGAAAATGTCCAGCTTCACGGAGACCGCTACCATCAACAGACATGTGCAACCTGTTTGCCTAGTATGAATCTATCTCTGCACGAGTGAGCAGGCTACCAATTCCCGCTAGTAATCTATCCCGCGCCCTTTGCATCTCGTCGTCAATGAAGGAGCTGGCTACCTCGGATTGCTCGAGGTGAGGCCATTTGATATTGCTCAATCGTTTCAGACGTAGCATCGGCGCTGTCCATCGTAATGATGGAATCCCGAGACCCCCACAAGTGTGGGGGGCGTGGAAGAAAGCTACTGACACGTCCAGTGGCAGATCTAGACATCTTTTAACGGTAGATCGTACCAACCTGTCTAGTTTTCTCAGAACGCCTATCGTCACACTCCCAAGGTTTAGCTTGTGATAGAGTTGTGGGATAAGGACCGTCCTGAGGGCAAACAACTTCTGTTGTGGCTTCAGAGGGGCTGGATCGAAACGAGCCCGCCCATCCGCATTAAACCTGATGCCTAGATACTTCCACTCTTCTGTGCGCTTCAGTGAAGGACACTCGCGCGAGCCTACACAAAAAGACCGCCGTTCAACGACAGTGCATTTCTGCTTGGCCTTCCCCTTAATTCAGTCAGTGAAACACTTATCAGCGTTAGGGGTGAGTCCCACCGACGATAAGGAATCGACGGTGATGTCCAACAGTTTCTGAAGGCCCATTGGAGTTTCCGCAAAAAGCACCAAATCATCTGCGAACGCTGCCGCGTTTGTAATGGCATTTCCGACTTTGGCACCAACCCTATCAGGAAAAGACCTAAGCAACCGATCAATGATCAAGTTGAATAGTATAGGAGACAAAGGGTCACCCTGCTTGACGCCTCGAGCAGGGACGAATTCCTCTGATCTCCATCCTTCCCCATTAAGAGTGGTACCGCCGCCCTCGTACAACTTCCGTAAGTAGTCGATAAAATCTTTTGGGGCACCATATGCAGTTAGGGTGTTGTATACTGCTTGGTGAGACACCGAGTCAAATGCTTTGCTAACATCGAGTGTTGCAATATAGCACGACTTCCACCGTTTAAGATGTTCCCGCAAAATTAAATCAACCATCGTCGCATTATCAGCACATCCATCGGTATGTAGGAACCCTCGCTGACGCGGATCCCAGTTGACTGACGAGGTCAATCGGGAAGCCAAAATAGCATTTAGTTGCCTGACCAAAACCGAGGAAACTGTTATTGGACGAAAGTCTTGCGGTTCAGGCCAGTCGGATAGGTTGGGGTATGTTGCCGCACCGTAGAATTAGGTTCATTATGCGTAGCATAATACCTGTTGGAATACTCCTAGCAGTCTTAGCAGATATCCCATCAGGCCCTGGAGAGGAAGATAATTTCACTTTATTAACCCTTAGGTCATGTGCTGTAATAGCGGACCATACTTTTTCAAGCGAATGTTCCAAGTGGAACATGGCGTTATCGCAAGAGCAAGTGCTGGGTTGTGACATTACTTCCCTCCAATATGGCTCCATAATTTCTCGGTTTAAGAGAGTCATAGTTACTCCCGCCATTGACCCGCGCTTACTTGAATTTCTTCACTTTGACATTCAGAGCATTGGGCAGAAATCACATTGTGTCAACACCCGCTAGGGCCATCACAATGCTTTGTTTTAATTAGACAGTCGGATTCCCCAAGTCCGTGCCAGTTCTGAATTGATTGTAAATTGATAATCGTTCTAATTTAAAAGAACTAATTAAAATTAATTAGTATTCTTAAAAATTTTAGCAAGAAAGTTCCACAATTGGCTACGTAACTAAACTATCCGGGGAACAAATAACTATCATAAATGATAGAAACTCTATTTACCCAGAACGAACACATAAACCATGTTATTGTTTCCCAATCAAGCCCGACTATCTCAATCTTCAGAGCCAATCCTTATCCCGAAGTTACGGATCTAATTTGCCGACTTCCCTTACCTACATTATTCTATCGACTAGAGACTCTTCACCTTGGAGACCAGCTGCCGATATTGGTACGGCCTGTTGAGAAGTTTGCGTATCCCCACCATAAATTTTCAAGGTCCGAGGAGAAAATATCGACACAACAGTATATGTCAAGCTCTTCTAGCCCATCTACCATATCTCTCTACGAAAGACTTCCATGGTAGTACGGCTATAAAACAGAAAAGAAAACTCTTCCGATACCTCTCGACGGCTTCTTTATGGTCGTTCCTGTTACCAGGATGAGCACGAGGCCCATATTTAATAACAAACGAATACTCAACAGGTTACGGAATTGGAACCGTATTCCCTTTCGTTCAAAATTATTCAAGTGTTTTATATTTGCAATATATAGATTATTATGACTTTGTTAACTTGAAAATTTTCGGCTTTCGCCTTGAACTTAGGACCGACTAACTCGTGATCAACCACTGTTCACACGAAACCCTTCTCCACTTCAGTCCTCCAAGGTCTCATTCGATTATTTGCTACTACCACCAAGATCTGTACCAATAGCGGCTCCATGCAGGCTTACGCCAAACACTTTTATGCACACCATTATACCTTCCTACTCAATAATAATATAAATCATCTACTTTAGCGGTAATGTATAGGTATACAACTTAAGCGCCATCCAATTTAAGGGCTAGTTGCTTCGGCAGGTGAGTTATTACACACTCCTTAGCGGATTTCGATTTCCATGATCACCGTCCTGCTGTTTTAAGCAACCAACGCCTTTCATGGTTTCTGTATGATTTGTTAATTTGGGCACCGTAACATTACGTTTGGTTCATCCCACAGCGCCAGTTCTGCTTACCAAAAGTGGCCCACTGGGCACATTATATCATAACCTTAAACTTCATATCAAGAAAGTTAAGGTTCTTACCCATTTAAAGTTTGAGAATAGGTTAAGATCGTTTCGACCCTAAGGCCACTAATCATTCGCTTTACCAGATAAGATTATTTTATATAACATTTTCGGTCTTCCATCAGGGTTTCCCCTGACTTCAACCTGATGAAGTATAGTTCACCGTCTTTCGGGTCACAGCATATATGCTCAAGGTACGTTCTAGTTAGAGGTATAAATAATAAAAATATTATTACACATAACTTTTTAGAACGCCCCGGGATTGTGTTATTTAACTATAAATAGTTAAAAAACTAATCCCATTATTAGTCAAGTTAATTATGCTATTAGGTTTCTATCCCAATAATTTGCACATAAGTTAGACTCCTTGGTCCGTGTTTCAAGACGGGTCCCGAAGGTATCCTGAATCTTTCGCATTGTTAATCATACAAGTGCATATAATAAACATAGAAAATCATGCTATTATATTTTTTTTTTTTTGCGTTTATTTATTTGTTGGATCTCTTATATAGTGTATAAGACTAACAACAATTTCCTAGTTTTATCTTAATCTAATACGTAACCTAGCATCAGAAGGATGCTTCATTAATCTATGGCCCTGATTATTTGCTAGAGGGTTGGAAGGTCGTTTCGTTGGAGACGAGTTCTATCGCATGCTCGGGTTAATGATTTGGCGAGGGTATTCGGATGGGCCTGCAGCTTAGCGGTGTACTTTAGCTGTTGTACCTTTATTTCGGTTAGTACACTAGGAATATGTAGGTCTTTCTGTAAGTTTTCGTTTCTGATATACCAAGGTGCTCCCGTGATAGTTCTGAGAACCTTGGATTGAGCCCTTTGTATGGTTTCGATGTTGCTCTTGCAATGCAGAGCCGTACGTCCAGATGGGTTTTAACACAGAGTTGTAGAGGAGAACTTTGAATTCCAAGCTTAGGGGAGATCGAGCGTTGATAAGCCAATGTAGTCCGATTGCTTTAAGCTTTAGTTGCTTTTTCTTGGCTTCGATATGCTTACGCCAAGTTAATCTTCTGTCGAGGTGAACTCCAAGATATACAACATCGTCGGATTGAGGCACTGGCACGTTGTTGAGAGTCAATGATGGGCAGTTTCTTCTATTGAGGGTAAACGTAACGTGCTTACATTTCTGTTCATTTACACGGATGCGCCAATCTGCTAGCCAACTTTCAATTTCCTTTAAGTGGGTTGCCAGTTGCTCTGCAGCTTTGATCGGACATTTGGAGCGGCTAAGGATAGCCGTGTCATCGGCGAAAGTAGATGTGGTGAGTGTACGATTTGTTGGTATATCCGCTGTGTATAAAATATATAGTGTTGGACCCAACACGCTGCCTTGAGGTACTCCTGCTTTTGATTCGAAGTCATCAGAGGTGAAGCTATTACAACGTACAGCGAATTTTCTGTTGAATAGATAAGATTCCATTAGCCTGTATGTATATTGTGGAAGCGACGCTTTTATTTTGTATATTAGGCCGTCAAGCCAAACTCGGTCAAAGGCTTGGGCGACGTCGAGAAAAATTGCTGTACAATATTCTTTTTGCTCGAATGCTGTACGGATCTCTGAGGTGATACGGTTGACTTGCTCAATTGTGCCATGCTTTTCACGAAAGCCAAACTGATGATGTGGGATTATATTTTGGTTTACCAGGATTGTATTTATACGGAGTTGTAGGACCTTTTCAAATAGTTTTGAAAGACTTGGCAATAAACTGATGGGTCTGTACGATGATGGCTGTGTTTTGTCTTTTCCGGGTTTTGGGATCATTATGATTACTGATTTTTTCCAACTTATTGGAAAGTGACCAGTTTTTACTATCGCGTTGAAAAGTTTGCAGATGTATCGCACGGCACAGATCGGGAGTTCTCGGATCATTTTCGGGGTTATTTTGTCATGGCCGGGCGACTTTCTTGGGTTAAGATAGTTTTTAATAATTGCAGAAATTTCCTCCGCTTGGAATTTCGGTGGCTTGGTTTCCACTGGGGTGCTTAGAGGGGGAAGCTGGAATGAGTTTGTTGACGGGTTTGGCAGAAAAACCGTTTTTAGATGAGCTGCAAAGGTCAGTGCTCTTTCTTCGTCTGAACGGGCCCACTTGCCAGTTGGGCATCGTATAGGTGAAATTATCTCGGTTGGGGCAGTTATGGTTGGGTGAGCTTTCCACAGCGGATATTTGGTGCTGGTGGGGGAAAGCTTCTCGATGTATTGCCGCTGTGCTATTGCTTCTTCTTGTCTAAGCGCTTTTGCTAAGGTTCGGGAAGCTGCCTTTAGGCGATATTTTGCTGCCGGTGATCGGGACATTTGCCATTCTCGCCTGAGTCGTCTTTTCTCTGTTACAAGAAGTTCAATTAGTCGGTTGTTAGACTTGTGTTTTTCCTGGGTGTGGCCAATGTTTGGGGTGGAGATATCAGCTGCTTCAATGAGCATCGACTCTAATGCAGAGGTGCAAAACTCGATGTCTTCTCCGTCGTCCAGTTTGGGATTTAGTTCGATATGGGTGCTTATATATTTCTTAAATCTGAGCCAGTTTGTTTTATAATTTGTTAGTCCGAGTGGGTGCTCTGTTACTTGAGGATATGTTAATACAGTGAAAATTACTGGCGAGTGGTCTGATGACAATTCTGCTAGTGACTCTGCCCTTATTAAGTTATGCGTAATTCCCCTGGTGACTGCGAAGTCTATTAGATCTGGGAGCTTACGTGGATCTGTTGGCCAGTACGTGGGCTTTTTCGGTGAGGCGTAGCCCAATTTGTTTGCTGGGTTGACGATTGTGTTATATAGCTGTTTGCCTTTTGGATTTACCAGGCGGGATGCCCAATGAGGGTGCTTGGCGTTGTAGTCTCCTGCAGCAATAAATCGTACTCCGAGTGTGTTGAAGAAGTCAGTAAACTCTTTTTCAGAGATTGAGAATTGTGGTGGACAGTACGGTGCAGCCACGGTTGTACTGCCGAAAGTGGTTTGGACACTTATTGAAGTTGCTTGTAGGTATTGTTTGGCAAATCCATTGTGGAGACAGTGTTTAATTCGGTTTTTATTAGGATGCCAGTTCCTCCGTGAGCCTTGCCATCTGGGTGATTTGTTGCGTAGAATGCATATTTAGGTATTTGGAAGTTCTTTTTGTTGGTAAGGTGAGATTCCGATAAAAGCATGATATCAATATCATTTGAGTCCAGAAACAGTGACAGTTCTTGTTTGTGCTTGGAAATGCCGTTTGCATTCCATAGTCCTATATGTAGTGCTGACATTATTTATTGTTGTCCAAAAGCTTTTGAATGAGCAAGTTTTGGTTCCGCATAAGTTCCTGCATGCAATTTTGCATGAACGTCATGAAGTTTGTCATGTTTTGATTTAGCGAGATCAACAACGTTTCGATCCCGTTGGGTTGCTGGCCGAGTACGGGTGGACTTGGGGCCGCATTGTTTGAGATTGTAGCGGGATTTACAGATGTAGAGGGCTGTGAACTTCCGTTGCGCAGCACGCTTGCAAAAGTTACTCCAGGAGTAGTTGTCGTTGGAGCAGCTGATGACCTTACAGCTCTTGAGAAGAATATTCCCGGTGTGGTTTGCGAGGGAATAAGTGTGGAGCCCTGAATACGAGCCGAAGATTTCTTTGCATTAAGACGGGCATTAAGTTCCTTATAGACAGGACATCCTCTGTAATTTGCGGTGTGATTTCCACCGCAGTTGCTGCACTTCCTTGTATTGTCGTTTGTTTTATTGTCGGAACAGACACACTCTTGTTGAATTTGTCCACAGCCAACGCAAACTGGGCGAAGACTGCAGAACGACTTTGTATGGCCAAACTCCTGGCACTTAGTACATTGTAGAGGATGATTCCTCTTGTGAGGCTCCTCGACAGTGATTCTGCGATGTAGCAGTAGTTGCAGGTTGTAGATAGGATGTACTGCATTGGATTTTAATGCTCGTGCATCAGGCTGTAGCTCCACTTTAAACAGAGGTTGTGGGATTTTGTTTCTGTTTAATATATTTGAGACGGACTTCACCTCAAAGCCCTTCTCTTCCAATGCCTCTGCAATTTCCTGAGGCGGAACCGAGGGTTCAATGCCTTTAATCACGGCTTGAAGACCTTTGGCGCTCTTTAATTGGAATGTGTAGAAGTTTACATTCTCCGTTCTAAAGTACTTTTCTATAGTACGATAGAACTGTTCGTTGTTTGTTTGGACTTTAGTTTCTCTTATGTTCCCCCTGTTAAGTGGGGTCACATTATATATTATATAATTTTAAAAAAATTAACGCACTGTATTCATATAAATCTATCAACACTTTATCAAATTAATGACATTTATTTTATGTTAAATTGCAAGCAAAATAATTTAAATAAACTATAAGTCATATTTTATGATAAATTTGGTTTATATTAATAGATTACAATGCCCTTATATGGAAAAAATGCACACTATTATTATAATATTATTTAAATATTACAATTTTAATGATGAATTTTCCATAACGGATATTCAGGTTCTTCGGGCTTAACCTCTAAGCAGTTTCACGTACTATGTCTACGTCACCAATGACGTAGAGAGCGAGAGAGCGAGACGGGAGTGGTGAACAGGGGAGCTTTCACCACGGCCTGTAATGCTAAGTAGTCTGTAATATGTAATGTTAAGTTAGATTAGTCGCTTTTATAACTTTGAAGAAAAGACGTGAATATAAAAACCTGTGAAGTGAAACTCTCTTGGAGTCTACAATTATTTTTGGGAAACAAGAAGGAAGAAATCTGCCCTCCTTCGAGCCGGATCCTCATCCAGAAGGAAGTTTTTTCTATCAGATCAGGCCGATCTACTGACGCCAGCTCGCATCGGTGGATTTTTCCTCAACGCTGCAAAGAAAGTTAAGTGAAAACTTTTATTTGAAGTCCACATAAGGTGGCAGTGTAAATGTTGTCCGATTGCATGATTTATCACATAAGGTGTTAAATCAGGCAGCACTTCATTACACTCATTAAATGATATAAGGTCATTTTTCATTCTCCTTCATTTCTTTTTCCTTCAACTTTGTACTGCTTTCCAACGCAGCCATCTTTTTTCCAATCCCAGTTATGTATGTACCTATGTAAGTGTACATATGAACAGTTCATGATCATTTTTTCCTACATCAACTGCTCACATTCATTGACAATTGACTGTCACCGCGATCGGACGTACTTTTTATTGCACTCCGCGAGTTCTTCGGTGTCAGCGCAATAAAACAGCGCTAAAACAACAAAGTGTCAGGGCTCTCAGTCGCCACAGAGACGCCCAATCACAATTTATATTGTTATTTGTAACTACAAATAATAATACTTAGTAAATATCTAAATTTACTAGTAATGCCAACGCGGGCCCTTCTTCACTAGACTCTCGCCAGCAGAAACTACAAGAACAAATTCTTCACCAACAAAACGAGCGTCGTCTCTCTGTGCAACGCAACAATGCGTATTTCTCAGTAGTATCTCCAACTACCACAACTACAACGAGCGCTGAATCCAAAAGTGCAAGTACGAGCAAATTGCTTACACCAACCAGCAACAACAATTTGTCTTGGAGCGTCCAATGCGCTTCACCGTCAAATTCGCTGACACCTGAAGTATTAATTGGGTCATTGGGTTCGCCGACCGCCGTCAGCGCGCTCACAACAACAACAATTGCAGCTACTGCTCCAACAACAACTCTAACAGCAGCAACGTCTGCAATACCTTCGATCACCGTCCAGCAGACTACCTCAACAAAATCTGCCCATCCAGTGACGATGAATCCAAAGTCACCTGTTCAGACTGGTATGGACAGATACATTAATATAAACAAGCGAAAGCTTAGCCCTCAGACAAAAAGGGGCAACACTCCCAAGATGTCGAAAAACAACATTGTTGAACAAAAAGCATTGGAAAGCAATAGATTCCAAATATTGGCAAATCAGCCGGAATCTCAAGAAGGAGATTCCCAAATTAAACTCTCTGTAGCCAAGCCATCACCATTCTATATCCGTGGTGCCAACTGCACTTCTTTGGTGCCGAAATTGGTAGCGCTAATTGGTCAAAACAACTTTTATGTGACACTACTCAATAGGGGTAACATAAAAGAGACCAAAGTTCAAGCCAAAAGTGAAGAATTCTATCGTATTATTGAAAAGTACTTTAGAAAGGAAAGTGTGAATTTCTACACATTCCAACTAAAGAGTGCCAAAGGCCTTCAAGCGGTGATCAAAGGCATTGAACCAACGGTTCCGACTCAGTAAATAGTTGAAGCATTGGAAGAGAAGGGCTTTGAGGTAAAGTCCGTCTCAAACATACTGAACAGAAATAAAGTGCCGCAAGCTCTATTCAAAGTGGAGTTACAGCCCACATGTGATAAAAAACTTAAACCCGACACAGTGCACCCTATTTACAATCTTCAACTTCTGCTACATCGCAGAATTACTGTCGAAGAGCCTCACAAGAGGACACACCCGGTACAATGCACTAATTGCCAGGAGTTTGGGCACACAAAGTCCTTCTGCAGCCTTCGCCCAGTTTGCGTTGGCTGTGGACAAACTCAAAAAGATTGTGTCTGCACCGATGACAAATCAAATACAAATACAAGGAAGTGCGGCAATTGTGGTGGTAATCACACAGCGAACTACAGAGGATGCCCCGTTTATAAGGAACTCAAGGCCCGCCTCAACGCGAAGAAATCAACGACTCGTATCCAGGGCTCGACACTAATTCCCTCTCAAACCACACCGGGAATATTCTTCTCAAGAGCTGTAAGGTCATCAGCGACCCCAATATCAACTACTCCTGGAGTAACTTTTGCAAGCGTGCTACGCAACGGAAATGCACAGCCCACTCAAACAATAGATCCCGCTACCATTCAATCTAACGCGGCCCCAAGTTCATCCGTACTTGGCCAGAACCCCAACGGGATCGAAACATTGTTAATCTCGCTCAACCAAAACATGACAAATTTCATGACGTTCATGCAAAATTGCATGCAGGAACTGATGCGGAATCAGAACTTGCTTATTCAAAAGCTTATGGACAATAACAAATAATGTCAGCACTACATATAGGCCTCTGGAATGCAAACGGCATTTCCAAGCACAAACAAGAATTGTCACTGTTTCTGGACTCAAATGATATTGATATTATATATATATTATATATATCAGAAACACACCTCACAAACAAAAATAACTTTCAAATACCCAAATATGTATTCTACGCAACAAATCACCCAGACGGCAAGGCTCACGGAGGAACTGGTATCCTAATCAAAAACCAGATTAAACACTGTCTGCACAATGGATTTTCCAAACAACACCTACAAGCAACTTCAATAAGTGTCCAAACCACTTTCGGCACTTTACTGCCCACCACGATTCTCAATCTCTGAAATAGAGTTTACTGATTTCTTCAACACACTCGGAGTACGATTTATTGCTGCAGGAGACTACAACGCCAAGCACCCTCATTGGGGATCCCGCCTGGTAAATCCAAAAGGCAAACAGCTGTATAACACAATCATCAACCCAGCAAACAAAATGGGCTATGCCTCACCGAATAAGCCCACGTACTGGCCAGCAGATCCACGCAAGCTCCCAGATCTAATAGACTTTGCAATCACCAGGGGAATTGCGCACAATTTGATAACGGCAGAGTCACTAGCAGAATTGTCATCGGACCACTCGCCAGTAGTTTTCACTATATTAACACAACCACAAATAATAAAGCACCCATTCGGGCTAACAAATTGGAAAACAAATTGGCTCAGATTTAAAAAATACATAAGCACCCATATCGAGCTGAATCCCAAACTGGACGACGAAGAAGACATCGAGCTCGACGCTTATTGAAGCAGCAGATATCTCTACCCCGATTATCAGCCACACGCAGGAAAAACACAAGTCCAACAACCGACTAATTGAACTACTTCTAGCAGACAAAAGACGGCTCAGGCGAGAATGGCAAATGTCTCGATCTCCGGCAGCAAAACAACGCCTAAAGGCAGCTTCACGAACTCTAGCAAAGGCGCTTAGGCAGGAAGAAGCAAGGACACAGCGGCTGTACATCGAGAAGCTCACCCCTACCAGCAACAAATATCCGCTGTGGAAAGCACATCCAACCATAACTGCTCCAGCCGAGATAATTTCACCTATACGATGCCCAACTGGCAAATGGGCCCGTTCAGACGAAGAAAGAGCACTCATCTTTGCAGCTCATCTAAAAACGGTCTTTCTGCCAAATCCGTCAACAAACTCTTTTCAGCTCCCCACCTTGCGCACCCCAATGCTCACTAGCAACCGAAATTCCAAGCAGAGGAATGCAATTATTAAAAACTATCTAAACCCAAGAAAGTCGCCCGGCCATGACAAAATAACCCCGAAAATGATCCGAGAACTCCCGATCTGTGCCGTGCGTTACATCTGCAAACTTTTCAACGCGATAGTAAAAAGTGGTCATTTTCCCATAAGTTGGAAAAAATCAGTAATCATAATGATCCCAAAACCCGGAAAGGACAAAACACTGCCATCATCATACAGACCCATTAGTTTATTGCCAAGTCTTTCAAAACTATTTGAAAAAGTCCTACAACTCCGTATAAATACAATCTTGGTTAACCAAAATATAATCCCTCATCATCAGTTTGGCTTCCGTGAAAAGCATGGCACAATTGAACAAGTCAACCGTATCACCTCAGAGATCCGCACAGCATTCGAGCAAAAAGAATATTGCAAAGCAATTTTTCTCGATGTCGCCCAAGCCTTTGACCGAGTCTGGATTAACGGCCTAATATATAAAATAAAAGCGACGCTCCCACATTATACACACAGGCTAATGGAATCTTATCTGTCCAACAGAAAATTCGCTGTACGATGTAATAGCTTCACCTCTGATGACTTCGAATCAAAAGCAGGTGTACCTCAAGGCAGCGTGTTGGGTCCAACACTTTATATTTTGTACCCAGCGGACATACCAACAAGCCCTACACTCATCACATATACTTTCGCCGATGACACGGCTATCCTCAGCCGCTCCAAATGTCCGATCAAAGCTGCTGAGCAACTGGCAACCCACCTAAAGGAGGTAGAAAAGTGGCTAGCAAACACGTTACGTTTACCCTCAATAGAAGAAACTGCCCATCATTGACGCTTAACAATGTGCCAGTGCCTCAATCCGACGATGTTGTATATCTTGGAGTTCACCTCGACAGAAGATTAACTTGGCGTAAGCATATCGAAGCCAAGAAAAAGCAACTAAAGCTCAAAGCAATCGGTCTACATTGGCTTATCAACGCACGATCTCCCCTATGTCTGGAATTCAAAGTTCTCCTCTACAACTCTGTATTAAAACCCATCTGGACATATGGCTCTGCACTATGGGGAAACGCAAGCAAGAGCAACATCGAAACCATAGAAAGGGCTCAATCCAAGGTTCTCAGAACCATCACGGGAGCACCTTGGTATATCCGTAATGAAAATGTACAGAAAGACCTACATATTCCTGGTGTAATAACCGAAATAATGGTACAACAGCTTAAGTACACCGCTAAACTGCAGGCACACCCGAAAACCCTGGCCAAATCATTAACCCGAATACGTGAAAGTACTCGTCTTCAACGAAACGACCTCCCAGCCCTCTAGTAATTAATCAGGGCCATAGATCAATGTAGCATCTTTCAGATGTTAGGTTATGTGTTAGATTAAGATAAACCTAGAAAATTGTTGTTAGTCTTATAAGCCTATATAAGAGATCCAACAAACAAATAAAACGTTAAAAAAAAAAAAAAACTGTTCACACATCCATTCCTTCCAAGAAACGTACATATGTGCATACATAACTAAGTACATAAGGTACTTCCATACATACTTACATACCTCCACCAACAAGAAATATATGTGCATTCAATATCAAACTTACAGTGTGTCGCCGTTCCCAATTTACAGCAAGTGAAGTGAACACTCCTCCGCGAGAAAAATTTGTGCTGTGACATCCTAAAATACGAACAAGAAAACATTTAGTGAAAATAAATTAATTTCGCGAGAAAATAATTATAACTTACGTTTGTTTACATTTTGAGTCACACATATGTACGCACATACACGAATGTTCCGATTATTCACCATTCCTACACTTGTTATCGGCTCCAGTTTCAAGGTTTACACGACGGCAATTTATTTTTTCGGTAACGCGAAACAAATGCGAAATTAACGCGAACGTCCAATAAAATAATTTCGCACTCGCATTGTTTTCGCGGCTCGAATTTAATAAATCTGAGCTTGCGTGTAATATTTAATGCACATATTTTTTTCCAATACACATTTCATCCATAATAAATATATTTTACATATTCCATAATATATTTTATAACATTCCGTACACACATAATATTCCATATACACACAATATATTTTATACATTCCATATACATAATATATTTACACACATATCACATACCCACACATATAAATCCTAACACACACATATAATTTCTCCTACATTGAATTTACACAAACGCATTTTCATAATTATTTTTTGGTGCAGGATTCCGAAATAAAAAAAAAAAACAAGTAAAACATGGAAACATTTCATCAAAAAAAAGATTTTCTAATTCAGTGAACTAATTTGCCTTCGTGTTGTTTGTTCCTTAAAATTTGAAATTCGCGCCTAAAGAAAATTTTGTGAAACCGTCTCCAACGCTACAGCCGAGTCGTTTTTTTTCCTGTGAGATTTGCCTATTTTTATTCAAAAAATTTGTGACTTATCTTTTTACAAACGACTTTGAAGTTTGTTGACGGTGTATTTGTATTTCTACCGAGAACATAAAAAAAAATCCATTCCAAGCTAACATCGGAAGAAATATAACGTACAGTTTAGATTTTTTTTTTTGCAACTTTTCCTTTTGCGCAAACAACAACACGTAGCCGTCTATCCTTTTTCGACCCAAGTTCACAAAAAAGAAAATTTTATTAACGGATAACACCCAGTAAAATTATTATGTGCATTTGTGTAAATCCGATTTATTGATTTACATTCAACTATAATTTTGTCAATTAAAATATACAGTCCACATTTCAAAAATTCCTACATCACTAAAGTTCAACATTTCGAAAATTCTTACATCGATGAAAATTCCACAGTGTTTATAGATCCAAGTTTTTCAATCACTGCGAAGATTATTATACTCGTTTCAAGTTCCATTGGCTTCGACATTTTCTACAATTCTTTTTACATTTTTTCGATTTTTAATTTTCAATTCTCAAATTCCTGTTGTCGTTGCGACACTGCTACGTCTAGCAACGGTCAAGAAAAACCGCGATTTAGATTATGCCAATCGAGCAACCCAAGACTAGCGCTAAGTCAACTCGGCTCACTGTTCCTCCACGTTCTGCATCGTCTGCGACGCCGACATCAAAACCAAGAAGTGTCGCTTCTCCTGCGACAATTAAACGTCATCCAAGTTCTGCTAGAAGTGAGTCTTCGGCACTCAAGGGTCAGAGCCACGGCATTCAACGAGCTTCATCTGAGCCCAGGTTGTCGTCTCCGAAAACTTCTCGAGCGTCAAGCCCATCTAGTTTAGAAACTGTGAAGCCAGTCCCACACATCACCGTGTCCGCTCCTTCAGTCTCTACTCGTTCTGAAACGCAACGACGTATTCGTGTATCCAACATGGCTTTGGCTGACTTTATAGCTGCCAGTGATCGTATCAGCCGTTTCCAGGATATGATCACCACTCCGTCTGAGAACACAGTCGCAATCCCCACACTGAAGATCCGGCAGGATCACATTCGCTCCTTATGGGCAACAGCCGAACAAGAGTATGTTCGTTGTTCCAAAAGTATTCGGCAAGATGGTGACGCTGCAGATATTACGACCCTAGAAGCAAAATATGCTTATTGTTATAATGTTTATGAACGTTGCGCGTCTCTACTTACAGAGTCCATTGACCAGGCATCCATGCCAGCGCAGTTGCCAGTTCCTAGCGTTGCTTCGAGAGGCTGTAATCTTCCGCCATGTGATACATTTAGAGACCTTTTCACCGCTGTCTACATAGACAATCCGCGGTTAACACCTGTCGAAAAGTTATTCCATTTGAATTCTAAAACAAGAGGTGATGCCAAGGCTCTAGTGGCTAAGTCTCCACTTACCAATGATGGTTTTGTATCAGCTTGGGGAGCCCTCTGTAAGCGGTTTGAGAATCCAAGACTCCTTGTCAATAGTCAGCTCAAAGTCCTGTTCGGCTTACTGCCCATTCCTACCGAGTCCGTTACATCGCTGAGAACGATGCTGAACACTTTCCAAGGATGTTTGCTAGCATTAAATCTCCACGGCATCGACACATCTACTTGGGACAGCATGCTCGTTTTTTGGGCTAGCTCCAAGCTGCCCAAGGTTACCCGAGCTATGTGGGAGCAGTCTCTCCAAAATAAACGAGATATCCCATGTTGGTCCGAATTAATTGCGTTTCTAGAAGATCGCGTCCTTACGTTGGAATCACTAGAAGATTCAATGACTGTGAGTGGTCAGCCATCGACAAGTCAATTCGTCCGAAAAGAGACCCAGAGGAATATTAAGACTTTTAAAACCAAGGTCTCGGTGGGCACGTCTGCATGCAAGGTGTGTGCTAAGGAGAATCATCCAATCCGTCTGTGTCCTCGTTTTCTCCAAATGTCCATCAATGATAGAGTCACCCAGATTAGGCAACTCAAATTATGCCTTAATTGTTTCGCACGTCAGCATCAACTAAAAGAATGTCCAAGTGCACATAATTGCTTCACATGCAACGGTCGCCATAAACCCTACTTCATCGTGGTAACGGTGCGCCAGTGCCAGCGCTACCCAACTCAAACGCGAGGGGCAATCAAGCCAACGTTGTTTCAAACCTTCCGGCAGACCCACCTATTCGCACGCAAAGTTATTTTGCATCAAGTGCGAAGCGAGTCCTTTTGGGAACCGCCATGGTTACCGTGCGTCATCAGGGAATATCCTATAGGGCTCGTGCTTTGATTCATCTAGGATCTGAAGGGAGTTTCATAACGGAGCGGCTTTTCAATCAAGTAAAACTTCCATTCAAAACAGTGACTGCCCACATATCTGGTCTGACCATGTCGACTCCCGCTCAAGGCCATAAGCTTTCTCAGCTCGTCATAGGTTCTCCATTGATGTCAGAACGGCGAGTGCCCACGTCTGCCTATGTCTTACCGTATTTGGCAGGCAATCTTCCGACGCATAGCATTAGCGAGAGTGCCTTAGAGAACCTGCCCAACTTGCCTCTTGCCGATCCGAATTTCCGTCACAGTGCCCAAATAGATTTACTGCTCGGATCTGACGTGCTTCCGGCAATTTCCTTGAAGGGCAAAGAAACCAACATTTGTGGCACCCTTCTTGGGGAAGAGACCATATTCGGGTGGGTACTTACAGGGCCAGTTGACGAGTCCCAAATCGACCAGCGGGCAATCTCCTCGTTTTCCACTCGAGTTATGCATCCCCCCAGAGAGCCAATTAGATAAACTTCTCACAAAATTTTGGGAGGTGGAGGATCTCCCTGTGAGGAGAATGAAAGAGTTCGATTCCGATTGTGAGGAGAACTTCGTCCGAACCACCAAAAGGGACACCTCGGGATGATATATCGTCAGCCTTCCATTCCGAGAGCCTAGCAACATCCAGCTGGGTCATTCCAGGTCAGGTGCATTGGCCCAGTTCCTTCGGAACGAGAGCCGACTGAGCAAGAATCCAGAACTCAAAGCTCAGTATAACTCGGTGATCCAAGAGTACATAGACCTTGGTCATATGAGAAAGGTTAGTCCTGCAGACGGTAGCTCTGTATTTTACCTTCCACATCATGCGGTGTTTAAGCCAGAAAGCACCACTACTAAAGTTCGCGTAGTGTTCAACGCCTCCAGTTCCTCCACTAATGGTCAGAGTCAACGATGTCTTGCATACAGGACCGGTCCTCCAATCCGACCTAACCAGGCAACTACTTAAGTGGAGATATTTCCGATTCGTTTTCAAAGCCGATATTACCAAGATGTACCGGCAAATCCTTGTTGACCATCGATACACTCCGTTTCAGCGAATCTTGTTCCGCACACCAAATGGCGAATTAAGCGATTTCGAGCTAAAAACCGTCACATTTGGAGTAAATTGTGCCCCCTTCCTTGCGATTCGAGTCCTCCAACAGCTAGCAAGTGATGTGGAATCACAATATCCTCGAGCTAGTGAAGTTATTCGCAGTTTCATGTACGTGGATGACGTACTAGCCGGTGCCCACACGCAACACGAGGCCTGTGAGGCTATTAAAGAGCTGTCATGTGCGATGGAGTCCGCTGGTTTCCCCCTACGAAAGTGGACGGCCAATCATAAGCCGCTTCTGCGTGACATTCCGTCATTCCACCTGTTAAATTCCGAGTTCCTCGAAATCGATGACGCTAGCGTAACCAAGACGCTGGGGATTCGATGGAGAGTCACTGCTGACGAGTTTTTTTTCGTTCCTTCTCCTCTGGAGCAAAAATCCTCCTACTCGAAGCGCGAGGTTTTGTCCCAAATTTCTAAATTGTTCGATCCAGCAGGCTGGTTATCTCCTTTCATTGTGCGTGCCAAGATGTTTATGCAAACTTTGTGGCTACGGGAGCTCCATTGGGATGATCCACTTCCGTCCGATCTTGACCAACAGTGGAGCCAGTTTGTGACCAATTACCAGTCACTCAACGAAATCCGTATTCCCAGATGGGTACACTGTCAACCAAAGGTCCACATTGAGCATCACGGGTTCTGTGATGCATCCGAGCGAGCGTATGGTGCAGCGCTGTATGTTCGAGCTGTGATAGGGAATCACAGCTTCACGAATCTCCTTACCTCCAAGACAAGAGTGGTTCCAGTGAAAACCATTTCTCTCCCTCGATTATAATTGTGCGGAGCAGTCCTCTTGGCTGAGATGACTGCTGCAATTCTCCCTTACATGCCGGTAGATAATCCTAATCTGCATCTGTGGACAGACTCCACCATTGTGTTGTCCTGGCTTCAGAAACCTCCGTGCAGATGGACCACATTCGTGGCAAATCGAGTAGCGAAAATAACACAGATCTGCGACGCCCAACAATGGCATCATGTTGGGTCAGAACACAACCCCGCCGATTTGGCAAGTAGAGGTGTCTCATCCAGTGAGTTAGCGCAGTCAGACCTGTGGTGGCACGGCCCAGAGTGGTTAGCATTGCCTCGCCACCAATGGCCGCCGGCACTTGAGTCTATCCCAGAGACTGACGTCGAACAAAAGACCATTAAGGTGCATACCACTAAGATCGCGCCGACGGAAGAGTTCCTCGACCGTTTCTCCGACTGAGCATTGCGCATTTCTGCGTACATTCTGCGTTTCATCCGCCATTGTCGCAAAGGTCCCCTCACTTCAACTTTCCCAAGGCGACCTGGCAGCAGCAGAGCAAGCGCTCATTATTTCGACTCAGCGTCGAGCATACGCTGAGGAATACCAAAGTCTAAGCCGCAAGCAACAAATAGCCTCTCGTAGCTCCATACTTTCCTTAAATCCATTTCTTGACCACCATGGCATTATCCGGGCCAGCGGACGGGTTAAAAATTCCAGCTCTCTGCGGTATGATGAACGTCATCCTGTTCTTCTGCCGCATGACAGCCGTTTTGCTCGAATGGAGGGAATCAGCTCATGATCCGTATCATCCCCGCGAAATACTGGATTCCCAAGATTCGAAATTTGGTCAAACATGTGACTAAGTCCTGTAATTTCTGTATCATATACAGAAAGCGTCTCCAAACGCAGCTAATGGGAGATCTGCCCAAGGAGCGGTCTTCCTTTTCCAGGCCATTCACCTACACGGGAGTGGATTTTGCCGGCCCCTTCGATATAAAAAATTACACAGGACGGGCCTGTCTCATTACGAAGGGGTATGTGTGTGTGTTTGTGTGTTTTAGCACCAAGGCTATCCACTTGGAATGCACATCTGATCTGACGACTGAGAAATTCCTGGCCGCGTTGGCGCGGTTTATAGGTCGCAGAGGATGTCCGCAAAGCATTTATTCTGATAACGGCAAGACCTTTGTTGGCGCCGAGAAACTTCTCTCCAAAGAGTTTCTGGAGTCAGTGGCATCCGCAGCCTCAAGTCGGTACAGCCACCATAAGCTAGACTGGCGTTTCATCCCGCCCGGAGCACCGCATATTGGTGGCTTATGGGAAGCTGGAGTCAAAAGTTTTAAGACTCTGCTCCGTAAATCCGCTTCCGGCACTCGATTCACCTTCGAGGAGCTGTCAACGCTGTTGACAAAAGTCGAGGCTTGCCTAAATTCTAGGCCACTGGCTCCTTTATCAGATGACCCTACAGAACTCCTCTCACTGACACCCGGTCATTTCCTGATCGGAGCGCCTCTCCTGTCAGCTCCTGAAGCTGAAATCCCTCAGCTCGCCGAGTCCATCCACAACCGATGGCGGCGCCTTGAAGGCTCTGAACCAGCAACTTTGCCTGCGCTGGAAGGAGGAGTATCTGAAGGAGATGCACAAGAGGCACAAATGGCAACGACCCATGAGAGATCTCCAGATCAACGACATGGTTGTCGTTAAAGAGGACAACTTGCCACCTAACGAGTGGCGACTCGGTCGAATCCAGGCAGTTCATCCTGGCTCCGACGAGCGAGTTCGCGTTGTCGACTTGCTGACCACGCGAGGCCCTATCCGAAGGCCCGTCACCAAACTATTGTTGCTACCCTCCTGTAGCGAATAATTTCCTCCTCCTATTTGCAGCTCTTTCCAATTATTGTCATTCCTTGGCTAATCCGAAACTTTTCATTTCTAGCCCTCTTCTTCCGGTTTTTTCTTCATTACAAGACCAGCAATGGCACCAAGTCCACGCCAACGCCGCAAACCCTCCGAGGAGACACGCTCTCGGGAGTCTCACACCTTTCGGTGTCGGGTGTGTCGAGGAGTCCACCCCTTGAAAAGGTGCAAGCGTTTCCTCAAACTGGCTACGGAGAAGAGGCTCCGAGCCGTTTTGATCAACAAATACTGCTCGAATTGCTTGGCCCATGAGCATTCGGGCAAGTCCTGCCGCAGTGGAAAGCGATGCCAGAAATGCGACCAGCGGCACCATACGCTGCTGCACGACGATGAGCGTCGTTCGACATCGCGGGAGCCGCCAGCCGCCTCCTTCAGGAAAGCCTCCAAACCCTCCGTTGCTCCTCCCTCGCTCACAGGACTCCTAAACCTGTCATCCACGTTGGTGATGCCCACGGCGACCATAATTATTGTTGTTGGCGCAAAAACATTCCGCACGCGAGCGCTGCTCGACCCCTGCACGCCGGTCAGCCGTATCCGGGCATCCCTTGCCGCCAGTTTCGGTTTGCCGACGGTCCATCTGGGGGCCGATCGGATTTGCACGGCAGTAGTCAAGTCGGCAGTGGAGACTGACGTCGAGCTCAACGTCGCCTTCCAGGTGGATTCGGCCCTCCAGTTCCGGACACCCGCTCGGCCCGTCCATGACAGCGTGTGCCAGCGGTTCGCGGACCGGAGGCTGGCGGATGAGCGCTTCCACGCTCCGGCCTCCATCTTCGTGGTGTTGGGCGGTGACGTATACCCCCGAGTCCTACCGGCAGATTGCCGCGCGAGTCGGGATGGATTCCCCGTGGCCCAGCGCACCATCTTCGGGTGGACACTGGCCGGTAGCTGCCCACACCCTTGAAGCATTCGCAATCAGGATATTGCAAGGGGGCCGGGATGTCTACGTCACCAATGACGTAGAGAGCGAGAGAGCGAGACGGGAGTGGTGAACAGGGGAGCTTTCACCACGGCCTGTAATGCTAAGTAGTCTGTAATATGTAATGTTAAGTTAGATTAGTCGCTTTTATAACTTTGAAGAAAAGACGTGAATATAAAAACCTGTGAAGTGAAACTCTCTTGGAGTCTACATCTATTTTTGGGAAACAAGAAGGAAGAAATCTGCCCTCCTACATACATACTATTTAACTCTCTATTCAGAGCAACACGACTCTTTGGAAACACCATCTAGTAATCATTAATGTTATACGGGCCTGGCACTCTCTATGGGTAAATGGCCTCATTTAAGAAGGACTTAAATCATTAATTTCTCATACTAGAATATTGATGCTCCATACACTGCATCTCACATTTGCCATAATGACAAAGTGACTTAGTGCTGAACTATTTTCTTTTCGCTCGCCGCTACTAAGAAAATCCTTGTTAGTTTATTTTCCTCCCCTAATTAATATGCTTAAATTCAGGGGGTAGTCCCATATGAGTTGAGGTTGTATATACACAAATATAAATATATAATTTTCTTTTATATATTGAAACCATTAATATATTTCTATTATGTGAAGAATAATAATATTTACTTAATTTTTTTTTTTTCATAACAAATCATTAATAAGAGGCAATTCTAGATGAAAAAAAAAAAATATTTTTTTTTATGCTAGACTTTTCTCAGTATTATAAGAATTGAAAATGAAATTAATATACATCTTCGTTTTTCTCATACTTGAGAGATAATGTGTTTCATTTATAATTAATATTATGAAAATTTATTATATTAAATATAAAACTTTCCAATAATATACCATGTGTTTTAAAATTTTGTAAAATATTAAAACAACTTATTGAGCATAGTCTTACAACCCTCAACCATATGTAGTCCAAGCAGCACTCTAAAATGAATTAAAGTACCATAACAGCATGGACTGCGATATGCGTTCAAAATGTCGATGTTCATGTGTCCAGCAGTTTACACGATGACGCACAGTTTGCTGCGTTCTTCATCGACCCATTAGCCGAGTGATCCACCGCTTAGAGTGAATATATTTAGTTTTTATTTCATTAAGTCATTAAAATTTTTATTGAAAGAAATTAAAAATACACCATTTTACTGGCGTATATCAATTCCTTCAATAAATTCTTTATCCCAATATAATGCTGCGAAATGTCTTAGTTTTTCATAATTGATTGCATACTGGTATTGTTGAACAATATATATTAAATTTTTGCATTATTGTATACGATCGACATATGTAAAACATTAACCTTTATAAACCAGGTACAACATTTTATTCTTGGGTTGTTGCTTTAACCATTGTATGCAAATAAACCAATAATAAGCAATACAATACGCAACGCGTGTACATTGTGGTACATATACACGCCGGAAAATAATAATATTTTAATTTTGCATATTTAAGTTTTTATTTATATTAAATATAACAATATTATTTTTCGTATTTTTAAATTTGGTGTTATATATATATTTAGTAACGGTTGGAACATATAATAATGATCCTTCCGCAGGTTCACCTACGGAAACCTTGTTACGACTTTTACTTCCTCTAAATAATCAAGTTCGGTCAACTTTTGCGAATCAACCGTAACACACAAGGCATCACAGTGATCACGTCCGGAGACCTCACTAAATAATTCAATCGGTAGTAGCGACGGGCGGTGTGCACAAAGGGCAGGGACGTAATCAATGCGAGTTAATGACTCACACTTACTAGGAATTCCAAGTTCATGTGAACAGTTTCAGTTCGCAATCCCAAGCATGAAAATGGTTCAGCGGTTTACCCGGACCTCTCGGTCTAGGAAATACACGTTGATACTTTCATTGTAACGCGCGTGCAGCCCAGGACATCTAAGGGCATCACAGACCTGTTATTGCTCAATCTCATTATTGCTAGACGCAATTTGTCCATTTAAGAAGCTAGTGTCCTTATAATGGGACAACCCAACAGTACGGCTCCACTTATATAAACACATTCAAACACAGTAAACATTTTACTGCCACCATGAATGACGGCAATATAAGCTTCAACACCATAATCCTGAAGATATCTATTTAATATATTTGAGTCTCGTTCGTTATCGGAATTAGCCAGACAAATCACTCCACGAAATAAGAACGGCCATGCACCACCACCCATAGATTCGAGAAAGAGCTATCAATCTGTCTTACACACTTATGTTCGGACCTGGTAAGTTTTCCCGTGTTGGATCAAATTAAGCCGCAGGCTCCACTCCTGGTGGTGCCCTTCCGTCAATTTCTTTAAGTTTCTGCTTTGCAACCATACTTCCCCGGGAGCCCAAAAGCTTTGGTTTCCCGGGAAGCGACTGAGAGAGCCATAAAAGTAGCTATACCCAATTGCTAGCTGGCATCGTTTATGGTTAGAACTGATCGCCTTCGAATCTCTAACTTTCGTTCTTGATTAATGAAAATATCTTTGGCAAATGCTTTCGCTTAAGTTTGTCTTACGACGGTCCAAGAATTTCACCTCTCGCGTCGTAATACTAATGCCCCCAAACTGCTTCTATAAATCATTACCACTTGATCTGAAAACCAATGAAAGCAGAACAGAGGTCTTATTTCATTATCCCATGCACAGAATATTCAGGCATTTGAAGCCTGCTTTAAGCACTCTAATTTGTTCAAAGTAATTGTACCGGCCCACAATAACACTCGATGAAGAGCACTAATGCAGGTTTTTAAATAGGAGGAATATATAAAAAAATACAAGTACTCAATTATATATAAGAACTCCACCGATAATACGCTTACATACATAAAGGTATAGTACTAACTACAATTGTAAGTTGTACTACCCGTATGAAGCACAAGTTCAACTACGAACGTTTTAACCGCAACAACTTTAATATACGCTATTGGAGCTGGAATTACCGCGGCTGCTGGCACCAGACTTGCCCTCCAATTGGTCCTTGTTAAAGGATTTAAAGTGTACTCATTCCAATTACAGGGCCTCGGATATGAGTCCTGTATTGTTATTTTTCGTCACTACCTCCCCGAGCTGGGAGTGGGTAATTTACGCGAATTACCACAGTTATCCAAATAACTGTTAACGATCTAAGGAACCATAACTGATATAATGAGCCTTTTGCGGTTTCACTTTTAATTCGTGTGTACTTAGACATGCATGGCTTAATAAAACTACTGGCAGGATCAACCAGAATAATGTTATTTATATATTATATGTACTGTTGATATATATATCAAACAGACATATTTGATTTGATTTGATTTTAAATGATACTTGACAATTTAATATATTTTTGAATAAAACAATAATATATATATATATATATATATATATATAACTTAGTTTCCATTTATTTTCGACGAATATGACAATAATTTAATTGCACACATTTTCGTTCATTGACATATTTATTCATTAAATTTAATATATAATTATAATAATATTTTTTTGAATAAAACAATAATATATATGTATAAATTAGTTTCCATTTATTTTCGACGAATATGGCAATAATTTAATTGCACACATTTTCGTTCATTGACATATTTATTCATTAAATTTAATATTGTGAGGATGCGAAAGGAGATCGCATCCACACATTTATATTGGAATCCGGACACGTACGTCCGAGTTGTGTTCTTGTGATTTTTTTTTTCTGCATTTTCGATTATCTCTTATTATAGGCCGCTGAAGGCAAACCTTTATTTAGAACAAAAAAAAAAAAAAAAAGGTATTATTATTGTTATTTTGTCGGTAGGTTAATTTGAAATTGGCGGGCAATCCCGGTAGGGATATTTTGTCGGTAGGTTAATTTGAAATTGGCGGGCGATATTAATCATTTCCAGGGTTATTTTGCAGGGATCGAATCAATATGAGGCATACTCGATCGTGAGCATTAATTAGGTCACATTAAGTCGATTAACGATTGATGACCGATAATGAGTCGATAGGTGAAGCTCAAGGATGAGCAAAAATGTGACCAAGAGCGCAAGCGTAGCGGCGTGGCGTCACTTGGTTTGGAACTCTCGAAGCAGACGGACGTGAATACGGGAAACAAAGAAAAGAAGTAAAACGTGCGACGAGCGGAAGTGTAAAAGTGAAGTGAATCTAAAAAGACAAAAATTAAAAGAAAAGAAGGATCGGACCGGTGATAGAGACACGATAAAGGAAAGTGAAACGATCAGTGCATCAATAAGAAAACGAGGTCAAAAAAAAAGGGAAATATTAATTGTTTTCTACGACGAAAGGGAGGAAAACCAGCACGCCCCGCCATAAATAAAAGGAAAACCATGGCTCGCGTCGACTCTGAGTAAGCACGGGGATTGAAAAGTTAGTGGGATAGACCTGGTGCAGTCCGGTCGACATTTTGTTAAGAAATAGTAGTTCAAAGAGAAAAATAAGGAGAAATAGACGAGTAGAAATCCCAAGAAGGGAGTAATAAAAGAAAATAAGGAAATTGAAGTGTACATTTTTCTTTTGTTTATTTGCATGTGGTAGTATTGGTTTACTAGCTTCCCCTTTCCCCCTTTAACACTATCCTAGTAGAGGACGAACTCCCTACTAATTCTTAACACTACCTATTAACCTCCTAGGTAGCAGAGGATTGATCCCTGCTGACCCCCCCTTAACCCGTAGGGTAAATCTCAGGTGATCTAACCCGTGCGAGGACCACCCTCCCGCCGAGGCCAAGAATACCGGTGGTTTTCCTACTCTTTGCCCTTTCTGTAGTTAACCCGTAGGGTGAATCTCAGAGTAATCTAGCCCGTGCGAGGACCACCCTCCCGCCGAGGCCAAGAGTACCGGTGGTTTTCCTACTCTTTCCCCTTTCGGTAGTTAATCCGTAGGCTTGAATCTCAGAGTAATCTAGCCCGTGCGAGGACCACCCTCCCGCCGAGGTTCGAACTACATCCGAGATTTCCTATTCTAGTAGTGCCCCCCTAACCCCGAGTACTAGGTGCGGAGTTGCCCACCAGTTACCTCATCTCAGCTATACGCCCGGGACGCATAGGCGTGACCCGGGGCACCCGTGACCGAGGAGGGTCAAAGTCCCGTTAGGGATTCAAGAAGGAAAATTAACTCGACTGACCACGCCCCCGTCATTCGAAGGTCTCGGCAGATACAAATTTCTTGTGTTGTGTACCCAATAAGACTGAGAGTTGTACCCCGGCCTTAGAAGGTTCCTTACAAGTGGCGCCCGAGCAGGGACCCGAGATTTTTGACGGCGGAACCTTTCGGACGGATTAAAGCCCCGTCCCGTGACCAGCCCCGTTAGTTTTTTTTAGGCAAAATGCAGAGACGTAGAAAAGTTTAATTTGTAGAAAAGAGCTGTGGAACTAATCAAAAAAAAAATCTTTCTAATTAATGCGCGTAACCGAATAACCTTAACCCAAACGAATAAAACCGACGTAACACGCGTAACCCAATAACCAAAAACGAAAATTTTTGTGAAACACCGCGCGTCTGCCGGAACAAACAATCCCGAGACAAGTGATCAACGAAAATACAAAGGAGTGCAGATCAAGCACGAAACACTCGATAATCAACGAAAAGGAAAGAGCATATAACCGGCGGAATAAACCAGAGGTCGACACAGGTCAGAACGATGGCGTCTAAAGAAGAGTCTGGTACGACCCCACATGGGGATGGCGGTGAGTACGTAACCATTACCAAAATTAAAAATCCAGGGGTGGGCGCACGGTGGATTTATGCCCGGCGTAAAGAAGAATTGACGTCCTTGGCCAACGAGTTCGGTTTCGATGCCGATTGCAGAGTCGAGGAGGCTCGCAAAAACTTCGCCGCCATTTTGGCCACACAGGAGCTCCCGGAGGCTATGTGGGCCCGTTTATCTGAACTGGAGTCATATTATACCAAGTCGGCACCAAAAATCCGAATACAGTTTGACCCCTCAAGAGGAACCGAAGCAACGGGTTCCCTGGAAGTGCCTCACGAGGGAGCAAAGTTTTTAACTCCGGAATGGGACGGCCGGTTCAACACCCGACCCGCGGGGATCGCCCCTCCGCGGGCCAGCCGAGCCGTCCAGTTTGAGGGTCCACCCAGGGATGATGCCCCTTCACCCCATACATCCATGGTGAATCCAGAGTCGACCACCAACCTCCCCGATCGAGTGCGTAAGTGGGGTTTGCGTTTCGATGGATCCGAGGACCCATTATCGTTCATTGAAGAATTGCTTGAAAAAGTCGAGACCTACGGCCTTGATAAAGAGCGGATACCACGCGCAATGACGGAGGTATTTACTGGTAGAGCGGCGCGATGGTTCCGCACGAGTAGATTGCATAATGCTGCATGGGGTGTTTTTAGAAAGGAATTTTTAAACTTTTTCTTGACCCCCCATTATTTCGAAAGGTTGGAGGATCAAATCCGGGAACGCACTCAGCAAGAAGGAGAGGCGTTCAAGGATTATGTGATTGAGCTGCGAACCCTCATGCATCACGCAGGGTATGACAGTACTCAGGAGCTGTACCGCATATATGAAAACACAGCCCCGGAATATCGCCTCTACGTCCGGAGACACGAGTTTCGAACGCTTAACGAGCTCATCGAGATGGCCACGGAGTACGAGAACGTCAAGCGGCAGGATCTCGCTCGATCGTCACAGTCGCGAAGACCCGACACGGCTCGACCACCGCAGAATTATTCAAGTCCCCCACCGCGGCATAATCCCTTCAGGGATTCGGTCGCTAGAAGAGAACCTGTCTTACCCCAGACTCGGAGTAACGAAACCGGTACTGATCCAGGACCAGTGGATGTACGTCGCGCATGCAGGCGATGCGGAAGGTTAGGACACATGAGTCGGGAGTGCAGCAATGAGCGAATCCCGTTCTGCTGGGAATGTGGTCGAAGAGGGGTCACGTCATTCGAATGCTGTCGACGTAATACAGCGGGAAACGGCAATGGTCCTTCCCCAGATCGGGCCGGGGAAGCGACCCACCAGTCAGCGCCCAGACAATAGATACAGACCTTCGAGAGGTCGGAGGCAGGATAATTGCCCGGATACAATTGGCCGACCTCATAGCGACAGCCACTCTGGATACGGGGGCCACGAGAAGTTTCATCAGCGAAGATTTAACACAGGAGATCGCAAATGCAGGAGAACATTTAGATATCCGCACCACCGTGTCACTAGCCAACGGATCAACCATGGAAATTACACGTTTATTTAGAATCACGGTACAGCTGGCCGGAAAGAGCGTGGTAATGCCTTTCTTGGTAATGCCCACTATGCTGGACCCAGTTATACTGGGGATGGATTTCCTTCAGGCAATGGAGACACGCATACAAATCGGCGCCGCCTCATTGAGGTTGCGAACTCCTGCGACGGACGGAGGGGACGCCCGATTGCGACCAGGGGTGACCCCACCACTAATTCCCATGACGTCAGGATCACTGGAACGCCGAGGGTCATGTTCCCCCAGAGCGCTCGAACGAGTCCCACACGCGCACGGCAACACATGCAACGTCGAGATGAGCGCGGACGGACACCAAGACCGACAGGGCCGGAGGTAGTTACCCCCAGGAGCGATATAAGAACAGATAATGAAGGACTAGAACGAGATGCGTCACGGCAACGAGAAAGTGATGGAGAGCCTGGACCCTCCCCAAAGGTGGCGCGAAGGATGGAAGCCCTCCACCAAATCGAGGCGGAAACGGACAGCGAGACGGAAGAGACGGAGGACGTGAGTCCTGAGCAGGTCCCTTTAGCTCCCCAGATCCAAAACATCCTTGATGCTGAACTGGCTAAATTCGACGGGATGATGGGAGTGACCCATATAGCTGAACACAGCATCACCTTGAAGGAGAATAAGGCGATGAAGCAGCGGTATTACCCGAAGAACCCCGCAATGCAGGAAATTATCGATGCTCAAGTGGAGGAATTGCTACGAGAAGACGCCATCGAACCTTCAAGGAGTCCACATAGTTCCCCTATTGTATTGGTAAAGAAGAAGAACGGCAAATGGCGAATGTGCATTGATTTTAGGCAGCTGAACGCTAATTCAGTGAAGGACGCCTACCCTGTACCGAGAATTCACCATATCCTGGAGAAGTTAAGAGAAGCCAAATATATTTCGTCGTTGGATTTGAAGAACGGATACTGGCAAGTCCCTCTAGCCAGAGATAGCCGGGAATGCACCGCTTTTACCGTGCCCGGTCGAGGTCTATACCATTGGAAAGTGATGCCTTTTGGTTTGCATTCGGCTAGTGCCACGTTCCAACGGGCGTTGGATAGCGTCATCGGCGCAGACATGGAGCCGCATGCCTTTGCCTATTTGGACGACATCATTGTGATTGGAAACACCCCTGAGCAGCACCTGAACAACTTGATGGAAGTTTTACGAAGACTACGACGGGCCAATCTTAAAATTAATAGAGAGAAGTGTACTTTTTTCAAAGGAAGCTGACGTATCTGGGCCACGTGATCAGTGACCAGGGGATACACACCGATCCAGCTAAAGTCGCCGCGGTAAGAGAGCTAAAAGCTCCATCCAATATCAAGGAGCTACGTCAATGCTTAGGGATGGCCTCCTGGTACCGACGATTCGTACCAAACTTCTCGACCATCGCACAGCCTATGACCAGCCTGCTGAAGAAAGGAAAACGCTGGAGTTGGGGAAAGGAGCAGGAAGAAGCGTTCGGGTTATTAAAGAAATGTCTTACTACAGCACCAGTTCTGGCATGCCCGGATTTCGAACAAAAATTCGTATTACAAACCGATGCCAGTGATGTAGGATTAGGAGCGGTGCTTACACAGGAAATAGAAGGCCATGAGCGTGTCATTGCCTACGCCAGTCGCCGCCTAATTGCAGCTGAGGAGAATTACACGACCACAGAGAAGGAGTGCCTGGCCATTGTCTGGGCCATAAGAAAGATGAGATGCTACTTGGAAGGTTACCACTTCGAGGTAATCACTGACCACATGGCATTGAGATGGCTCAACTCTATCCAGTCTCCGTCAGGCCGAATAGCACGTTGGGCTCTGGAGCTTCAACAATACCAGTTCGACGTCAAATACAGGAAAGGACAGCTAAATGTATTGGCAGACACACTGTCCCGACAACCCGGAGAGGCACTACGACAGATACGCACTGAAGTCCTCGAGTGCCGGTGGTTAACCCGGATGATGGACAAAGTTTTAAAAGAACCTGAGAAGTACGCAGACTATACCGTGGAAAACGGTCAACTATACCGCAATATCGGACATCGAGCCGACGATGATGATCATTGGCCCTGGAAGTTATGCGTCGCCAATAAAAACCGAGGGAAGGTCCTACAAGAATGCCATGATGTCCCCACGGCAGGACACTTAGGAGTACGGAAAACAGTCACTAAAGCTATGCAGCGTTATTACTGGCCAGGTATGCTCCGAGATATAACCAGGTACGTAAGAGGGTGCGAGTCATGCCAAAGATACAAGACTCCACAGATAAAACCGGCAGGACAGATGTTAACCAGACGATCAGCGGAACCTATGGAGATACTCTGCGCAGACTTTGTTGGCCCGCTACCGAGGTCGAAGCAAGGCCATTCCATGCTGCTGGTATTCCACGACGCTTTCTCGAAATGGGTGGAATTGATCCCCCTTCGTAAAGCTACCGCAGCCAGTCTACAAAAGGCTTTCCGAGAACATATTCTCGCTCGCTTCGGAATCCCCAGGATATTTGTATGCGATAACGGCACGCAATTTACTAGCCGAGCGTTCACATCGATGATGTCTTCCCTTGGAATAGAACTTCAGCATACCGCCCCATACAGTCCACAAGGCAACCCCACCGAACGATCTAACCGGACCATCAAGACGATGATGGCACAGATCACTACAGAGGAACATCAAACGTGGGACCAAAGACTGGCCGAGATTATGCTGGCCATAAATTCTAGTGTCGCCGATTCCACCGGATATACCCCTGCGTTCCTGATGCACGGACGAGAGCCCCGGCTGCCAGCCACATTGTATGACGAAGTAACCCCAGGCTCTGGAACTCACCAGCAGACCCCTGAAGACCGGGCGAACAGAATGAAGGAAATTTTCCATATAGTCCGAGGCAACCTTCAAAAGGCTTCGAAGGACCAAGGGAGACATTACAACCTTCGACGTCGCGAGTGGCGGCCGACCCTCCAATCACGGGTTTGGTGCAGGCGGCACCATCTATCCAACGCAGCCGAAGGAGTCGCAGCAAAGCTGGCCCCCAAATACGACGGGCCCTACCGGGTAATGAAATTCGTTTCGCCCAACATCGTCCGCTTGAGGCGACCTGGCGAGCGACAGGGGCGAGTTGCCCACATCTCCCAACTGAAGCCCTACCACAGTCAAGATGACCCAGAGGCCGAGGAAGACGATAACGATGAGGTCCCTAGAGGCGAGGAGGATTCGTAAGCCCACACGTAGTAAGGTAGCATGTAAGATACTTATAAGACAACCAATGCCATGTAAATGAATTCATCGAAATATTGTTAGCTGCACCAGGATTAGATTCAGGGTTAGGGTTAGGTCGAGGAAAAGAGATAGGAGGGAATAACATAAACTTTACTTCGCAGAATGGATGAAATTATCGTCATAGACGATAGCTCTAGCGACACCATCCCGTTTCCCCCAGGAAAAGAAGAGCTACGGGCGACGCAGAGGCGGAGTGGGACCCCCTCATCCATGTGGGAGAGATTTCACCACAGCCCAGCGGGAGCGAATACATGCCCTCGTCAACGCCGTCCGAGGACTCCTCGGAGGACGAACCGGCATCGAGGCGACGATCGACCCGTTCGTCGGCGCGGACAATTTCCGACGATGAGGATTTGGCAGACCTGCCAACGTACTCTCCGAGGTCCGAACTCTCGTCCCGGCCATCACCCCGGTACGCGGATTCTCCACGATATGCCGACTCTCCGAGGCACGCGTCGGAGGAAGAGGAGGACGACGATGGACCCCAATACCGTCATCGGGTGTACCAGGAGGAAGAAAATTTCGGCTACCAACTGGACAATTGCGTGGTGTGCATGCGCACCCACACTACCACGGTAGTAATAGAAATACCGGGCGTGAGAGGCGAAGGCCCATACGTCGAGGAGCCCCAGGAGGGTAGGCCGGGATCCAACATCAACACGGAGAACGGATGGAGTCATGCCCGTCCTGCAACCACCCCAGTCGCCACCCAAACGGAGCAGACTACAAGTCTCCCAGTCGCCACCCAAACGGAGCAGACTAAGAGTCTCCCAGTCGCCACCCAAACGGAGCAGACTAAGAGTCTCCCAGTTGCCACCCAAACGGAGCCGACTGCGGCCACCCAAACCGGGTTCCCCGTGACATTCGAGCCCAACGAGAGTCTTGAAGACGGAGGACCTCTATTCCAGCGACGCTTCCCCGAACCTTCTCCAGAAGTGGAAGCGCCCCCTGGCGGAATGGGAGGAAGATATTTTAGAGAGCGTGCTAGGTCGAGATAGCGACCAACACTGGGAGGAAGAGATATCCCGCCTCTTCGACATGGGTGCGGAGGAGCCATCCCCGGAACCCACCGGGCAGGATCCTGGACCCTCAGCCAGCCCCACCAGGGAACATCAGGAACAATATGTTGAGGTTCCGTTGAACTGGATAGTGCCCCCAGAGCTCCAACGGTTGCCGCAGCGTGACCTGGCGTGGATCAGGCGGCGCGCCGAAGCCCGGGGTCCAACCAACAAGCGGGCCCGCTTCAACTACACCACGGCCCTGGCAAGTTATCGTGTAACCATTAAGGACGGAGGAGAAATGGTAGTCATCCGCCCGTACCAAAGGCAATCACCTTAAAAGCCCACCCGGAGAAAGGGGGGGGTGTGAGGATGCGAAAGGAGATCGCATCCACACATTTATATTGGAATCCGGACACGTACGTCCGAGTTGTGTTCTTGTGATTTTTTTTTTTCTGCATTTTCGATTATCTCTTATTATAGGCCGCTGAAGGCAAACCTTTATTTAGAACAAAAAAAAAAAAAAAAAACGAGTATTATTATTGTTATTTTGTCGGTAGGTTAATTTGAAATTGGCGGGCAATCCCGGTAGGGATATTTTGTCGGTAGGTTAATTTGAAATTGGCGGGCGATATTAATCATTTCCAGGGTTATTTTGCAGGGATCGAATCAATATGAGGCATACTCGATCGTGAGCATTAATTAGGTCACATTAAGTCGATTAACGATTGATGACCGATAATGAGTCGATAGGTGAAGCTCAAGGATGAGCAAAAATGTGACCAAGAGCGCAAGCGTAGCGGCGTGGCGTCACTTGGTTTGGAACTCTCGAAGCAGACGGACGTGAATACGGGAAACAAAGAAAAGAAGTAAAACGTGCGACGAGCGGAAGTGTAAAAGTGAAGTGAATCTAAAAAGACAAAAATTAAAAGAAAAGAAGGATCGGACCGGTGATAGAGACACGATAAAGGAAAGTGAAACGATCAGTGCATCAATAAGAAAACGAGGTCAAAAAAAAGGGAAATATTAATTGTTTTCTACGACGAAAGGGAGGAAAACCAGCACGCCCCGCCATAAATAAAAGGAAAACCATGGCTCGCGTCGACTCTGAGTAAGCACGGGGATTGAAAAGTTAGTGGGATAGACCTGGTGCAGTCCGGTCGACATTTTGTTAAGAAAAAGTAGTTCAAAGAGAAAAATAAGGAGAAATAGACGAGTAGAAATCCCAAGAAGGGAGTAATAAAAGAAAATAAGGAAATTGAAGTGTACATTTTTCTTTTGTTTATTTGCATGTGGTAGTATTGGTTTACTAGCTTCCCCTTTCCCCCTTTAACACTATCCTAGTAGAGGACGAACTCCCTACTAATTCTTAACACTACCTATTAACCTCCTAGGTAGCAGAGGATTGATCCCTGCTGACCCCCCCCTTAACCCGTAGGGTAAATCTCAGGTGATCTAACCCGTGCGAGGACCACCCTCCCGCCGAGGCCAAGAATACCGGTGGTTTTCCTACTCTTTGCCCTTTCTGTAGTTAACCCGTAGGGTGAATCTCAGAGTAATCTAGCCCGTGCGAGGACCACCCTCCCGCCGAGGCCAAGAGTACCGGTGGTTTTCCTACTCTTTCCCCTTTCGGTAGTTAATCCGTAGGCTTGAATCTCAGAGTAATCTAGCCCGTGCGAGGACCACCCTCCCGCCGAGGTTCGAACTACATCCGAGATTTCCTATTCTAGTAGTGCCCCCCTAACCCCGAGTACTAGGTGCGGAGTTGCCCACCAGTTACCTCATCTCAGCTATACGCCCGGGACACATAGGCGTGACCCGGGGCACCCGTGACCGAGGAGGGTCAAGGTCCCGTTAGGGATTCAAGAAGGAAAATTAACTCGACTGACCACGCCCCGTCATTCGAAGGTCTCGGCAGATACAAATTTCTTGTGTTGTGTACCCAATAAGACTGAGAGTTGTACCCCGGCCTTAGAAGGTTCCTTACAATATATAATTATAAATTTCGTTCAAGAATATTTTTATTTTTTCACCTACATGATATATAATCACATTTCCATTTATTTAATTTATTTAATATATATATAATAATTGTATTTCGATAGTAAATTCATAATTTACTTTAGTTTATCATTAATATAACAAATGTATTGTTATACCCTGTACCCATAGGGTAAAAGGGTATATTAAAGTCGCTAAAATGTATGTAACAGGTAGAAATATACATTTCTGACCCCATAAAGTACATATATTCTTGATCAGCATCACTAGCCGAGTCGATTGAGCCATGTCCGTCTGTCCGTCCGTCTGTATGAACACCTAGATCTCGGAGACTATAAGCGCTAGAGCTACCAAATTTGGTATGTAGATCCGTCTAGTGTGCAGACAGATCAAGTTTGTTTCAAATTTTTGCCACGCCCACTTCCGCCCCCGCAAATCGGGAAAACGTATTTCTAGAGCTGTATTTAGGATATCATATTCTTACTTGGCACACCTAATTATATACCCAAACTGGACCAGCTCACCAAATTTTGTCGAAATCGGACAATAAATATCGGAGATATACCTATATGAGTTTTGCACTGAATTGCCAAGGCGACGTTGGCTGGCAAGAGTGAGCGAGACAGCATGCGTTTGCTGTTGCTGCATGTGAAAGTGAATTTTGCATGAAATTAATGGCGATTTCGAGCATATTCTATTTCATTTAATATAACTAGTTGGTACAGGGTATACTCAATGTCGGCAGGGACGACTTGCTTGCTTCATTAATTATATATTAAGCAAAAGTAATCAACGAACTTTAATAGGTTGGTTTTTTTCTTTATTTTGTTTATTTTTACATAACAAAGAATGTATGCTGAAAAAGAAATAATAACTTGCATTTATAAGGTATTTACAGAATTCGCAAACAGGGAAGCCATTGAAAATAAAATAAATCCAGTGAAACTTTTATTTACAAATTCTGGGGATAAGCGTTAACGATAAATCCGGAACCAATTAATATGTAATATAAATTAAATACATAGAGCTTGGCAAGTTCCCTCATTATCTAAAATAGATAAGTAATGCCGCCGCCAAGTTATAATTGCGACACACTAATCATATATAGGGTAATTGTTATAACATAATAATTTGCTATAACAAGTAATGAACATCAACTGTCCATTATGAGTAGGTTTTGTGCCACGTTTTCTATAAATCGACCATTTATGACCGAGGATACCACTCACCTAACAATTTTCGTATGTATTTTTAAAAATTCCTTAAGATTTCATAATTTTATATAAATAAATAGACATTGCCGATATTAAATGTATTAAATCATATGAATATGATATATGTACATTTACTTCATTTAATATACCAACGCTCGACATCACACCACATATAGAGGTTTTTTGCCACGTTTTCTGTAAGTCGCGCAGTTATGAAGGGAGGTACCACTCACGTAAAAATTTTCATATGTATTTTTAAAAATACCTTAAGACTTCATACTTTTATATAAATAAATAGACATTGCTGATATTAAATGTATTAAATCATATGACTATGAGATATTTACTTTTAATTCATTTAATATACCAACGCTCGACATCACACCACATATATAGGTTTTGTGACACGTTTTCTATAAGTCGCGCAGTTATGAAGGAAAATACCATTTAACTAACAATTTAATATATGAAATTTTCATTTAATATTGAATTCAATAATATATGAAATTTTAATTTAGTATTCAATTCAATAATATATGAAATTTTCATTTAATATTCAATTCAATAGTATATGAAATTTTCACTTAATATTCAATTCAATAATATATGAAATTTCCATTTAATATTCAATAATATATGAAATTTTCATTTAATATACAATTCAATAATATATGAAATTTCCATTTAATATTCAATAATATATGAAATTTTCATTTAATATTCAATAATATATGAAATTTTCATTTAATATTCAATTCAATAATATATGAAATTTCCATTTAATATTCAATTCAATAATATATGAAATTTCCATTTAATATTCAATTCAATAATATATAAAATTTTCATTTAATATTCAAAACAATAATATATGAAATTTTCATTCAATATTCAATAATATATGAAATTTTCATTTAATATTTAAAACAATAATATATAAAATTTTCATTCAATATTCAATAATATATGAAATTTTCATTTCATATTTAATTTAATAATATAAGAAATTTTCATTTAATATTCAATTCAATAATATATGAAATTTTCATTTAATATTCAATTCAATGATATATGAAATTTTCAATTAATATTCAATAATATATGAAATTTTCATTTAATATTCAAAACAATAATATATGAAATTTTCATTCAAAACAATAATATATGTGAGATGGAGTGGGGTAAGTTGTAACGTTGTGGCAACTCCCGGAAGCAGATATTAATTGCAACGTGGTGGCAACACAAAAAGCAGAAGAGACAGAACTTAACGCAGTTCAAGCGAGTGAAGTCGACAATAAGCAGCAGTATAAGAAGTTTAAGCAGCATCAGCAGTATCATCAGCAGCAGCAGCCGGAAATACATTGAAGCAGATCATACACTAATTGTTAATTGCCCAAACACCCATCCACATTATAATATTATCATAAACAATCATTAATAAAGATATATAAATATCTCACATTTGGGGGCTCAACCGTTCGTGGATTGCCAGGGCGAAGTTACATGAGTGCAAAATCAAAAAAGCAGACAAAAGCAAGAGCGATTCCTAATTTCGCAATAAGGCGCACCAAGCCGTCAGCCGCCAGAAAGAGACAGCTAGTTTTTTCATCTGAAAAATCTAACTGCGCAATAAGTTGCAACAAGCCGTCGGCCGCCAGAAAGAGACAGCTAGTTTTTTTCACCGGAGAAATTTTATTTCGCAAGATTTCGCAATATTGCGTCAGCCAAAGAAACTTCGAGAAGACCAAGCAAGCTTCCAATACGAGTATTGCGGAACAGAGTAATCATGCCGAAGGAACAAGATCTACCAGGCTCAAAGATGGACCTGAGTGAAATGCCTAGTGGATCAACAGCCGCCGAAGACCGTCGCAGAGAAGCAGAGGAAGTTGCCAGGAATTCAACAGTGATGACAGGAACTAATGAGATGCTGCACGAAATAGTTCAACTCCTATCATTAAAAATCCATGCTGATGAAATTGACAAAAAGAATGATTCAAAGCTCGTGGTAGAAAATTTCACCAAAATAATTCCGGAGTTCAGTGGAGAAGACATGTCAGTGCAACAGTGGTTTCATAATTTTGAACTAAATGCTGAAGCATACGGATTGAACGAGAAACAAAAATATGTTCAGGCTCGAGCAAAAATGACCCGTACTGCAGCCCTATTTCTGGAGTCCACCGTAGTGTATGAGTATGCCCAGCTGCGCGAACAACTTCTGGAGGAGTTTGATTATGAACACCTTTGTAGTGCCGAGATTCACAACCAATTGTCGCATCGTACGAAGTCTGATGAAGAAAGTTTCCATGAGTATTTGCTACACATGAAACGTATTGCTGCCCGTGGAATAATTGATGTGGAATCAGTTATTCAGTACATTGTCAAGGGATTAAATATGAGAAGTGATTACAAGTATACGTTGTATGGCTGCAGCTCATATAAAGAACTGAAGGAAAAATATGAAATTTATGACAGAATGATCCGTGCAAATGGAAAGTCGCAGCTCGAAAAGAAAGTCCCACCGCTAGGCACACCGAAGTCAAAATATCCCAGAGACGAGAAAAAGCAACATTGCTTTAAGTGCGGATCAATGAAGCATCTTCGCAAAGATTGTCAAGCCGAATTGAAGTGCTTTCGCTGCAACCAGACTGGACATATGTCTACTAATTGTCCAAGCACTTCCACTGTTAACATCGCATATGAAGAAAAGCGGCTCAAATGCCTCAAGATTAAGGACATCGAAGTCAAGGGTCTTATTGATACTGGTGCGGATGTCTCGCTGCTCAGAAAGTCAACTTTAGGCCGTTTACGAGGAGTCCAGATGCAAGCCAGCTCGTCATGTTTAAAAGGACTGGGAAACAACACCACACGACCTGTTGGACAGATCGAGGTAGAAGTGGAGATTGATGGTATTTTTCTGATGCATAAGTTCCTGATTCTAAACGACCACACCATCGGATGTGAATTACTGCTGGGCCATGATTTTATTTCCAAGTTTCAAATGACGTCAACACCCGAAGGATATCACTTTGCTGTTCAGTCCGGAGAGGAAATTGAGGACACAAAACAGATAAGTATTTACAATGTGGTAGAAACAAATGCTGATCCAGATGTTCCTTCACAGTACAAACAAGCCGTTCAGTCGATGATCAAGATTTTTTCTGGAAAAGAGCAAACCGCAGATTGTCCAATAACTTTAAGGATAGTACCCGATGAAAATATAATGCCATTTAGACATTCCCCCAGCCGGATTGCGATCACCGAAGCCGATGTAGTCAAGCAGCAGATTGAGGAATGGCTCAGTGCTGATATAATAAGACGCTCAACATCTAACTTCGCCAGTCGTATTGTGATCGTCAAAAAGAAGGATGGTAGCAACAGAGTCTGTGTTGACTATCGGCAATTAAATAAGATGGTCTTAAAGGATTGCTTTCCTGTACCAATTGTCGAAGACGTTTTGGAGAAATTAGGCAATGCAAAAATTTTTCTCAGTCATGGATTTGGAAAATGGGTTCTTTCACGTTCCAGTAGAAGAAAGCAGCAAGAAGTACACCGCATTTATAACAAATGAGGGCCTATTCGAGTTTAATAGAGCTCCTTTTGGCTTTTGTAATTCGCCAGCCGTCTTTATACGTTTTGTAAATCATATATTTCAAAACCTCATAAATGAAAATGTACTTGATTTGTACATGGACGATATCATAGTACACGCTGATACAGCCAACGAATGCCTTACAAAAGTACAGAAAGTTTTGAACGTAGCTGTTGAATACGGGCTGAAGATCAAATGGAAGAAGTGCCGATTTTTACAGACAGCGATAACATTTTTGGGTCATCAGATTGCGGAAGGAAGAATCAAACCAGGATTGGATAAAACCAAAGCTATAACCAAGTTTGCGATGCCTCAAAACATTAAGGCTGTTCAGTCCTTTTTGGGACTAACTGGATTCTTTAGAAGATTCATAAAGAACTACTCATTGACTGCTAAGCCATTAACAAATCTGTTACGGAAGGACGTTAAATTCAAAATGGGATTAGAGGAACAACAAGCAGTCGCTGCCCTGAAGGAAGCACTAGTTAATGAACCAGTTTTAAAACTATATCGTTGAAATGCGAAAACGGAAATTCATACGGACGCATCGAAGGATGGATTTGCAGCAAACTTATTACAGTGGCAAGAAGGTCAATTGCATCCCATTCTGTTCTGGAGCAAGAAAACGTCGGAATCTGAAGAAAGACTGCACAGCTATGTGCTAGAGGCTAAAGCTATTTTTCTCGCCTGTAAGAAATTCCGGCGGTACATTCTCGGAATTCCTTTCAAGCTAGTTACGGATTGCGCCGCGTTTAAGCAAACGTTAAATAAAAAAGACGTCCCTCGAGAAGTAGCTCAGTGGGTTCTGTACCTACAGGACTATGATTTCGAAGTCGAACACAGACAAGGACCAAGGCTTAAACATGTGGATTGCCTTAGCCGATACCCAATTGAAGTTATGCTGGTATCCTCTGTGGTCACTGCGAAAATTCAAAAAGCTCAGCAGCAGGATATGATGATCAGAGCAGTTGCCGAAATTCTTAAAAGTAAACCGTATGACAATTTTAAACTAAAAGGAGGTCTTGTCTACAAAGTGGTGCAAGGAACAGATTTGCTGGCAGTACCTAAATCTTTGGAAAAGGAGATAATAATCGAGGCGCATAACGAAGGGCATTTTGCGGCAGAAAAAACTATGCATGCGATAAAACAAAACTATTGGATCCCACATCTGGAGGGCAAAGTGATGCAGATTATAGCCAACTGTATCAAATGCATTATCTACAACAAAAAGCTTGGTAAAAAAGAAGGATTTCTTCATCAGATCGAAAAAGGTTTTGACCCGCTGCACACCTTACATGTCGACCATTTGGGACCGATGGATGTCACCACAAAAATGTATAAGTACATTTTCGTTATGATTGATGGCTTCAGTAAATTTGTTTGGATGTATCCCACTAAAACTACAAATGCCGAAGAAGTCATAAGGAAGCTGAAAGAGTGGTCGGACATTTTTGGAAATCCAGCTCGCATAATAAGTGATCGTGGATCGGCGTTCACCTCAAGCAGCTTTGAAGAATATGTAATCCAAAACAATGTCGAACATGTGTGGAGCACCACTGGAGTGCCAATAGGAAACGGACAAGTCGAACGTGTTAATCGATCGATATTGAACATCATTTCTAAATTATCATCGGAGGAACCTGAGAAATGGTATAAGTTTGTACCTAGAGTTCAGAAGGCTATTAACTCTACTATCCATAAATCGACAAAGCGATCTCCATTTGAGCTAATGATTGGCGTTAAGATGCGATGCAGACCTGATAGTAATATTGTGCAACTACTTGAACACGAATTACTTGATAATTTTGATGAACAGAGACAAAAGATGCGGCAGGAAGTTAATGAAAATATTCAGCAGGCTCAAGACAGCTACAAAAAACAGTTCGATAAAAACCGAAAGAGCGAATTCGGCTATAAAGTTGGAGATCTAGTGGCCATACGTAGAACCCAATTTGTGGCAGGAAAAAGTTGGCAAGCGAGTTCCTAGGCCCTTACGAAGTAGTCAAGGTAAAAACGAGCAGGGCGCTTTGAAGTACGGAAAGCAGCAGATGTTGAGGGACCAAACTACACAGCTACAAGCAACGACAATATGAAGCTTTGGAGTTACTCGGAGGAGAACGAGGATGCATGGTCATCAGAGGCCGATGACTAATCAGGATGACCGAATGTGAGATGGAGTGGGGTAAGTTGTAACGTTGTGGCAACTCCCGGAAGCAGATATTAATTGCAACGTGGTGGCAACACAAAAAGCAGAAGAGACAGAACTTAACGCAGTTCAAGCGAGTGAAGTCGACAATAAGCAGCAGTATAAGAAGTTTAAGCAGCATCAGCAGTATCATCAGCAGCAGCAGCCGGAAATACATTGAAGCAGATCATACACTAATTGTTAATTGCCCAAACACCCATCCACATTATAATATTATCATAAACAATCATTAATAAAGATATATAAATATCTACTACAATTATATGAAATTTTCATTCAATATACAATAATATATGAAATTTTCATTTAATATTCAATTTAATAATATATGAAATTTTCATTTAATATTCAATATAATAAAATAATAAATTTTCTTTTAATATTTTATTCTAAAAAAAATTAAAATTTTTTTTTTTAAAATTTTATAAATAATATATGAAACTTTCATTTAATATTCAATTTTCATATGTATTATTTTAGTTTAATGTTTAATAAATATATTAAATTATTTAATATTGAGATATTTTAATTTATTTCATATAATTTATATATATAAATATTTATTTTTATATTATTTTATATGTTTGAAAAAATTTGTTTAATTTATTTATGTTTTGTCCATTATTCTAAATTATTTTAGTAAATTAACCAATCACATCACTTCATAAACACTTATGTTCGGACTTACTAAATTTTCGCCCTGTTGTTGAAATCCCCAAAAATAGTGTGCCTTTTTCCGTCAATTCCTTTTAATTTTAGTTTTTGCAATCATATAATATAATTCCCACTGAAGCATGATGAGAGAGAGAGCTACTCACCTCATGTACTCTCAATTGCTTGCCGACAATTGAATATTGGTTAGAGTACTAAAGCGGTATCCAAAATTGCCTTTAAAAACCATATGGATTATGGGATTTAGATATATTTGATAAAAGAGTGTTTATACTTAGTTTTCT
>JAEIGH010000115.1:0-236158 GCA_018903575.1 Drosophila saltans | reverse complement strand
AAAATTAATTGCGCAGTGGCATTAGCCGTACATATATACACATACACACACACACATGCAAGCCCAACGGGACTTGCACGGATTTTGCGCACACGTTGCTTTTGCTGCAGTTTTTCCTATTATTTGGTTGCAACGGGACCGAAAAATGCGTACGTGACGATTCTCACGACGCGGACGCATATCGCGATGGCAGAATCGGTTGGGTCATAGTAACAACGATTTGGCAGGAGCGCGTGTCTGCAGTCGGCAGAAGCAGAGCCTGGGCAGAGGAAAAGTCGAAAGCCCGAAAAGAGAGCGGTCAAGAACTGTGTGATGATGGGAGAGCAAAAAATCATAAAACCAACCACCCTTAAAGGGAGACAGTCGGGAGAATAAAAAAAAGTGCAAAGAAGTGTCAAAGTGTAATTAATAAAGTGCAAGGACCCACAGCCGGCCCTTATCAGAAAAGGATAATTAAGGACAAGTCACAAACAAAGTTAGTCCAAAGAAAAATCCGCAAAGGGAAAGAGCGACGCTGCCGATCATACCAGGAGATACGTGTTAAGTGTGTGTGGAACAGGATAGCGGGTGAGTCGGCCATGTGGTCCAATAGCTGCCCTCCCCTTTGATCCCATACCTATAGATACCTATTTAGAGTGGTGTGGTTAGGTGGCATTTAGTCAAAGAATTATAATGAATAAATCTACAATAAAGTTTGTAAAGTTTTTAAAGCAAAGATGTCACAATTATTGGGGTGAAACTAGACTGGGACTAACATCATCTCCCTATCCTTTCCCTGATCCCATTCCTTGGTGTGTGTGTGTGTTACTATAGTATGTGTTTCTCCCTCTGGCATTGGCATCCGGGTTGTACCCTACCCAATGCCGAGGAGAGTGTAGTGTTTATTTGTAGTGTGCCGGGGTGCGCCACACAGCCAACGTCCGGGTTTTACCCTTGTTGACTGTGATGGCGACTGATATCCATGTTGCATGCGACCAGGATTTATGTTGTGATCGATGTCCGGGTTGTACCCTAATCGACCTCAACTTAAGTCCTGGGACATCCATATGTTATGTTGGGTTAAGTCGGTGTCCAGGTTATACCTTAACCGACTTAGCTTTATGTTTCTCTATCGTGACCTTGTATTTTAGTAGCTTAATTGTAGTTCGGTGTCCGGGTTGTACCCTAACCGAACTGTATGTTCGCATGTACTTGTTTCAAGTTTCTGTCTCTTTCTATCTCTTATTCTTCCTGTAGTGCATTCCTAGCGATAGCATAGATATGCAGTATTAACACTCACTGTAGCTCGATCAGATCTCCGGTCTCGGCATTCTATTATAAATAATCTATAATGGAAGACAATGGGGAGACTGAGAGTTGTACCCCAGCCGGAAAACTTCCTTACAGATGGCGCCCGAGCAGGGACCCGAGATTTGAAGAGAACATCGTATATATATTTTGGGAAAGTTTTGCCTAATTTTGTTGCATTACAAGAGAGAGAAAAAGTATGAGAAAAAATCATTTAATACACTAAATATTTTTATACCCTGTACCCATAGGGTAAAAGGGTATATTAAAGTCGCTAAAATGTATGTAACAGGCAGAAGGAAGCATTTCGGACCCCATAAAGTATATATATTCTTGATCAGCATCAACAGCCGAGTCGATTGAGACATGTCCGTCTGTCCGTCTGTCCGTCCGTCTGTCCGTATGAACACCTCGATCTCAGAGACTATAAGAGCTAGAGCAACCAAATTTTGTGTGGACATCCGTCTAGTGTCTACACAGGTCAAGTTTGTTTCAAATTTTAGCCACGCCCACTTCCGCCCCCGCAAATGAAAAAATAAAATTTTAAAATGAATTTACAAGAGCTGTATTAAAGATATCCAATTCATATTTGGTAGACATAATTATATAGTCAAACTGCACTAACTCACCAAATTTCGTTCAAATCGGAGATATAGCCATTTGCATTTTGTACTGAATTGCCGAGGCGACATGGCAGATAAGAAAGAGCGAGATAGCATGCGTTCGCTGGTGCTGCATGTAAAGGGAAATTTTGTTCTGAATTGATTGCGATTTCGATTGGGTGTTCGAACTTTTGTTTAGTGCCTACGCAAATTAAGATAGTTTAAAATTTTTCCCACGCCCCCTTCCGCCCTTTTCATTTAAAAAAAAAAACTATTTACTAAAGCACTTTTAAAAGACACACAACCATATTTGGCACACCTAATAATGTGGGCAAAATGCATTATCTGACCCAATTTATTCGAAATCAGACAATAAATATCGGAGATATACATATGTTCGTATAATCGTTTTGTTCTAGTGTGTGTACTGTGTGTCAAGCATTAAGCATTTGTTTTTGAGACATGTGCGTATGTGTATGCTTGTATATATGTAAGTATGTATGTATGTACGTATGTGACCCAGGTTTGAATCCCGCGGGAGCGAATGAAAAATATACATATATGTATGTATAAATATGTTTTTTTTTTCCCTGCTTTCAAATTTAATTAAATGAAATCGCAAATAAAATCAATTTCTATTAATGTTCTCATGTGTGAGACAGAAGTATGTATGTATGTATTTCCATTGATTTAAACAATACACTGCGCTTGCGATATACATACATACATATGCCAAAATAGCTATTAGCTAAGAACAACTTCAACGCTTTGGTGGTGAAGTGGGTAGATATCGGATCCGGAACTGAATGAACGAACTATGGGGTTCAAATCTGCAACCTGGCGGGATATGCATACAAGTGTATTTTGCTGATCCTTGTACTTTTTTTGCTTTTTATTAAATTTTTATTATTTCTGAATTAAATTGATTGGGATTTTGTAACGCATTGAAATAACTTAATAAAGTTTACATATTATGTCTCATATATATGTGAGTATGTATGTATGTATGTAGTAAAGAGTAAAATTGAGAGAAGCTCTCTCAGCACTACCAGAGAACGGGACAAGATTTTGCAACGGAACAAAAATATGTTCATGAAACTTGGGATTTCGCCTAAATTTTCTGTTCTCCTGATACAGAATCACTTGTGGCAACTGATTTTAGAGTACATGTATGCATGTGGAACTTGCAAAATCACGTGTGGAAGGTCGCAAATCAATATTTCGGGAAAAAAAAACTTATATTAAAAAGCCCGGGAATTTTTTTGGTTAGAGCGTGAGAGAAAAAATCTTTTAGTCGAAGGGACGTATGGGAGGGGGGACCGTGAGAACCAATGGAATACATATGAGTGTATATGTCGCAGGTTTTTTAGGCGATCATCTTAAGCCTTAAGAGTAAAAGAGATGCCATCATAGTTTTTTGCTAGAAATCTAGTCAAGAGCTGGGCCATGAGGAATGAAACTAAGACAAAAGAGAATATGCAATAGGAATGGTACTTGAAACCCGTTGGTAAATTTTCTGTTTGCCTAATACTAAAACTTTTTCCAGGCGACTTTTGATTGACTTTATGGAATTACACTTATGCATTACCACGTCTTGACATTCAAATGAATGTGTATAGAAATTATGTATTGGTTTTTTCTTAAAACCGCGTCAATATTTTTTTAAGGTTAGAGCGTGAGAAAAATTGTTCAGGGGGAGTCGTGGGAACTTACGCAAAAGTTCGTGGAATTGCACTTGTTCTGCATATTCCAAAGTATAAATAGAGCAAAGTTTAGACAAAAGGCTTTCCCTTTGTCAGCGCTTTATAGAAATAAAATGAAACCAGTTGCATTGCTTATGTTATTCTTGTCTTAATTTGTATTAAAAGCGCGACAAAATTTTTTCAAGGTTAGAGCGTGAGAAAAAAATTTGATGCGGGAGTCATAAGAACTTACGCAATAGTTCGTGGAATTGCACATTTCTGCATATTTTCACGTCGAAAAAACTGAAACTAACTAACTAAGAACGCTGTAAATAGAGCATAATTTATATATATATTCAAAATTCTCTCAAAACCCACACATTATGTATGTCGTTAGTGAGGTTTTAGATGAAAAGCCCGCCCGCCAAAGAGTGAGAGAAATATTTTACTTATGGATAAGAGGGGGAAAAGGGGTAAAGTTTCGTGGAAAAAACCAAATTGGTATTGAATTTGCAAAGGAGATGTTTTCATCAAGGTGTAATTTATACACCAAATGCATGAACAAATATACAGATAAGTATGTCTATATATATATTATATATATATATATTATAGCTTAGTCATTTAAGTTAGATATTAACTATCACAAGTTTCTCTTATTAAAACAATGTAGGAGAGACAGAGATAGAGATAGTTTCATACTTGGAATATTGACAATCGGAACGTGAAACTCGATAGCTTTCGTGGTTTTGCTATCTAAAATTCGGTTTAGTCTTAATCGATTTGCAGACCGATGAAGGCTGTCCGACTGCTGCTCTCGAATTTTAAAGTGTTGTGAAACGTGTGCGTAAAGTTGCCGTTGCCCTTTTTGACGCTGCCAACACTGAAAAATTTTGTAAGTTTTTTTCTTCAAATTATTTAAATTCTTTAAATTGTTGAATAAATACGTGTCTTTTTCAAGACTAGTTTTTAATATCACCAATATTCTTTAAATTGTTGAATAAATACGAGTCTTTTTCAAGTCTAGTTTTTAATATCACCAATATGCCAGCAGTCTCAAAGAAGAAGATTGAGAGATAGGAGTAATAGGAACAATGATTCGTACGCAGAAATAGAAAGGCAAAGAAATGTAGAGTACCAGCAGGCGCGTAGGGCCAACTCCAGCATAGAAATTAGACTAGAGGAACAGTCACTAAAATACTTTACGTCGGTCAACCCGTAGGGAAAACGTTAACGTTAGATTCGAGGAACAGTCATCCGATACTCGACGCCGGTCGATCCGTAGGAGAAACTCGGAATACAGATCTAGTGAACAAGCGCAAAATACAGTATCGCATAGGGAACGACGAACGGATTTAGACATAAGGCGGGCAGAGCAAATACAAAATACAGAAGAGCGTAGGGGAACGTAGAACAGATCCTTTGATAAGGCAGGCAGAACAGGTGTCCGATACTGACGCAGGTCGACCCGTAGGGAAACTCCGCATATAGGGCTAATGAAACAAGCACCAAAACACAGAAGAGCATAGGGAACGTCGAACAGATCCATTGATAAGGCAGGTAGAACAAGTGTCCGATACTTGACGCAGGTCGACCCGTAGGAGAAACTCTGTATATAGGACCAATGAACAAGTGCAAAATACAGAGGAGCATAGGGAACGTCGAACAGATCCATTTATAAGGCAGGCAGAACAGGTGTCCGATACTCGACGCAGGTCGACCCGTAGGAGAAACTCCGTATATAGGGCCAATGAACAAGCGCAAAACACAGAGGAGCATAGGGAACGTCGAACAGATCCATTTATAAGGCAGGCAGAACAGGTGTCCGATACTCGACGTCGGTCGACCCGAAGGAGAAACTTGCACTATAGGGAAACAGAACAGGCAACAAATTCTTTACGTAGATCGCTAAATCGGCGTATAAATATTAGCCAACGTATTCAAGAAAGGGAACAAGATAGGATTCGTAGATCCCAGGATAGGAGAAACTTAGAACGTAGGGTTATTGAACGCGCGCGCAACACATTGGCACGTCGAAGTGCTCGGAATTGCAATTCAACTAGCAAACCGTAACGCTGTTAGAATTATTAGCCAGCGAGTTAGTCGGTTTAGAAGCATTAATGAAAATAGAGTAGCAGAAAATAGTAGAAATGCAATCCGTAATAGGTGCAGACACCCTTCAAGATGTTAGAAACTCAAATCGTCAGCCCAATTTAGTAACTCAATTGGAAAAATTTAATAGAATTGTAAAGCTAGGGCCTAGTCATATTTGTTATTCGTGCAAAGGCCTATGGTTCCCGCACAAGCTAAAGTCAAAGTCCCGAACTCTTATAGAAAATAACTATCAGTTTAGTGGTCCGATTTTAGATATTGTTACTCAGTTCCCTCCCACTGATGACAATCTCACTTTTTGCTCAACGTGTTTTTCACACATTTTCTAGGAATACAAAACCAAAATTTGCCATTTCAAATGGTCTAGATTTTCCAGTTTTGCCAGAGTGTCTTAAGGGTCTTAGCCCTTTAGAGGAACGCCTCATTTCTCCTCGTCTCCCCTTTATGATTGATTAAGGCAACAGGCCATGAGCGTCAAAAGCGCAATTAAAGGAGCTGTAGTTAATGTTCCGATTCCAGTTGGCGTATTGTTATGTCACTCCTAGAGCATTTAATAAGACTGGGGGTTATTGAGCTCCACCTCAAAAACGTAGAATGGACATGGCCACATGGATTTCATGGCTGAATCCATTAGTCCCGCTAGGTCCAAAGTGCACTTAAGTTTTTAGTCAATAGCGAGTTATAGGAGCCATAATATTACAATTAATGAGCAGAGACTTGATTCTTTGAATCCGAAAATGTTCCTTTTATGCTAGAGTGAGGAAGATAGGGAATCCGTAGAAGAAATTCTGCACAGAAATGAGGAAACTGCTCATTCTGAAGATCTTGCCCATTCTGGACGAGGAAGCCGAGGAACTCAATTCCGGTGGGCAAGAAACAATGCTCGAAAATATTTAGTAGATGATGTCGGTATACAGAGAATAACAATAGCAATTTGACGAGGGGCAAAGGCCGTTAGATATGGTTTTAGATTCAGATTGTGAAGAGTTAGCATTTCCACTATATATGCCGGCACTAAATGAAACACGTCCGCTAGCTGCGGAACCATAGTTAGGTCTGAGCTTAGAAATGTAGATAGAAGAGGGTTAAAGAACAGATAAATTATTTTCCAACCATAAAAAGTTAGAGATTGACACTAAATTAAATGTAATAATACTTCTATATGTTTGGTAAAACATAGCGCTCCACGCGCAACAACAGTTTCTAACGTACTTTGTATTGATTTTGTCAATAATTTAATTCGATACGATGGGGGCTATAGGGTCCCGAAGGGTATTCGCACGTCTCCAGCTTATTGGGAGGAAAAAGTAACGAAAAGTGAAATTAGGCAACCCCTTACGGCCTTTCTTTATAACTTGTCGGCAGGCTGCGAGACAGAAGTAGTCAGAGCTCTTAAATATTCTTAAAAAACAGTTGATAGGGGAGATATTACAGAAGAAGAAGCATCAAACCACAGTTTAGTGAAAAGGCTCGTCTCATTAGATCTGATCCAGTTACTTGTGCAAGGTATTTTGAACACAGGCATAGGAGAACTGTTAAAGGTAATGAAAAGTCAGGGAAGGGATTTTTGGTGAGAATTTTGTACTAGGTACATGGGCGGGTTGAGTTTCAGCAGAGAGCTTCCTCCTCATATTCACGGGATGTTTTGGCTGAAAGATGTCTCCAAGTAGACCTCCACACGAAGATTCCCTTTACCTGTAATAAGTTTTAAAGACCAGTTCGTTACCACAGATGTAACAAATTCTTGACTTAGCTCCTTTTTAGTGTACCAAACGCACACGCATAGCTTTACTTGCCTTCGAAAAGTTCAGTGCCAGAAATTTGTAGATCTGACATCTAATCCTCCTATGCCCTGTAGAACAGTTATTTTCAGCCTCTTCTGAAGAACTTCAAATATATCTCGCCATCGGCAAAACTTTCATCTGATTCAAAATTTTCTTAATAATAGCTTTCCTTCTGACATTGTTTCTTCTTAAGCAATTGACAATTTTCTTTCACATGAAAATGTTAACCTCAGTTACGAGGACTATATATTTGCAACAGGTCTAGCTTGAAAAAAGCCCCAGATTTTCCTCAAAAGAAGTTTTGCTGAAATTAAGGTAAATGCTTATACAAATATATACTTTCTATGCAACGGGCCAATATGGGACATTCAGTTCATATTGATCCGTATGCTTGATGCAGCTATATAATTAATTATATAATAAATCCCAAAGAGGCATTTCAATGCTGATGCGAGCGGTTGCTAGTGTTGAGAGGGGCAACTTTAAGCATCAAGCAAAAGCTGCAATATATTGGTCACAAATTCATTTTGCAGCATTAAATATCTGCTCAGGAAGCCGCCTATTGCTGTCTAGGGATGTCTATGTCCAATATTAGCCACAAAGATAGGTTTATTAATACCAATTTGCAAGAATTTCAAGTTAAAATGCTCAAATCTAGACAGCAGTTACAAAGATTGCCTCAGGATTCAACTGACATCTTTGTAAAAGGGCTACTTGACCATTATATAGAAAGACCAAATAATGTTGAAGATCTTTGCTTAGCTGATTTCGCTGCCAATTATGAGTTTAGTATTAGGGCTCGCCGAACTAATAGAAATGAAGAAGAGAATGAACTTTTAGGAGGCAGTCTTCCTTTGCGTGATGGAAGTGGCTTCATTACGCATAGGAGGTGGCCTTGCACAACGGATAGGCAGAACTATTTTAGGGAATTAGTTATGCTATATTTTCCTTGGAGAGACGAACAGGTAGAGTTAGTTCAGAGAAATTGTGAGGAGTTTTACAGTCAGCATGAGGAAATTATTAGGGCTGGTTTTAATAGGTACAATGTTTTAGATGATTTAGAAGACGCGCTAAGGAGGGCCATGGAATTTGAAAACAGGGAGACTGAAAACGAACTAGAAGGTCAGGTTGTATTAGATGGGGAGTTTAGGGTTCTAGCTTTTCCCGAAATTAGTTCTCAACTTAATTTATTAAATTTAAATGCCAATGACCAACCTGCAGATTCGGAAAATGATATCCGCGTTATTAAACTCCCCCCCAATAATTTCGCCAGAAAATTTGGCAAGTATTGTAAGATCTCTAAATGTAAAGCAAAAAAACTTTTCTTACTCATGTTCTTCACAATGTGAAGAATAATGAAATTTTTATGAGTTCGTAGGTGGCGGAGCAGGTGTCGGAAAGAGTAGGCTTATTTCTGCAATTTTTCAGTCCCTTTCTATGGAGTATAGTCGCCGGATAGGAAACGACCCAACGACTGTTAAGATCCTCTTGTGCGCTCCCACAGGAAAAGCAGCTTTCGGTATTGGACGTTCAACCCTCCATTCCATGTTCTCCCTACCCATTAATCAGTCTGGGTCTTCTTTTAGAGATTTGAGTTCTGACTTGGTAAACACTCTTCGAACAAGGTTTATAGATCTCAAACTTTTAATAATAGATGAAATTTCTATGGTCGGTGCAATAATGTTTTCCCTTTTGGACTCTCGCCTTAAACAAATTTTTCGTAATCGGGATATTCCCTTTGGGGGCATTTCTGTTATCGTGTTCGGCGATCTCAGACAACTACGCCCTGTAGGTGATCGTTGGATATTCCAATCCACATCATCCTCGCATGACCCTTACAGCGTTCTTGTTGGACCTTCTCTGTGGGATCGTTTTAAGTTTTTCGAGCTCCACAGAGATCATGCGACAGCGAGACGACCAACCTTTTTGCAATCGCACTAAATAACATGGCATCCGGCCAAATGTCATCGGCAGATATAGAATTATTTAGAACCAGAATTTTCGACGCAAGTCAAGTGCCAGATGAAGCAATTCATCTGTTTCTTAGTAATAGGGATACCGATTTTTACAACAGGGCAAAATTATCCTCCATTCCCACTGAGGAACATGTTTCGGTTGCAGTAGATTTGATTAAAGCTGCTCATCTAAGTGATGCAGCCAAAATAAAATATTTAGAAGATGTCAACCAATATTTACCAGCAAGGATAATCAAACCAGCGTTTCTAAGCAAAGATATAACCAAGGATAATTAAACCAACGTTCACCAGCAAGGATCTACAGTAAGAATAATTAAACCAACGTTCATCAGCAAGGATATTCAGCGATAACCAAGGATAATTATAACAACATCAGCAAGGATATACAGCAAGGATAATTAAAAACCAACGTTCACCAAGGATATACAGCAAGGATATACAGCGAGGACAATTACAACCAACGTTCACTGGCAAGGATATTCAACTATACCCAAGCAGAACTAACCCGACGTTCACCAGAAAGGATAACCAACGACGATTGAGCATAGCAAGGATCGAACTAAGCAATGTTCAAATACTAGAAGTGTTGACCATCGCATAGCCTACTCGGCCAACCAGGATAATACAAGGATATTCAGCACATAATAATAACTCATCTGCAATCTTCCAACAAACAATTAAAAAAGATATCGACTACGGAGCAGCAGCAGGCAATAAGACCTCGTTCAGTGATAATACAATTATTTTGTTGTCCCGAATTTGATTTATTGCCCTTTGAATTAATCCTTCACTTTCAGCTAGTGTTTATTTGCAACGCTTTTCTGCAGAAGTTAACCCAGTTAATAGTGAATTTCGAATCCCTGCGTGGTCAAAGTTCTAAGAGATTCGACTCATCTTTTTCCGGCCAGGCAAACACTTCGTACACATCAAGCAACCATGGGCAACAATTTACCAGTGGACGTAAAGTTAACCCCGTTAATAACAGAAGCACCCATAAGCCAGCTTTGCCCTCTACTGAAAAATCAACCAGTTATTCACACTTCTACCAAGTATCGGAGGCACCAGTAGATACTTACCGTGCTTGCCGTAACTGCGGCAAACCAGACCACTTCGCAAAGCAATGCAACAATCCAAGGATACTGTTCTGTTGGGAATGCGGAAAACGCGATATACGAACCATCGACTGCTGTCGCCGGTCGGGAAACGCCGGGCGCCTACGTTCGACAGGGGATCGAACGAAGAAAGCGCCGAGCCAGCCCCAAATGTAAGTAGACTTCAATTCGACAAGGGTCGCCTCGTCGCCTTAGTCCAGGTCAACGGATTGGAAGTGAGCGCCACCCTTGACACTGGAGCCACTAGGAGCTTCATACACAGTTCACTGGCTCAGCAGATCGGTACCAATGGGAACTGGAAACAAATACACACCCCTATCAACTTAGCCGATGGATCAAGAAAGGAAATCACCCAGGCTATCGAAGCTGAGATATGCCTGGGGACGACACAAGTAAAAAATACCATTGCTGGTATTACCAGGTATTATGGACCAATTGATCCTGGGCACTGATTTCCTGCGCGGCACTCGGACCATAATCCAGTGCGGGGAAAGCTATCTACAGTTAGAACCTATGCAAAACGCCCTGCTTGGATCATTCGCCAGTGGCAGCGCTACCTCACAACCATCGAGTACCTTAACCAGCAACAACCAGACTCAGTCAATCATCAATGAATCCCCAAGCTCTCCAATGGAAGTGTTACCGGAGGAAAAACGGATACGAAACACGGCCCTACCTCCTGTTTCAGATAAAGCTGTCATTAATAACCCATTTCGTCAACCAGTCATCGAGAAATCACCAGTCAGGATAGACAAACTCAACTTAATAGCATCCAAGCCCATGACAAGGATGGAAAGCACCATGATATCTCCAGAGCCAGAATACTCCGAAGACGCGAGAGTAAATAAAATCATCAACGAGTTTCTATCACAGGAATTACCAAAGTTCGACACATTACAAGGTGTCACCCACATCGCGGAGCACGTCATCACTATGAAGGATGACACCGTGAACCAGTTACTAGCCGAAGACCGCATCGAACCATCAAAGAGCCCCCATAGCGCACCCATAGTGCTAGTTGGCAAGAAAACCGGAGAGACGCGTATGTGTATCGATTTCAGGCAGCTCAACGCTCAGTCTATACGAGATGCATACCCTCTACCCAGGATCAATCATATTCTGGAAAAACTTCGCAACGCTCAGTTTATCTCTACACTGGACCTCAAAAGTGGTTATTGGCAAATACCACTAGCCAAAGCAAGTCGGGAATGCACAGCGTTCACAGTCCCAGGTCGTGGCCTGTTTCAATGGAAAGTTATGCCTTTCGGGTTACATTCCGCGGCAGCAGCATTCCAACGCGCCTTGGATAGAGTGATTGGACCCGAGATGGATCCATTTGCCTTCGCGTATCTAGACGACATCATCGTCATCGGAAGGACATTGGAAGAACATATAACTCACCTGCAAGAAGTTTTTAGACGCCTCAGAGAAGCCAAGTTACGGATCAACAAAGCCAAGTGTAGATTCTTTAGACGCAAAATACAATTCTTAGGACATGTGGTCAGTGAGCACGGCATCCATACTGACCCTGAGAAAATAGCAGCTGTTCGGGGAATTAGCTCCGCCGACCAATGTACGCCAACTTCGACGATGTTTGGGCATCGCGTCTTGGTATCGCAGATTTGTTCCAGAGTTTTCTAGTATCATACAGCCTATCACCGTTTTGCTGAAGAAAAACATTAAATGGAAATGGGATGCAGAACAACAACAAGCCTTCGACGAATTGAAACTACGATTGACATCAGCCCCGATCTTGGCCTGCCCCGATTTTAACTCTAAATTCTACTTGCAGACAGATGCCAGCGACTATGGTTTGGGCGCAGTATTAACCCAGTATCAAGAAGGAACAGAACGGGTCATCGCCTACGCCAGAAGACGCCTCCTTGCTCCTGAAGAGAATTACTCAGCCACCGAGAAGGAGTGTCTCGCTATAGTCTGGGCAATTCGCAAACTACGTTGTTATCTGGAAGGATATAAATTCGAAGTCATCACGGATCATCAGGCCTTGAAGTGGCTCAACTCAATAGATAATCCCACAGGTCGTATAGCGAGATGGGCACTCGAACTACAACAGTATGAATTCGACATACAATACCGCCAAGGAAAGTTAAACGTCGAAGGTGGGCAACTATACCGAAGGAGAATTCATCACCCCGACGAAGATGAATCCATACCATGGAAGCTATGCGTGCCGAAGGAAGCTCGTCAGCGAGTATTATGCGAGTGTCACGATGAGCCCACCGCAGGCCATCTGGGAATCCGCAAGACAGTACTCAGAGTTTCCCAGAAATACTACTGGCCTGGATTTTCCGCGATGTAAAGCGACACGTGCGCAACTGTCTTCAATGCCAAAAATATAAAGTGAACCAAATGAAGCCAGCTGGGAAAATGTTCACTCGTCAAGTGTCAGAGCCATTCAACACAGTGTGTGCGGATTTTGTTGGACCTCTCCCCAGATCAAAGCAAGGTAACACTGTTCTATTGGTTTTCTTAGATGCATACAGCAGATGGGTGGAGCTGGTACCTCTGCGTAAAGCCACCGCCGCTTCATTAGAACACGCATTTCGGGAGCGAATTATCGGACACTTTGGAGCCCCACGCACTTTGGTCTGCGACAATGGGACACAGTTCACCAGTCGCACCTTCAAAGAACTTTGTCAACGAGCTGAAGTAGAAATTCAGTACACCGCACCGTACACACCACGTCAAAATCCTACCGAGAGAGCCAATCGCACCGTGAAGACCATGATAGCTCAATACCTGGGCGAAAAGCAGAGTAACTGGGATCACTTTCTACCCGAATTTACATTGGCAATAAATTCAAGCGTATGCGATTCGACGGCATTTACACCAGCGTTCCTCGTGCTGGGCAAGGAACCCCGCATCCCTGGAGCACTGTACAACGAGGTTACACCAGGACTTGGCACCACACCCTGGTCCCCGGAAGTACGAACACGACGCATGGCAGACGTTTTTACCATGACCCAAGAGAACATGCAACGAGCTGCAATGGAGCAAGGACGTCACTACAATTTGCGACGTAGAGACTGGCGACCAGCGATTGGAGATCTGGTCCTCCTGAAGCAACACCACCTGTCCAAGGCCACCGAGGGCTTCGCAGCTAAATTGGCCCCAAAGTTCGACGGGCCTTACAAAGTAATCAAGTTTATTTCCAGAAACATCGCCCGGTTACAAGAAATCAACAGCAGACGCAGACGCACGGCGAACATAGACGACCTGAAGTCTATACAACCAGACGAACCCAGCAGCCAAGAGGAAGAGCAAATTAAATCTACGATCGCGTTGAGCCAGCCCATGGCCGTCAGCAACTAAACACAGAAGACCGCCGGAGTCATCCTAACAGAGACGAATCAATTCGCAGGGGCCTTAATGAAAGTGCGCCTTCCCAACGCCCCCGTTGCCCGTTGGGGGTCTCAAAGTCACGGCAAGTCTGACCATGCATACACACGCAAAATACTCATTCATATTATTACATTTAAGCTCACATTGTAACATAGTCATAAGCATTTCATTCATGTAAACCACACACGTTAGTCTGTTAGGCCCCCCACCAACCCAATATAGGGCACCGTCTCAAGTCAGAGTATCTAACACCTTTCTTTTCCCCAGTCGTACGATGGCACGCCAATTCAGCGTCAATGAAATAGTGGGTGTCATCGAAGACGTGGTAGCAGCTTGGGAAGCTGAAGTCGCCAAGACGCCAGCCACCATTGAACCGGCAAGGGAACACGATCCTCCAATACCGCACATCCTCTCAGCGGCAACCGAGGTAGCGAGCAACAAGGACCCCTCAGCATTTTCGTCCAGCAATTTACCTCCACAGGAGCCTATCCATTGCTGGCGGATAGTGGATGCACCCGAAAGAGCCGTGGTCACTAGGGTGGACGTGTTGAGTCGAGCCATGGAGCTATCCGATATAGCGTGCTTCGACCCGGGGCATTTCCCCGGCTATAGGGGCTGGGTCCCGTCGCACCTGGACTATACGGACCCAGAGACCGGCGAAACGGTACAGCTGCCACCGCCCAACATCGAACCCGACTTCGGGGACATGTCACGGCCATACAACCCCGTCAGCTACGACTCAGACGACACGTCAGAGGGAGGGGGCGCCCAGCCATCAACCTATCCCCACTTTGAGGATATATCGCCACCTCAGTCACCGTCACCTCAGCCGATGAGCCTGCAGGGTGACTCAAGCTCAAATCAACCGACGGATGCCGACAACGTTCCGAGTGTTAGCCGTATCCACGCCTGGCAGGCTATCCCACGGGGATGGCGAACTAGGGCCGTGCAGGAGCTACTACCACGCCAACTCGTTCAGCAAGCGGAGGAGTGCCAAAAACGACAACGAGAACGAAAGTTTGAGTGTGAAGCAGCCGGCAGCGTGTACGGGGTACGGGTGACCAAGACCCAGCAGGTCACCATCAACTACATCGACCCTGCTTACCCTAAGTAAGGGGGGGGTGTGACGAAGTGCCAATTTGGCACCACGCCACAATTACGAGGCTCAGAAAATCTCATATTGTTATTTCAAACCAATAGATAATAATAAGTCATTAAGCTCAACCCTAAATACTCTGACTTGTGTCTTAAGTAATCGTCTCATCTCTAGGTACATTACTATTTATGTATACGCTCATTGCCATGTACACATGCGTATATATATATAAAAAGGGAAATTTTCGTAAAGTCCCAACGGGACTTGCACGAATTTTTGTCGTTGCTTTGGCGCGGTTTTTTTTATTTTTGGGCCCCGGGGCCGAAAAAAGGTTCGGGACGGTTCCATCCCCAGCCCAAGGCTGCCAGAGACAGGGGTCCCATGGTAACAACGATTGAAAGAGCGCGTGTCGCAGTCGGCAGAAGCAGAGCCTGGGCAGAGGAAAAGTCGAAAGCCCGAAAAAAGAGCGGTCAGCGACTGCGTAATGGGAGAGCAAAAAATCATTACGCAAATCACCCTTAAAGGAGACAGTCGGGAGAATAAAAGTGCAAAGAAGTGTCAAAGTGTAATTAATAAAGTGCAAGGACCCACAGCCGGCCCTTATCAGAAAAGGATAATTAAGGACAAGTCACAAACAAAGTTAGTGCAAAGAAAATCCGCAAGGAAAGAGCGTCGCTGCCGATCATACCAGGAGATACGTGTTAAGTGTGTGTGGAACAGGATAGCGGGTGAGTCGGCCATGTGGTCCAATAGCTGCCCTCCCCTTTGATCCCATACCTATAGATACCTATTTAGAGTGTGGTTAGGTGGCATTTAGCCAAAGAATTATAATGAATAAATCTACAATAAAGTTTGTAAAGTTTTAAAGCAAAGATGTCACAATTATTGGGGTGAAACTAGACTGGGACTAACATCATCTCCTATCCTTTCCCTGATCCCATTCCTTGGTGTGTGTGTGTTACTATAGTATGTGTTTCTCCTCTGGCATTGGCATCCGGGTTGTACCCTACCCAATGCCGAGGAGAGTGTAGTGTTTATTTGTTGTGTGCCGGGGTATTAGGTCGCCACACAGCCAACGTCCGGGTTGTACCCTTGTTGACTGTGATGTCGACTGATATCCATTGGCATGCGACCAGGATTTATGTTGTGATCGATGTCCGGGTTGTACCCTAATCGACCTCAACTTAAGTCCTGGGACATCCATATGTTATGTTGGGTTAAGTCGGTGTCCAGGTTATACCTTAACCGACTTAGCTTTATGTTTCCCTATCGTGACCTTGTATTTTAGTAGCTTAATTGTAGTTCGGTGTCCGGGTTGTACCCTAACCGAACTGTATGTTCGCATGTATTTGTTTCAAGTTTCTGTCTCTTTCTATCTCTTATTCTTCCTGTAGTGCATTCCCAGCGATAGCATAGATATGCAGTATTAACACACACTGTAGCTCGATCAGATCTCCGGTCTCGGCATTCTATTATAAATAATCTATAATGGAAGACCCTGGGGAGACTGAGAGTTGTACCCCAGCCGGAAAACTTCCTTACACGACGATTATTATAGTTATTATAATAACCGCGACCATTTCCTCTACCGAGGTAATTATATGAATTGTTATAACTACCACGGCCCCTCTGTGCATACAATATTGAATTAGGAGCGCCAGTCATGTCAGTACTACATTCCAAGTACTTCATGATGGCTTCATTCATATATCTGAAGTTTCCTGATTCTAGTATGCCTCTGAGTTTACCACTATCGCAATTCCGTTTCATTGTAGAGATGGCTTCTTCAGTACTGAATGACTCAGCGAGCTCTGATGAAAGACCTTCTTCAATGTATGTTGATTCCAATGATTTTCTCATGCTTTCGATTTCTGATGTAAATTTATCAGCAGTTTTACCTTTTTGGACAATTTTGGACAATCTCGTTTTAACTACTCTTGATGGTTCACCAACTATAGTAGTTTCCAATTTATTTATTATTTCCCTGACTGTTTTGAGTTCTTTGAATCTGCATAGTGTTCCGCAAGTAAGTTTTGATTTTATTACGGCAACAGCTACGTCTTCAAATTCTTCCTTGGTTAAATCAATTAACTCTAGGGCTGTGAGGAACGGATCGAGATTCCTCTTTTGTCCATTGAACTCTGGAATAGAGGATGAAATTTCTTTCATAAATGCTCTTTTAGATTTTGCCTCAGTCATTTTGTCTTGTTTGGGTATAACACTCGTATCTAGTTCAAAGTCAGAATCGTTGTCTTGTTCAGACAATGTATTTAATTCTGATTCGTTATCTTTATGTGGTAAAGTGAGTGACGCGGGAATTGTTAGATCGTGTAGATCTTTTTCTCCAATTTCTCCTTCGTCTGATTCTTCACTTTCCAATTCTAATTTTTCTTTGTGTTCTTTAACCTCTATAGCTAAAGGTGAATTCAGAACTGTTGGTACAAATATGTCCAAATTGTATTTTCCTTTTATGTGGATTAGATTTGCTCGTAACTTGATCAATAATTTTAAAATCTTTGACCAGTTCTTGCTATCTATATTTATTCTATTCTCATGCACTAATCTTCGTGCCTCATTAAAAGAGTCAACCAGAATTATTGCATGCTTATTCAGCGTTTCTGTCTGAATATTCCTATTCTGCGTTATGCACTTATATGATTTTTTGAAATTTTCCTTAACTCTTTGGATATGGAGATATAATTCTTTCCATTCCATGCTTTAGTAAAATATATATATTTAGAAAAAAAAAATTTAAAAAAATTTTTTTTTTATTCTGTTTTTTCTATCTCCTCATCTGATTCAACAATATCTATTGTTTCTATTTCTGCCTTAAATATATTATGTACCCATTCCGGGATGCCTCTACCTTTGGGTTTTTTCAATAAGACCTTTCCGTATGCTATTTTTATGGACATTTCCATAAGTACAACTACATATATTCTTCTTAAACTTGTAGTTTTTATCTATCCAATACCGTATCTCCTTGTACTTATAATTGGTTTCTCCTATCTCTATAATCAAATAATCAAGGAACGGTATATATTTATTTAGACGTTTAGTCTCTAGTATTGCCGTAGGCGGTATGTTCTTTTTATTGTTTTCTTATTCCTGATTTTCATCCATCAAATAGAACATAAATGTTCCTGCTGCATTTGAAAAGCAACAAATAAATGGGATGGATAAGATGAAGCAAGTACGTACTCTACTATTCTCTTGGATTGCGAATTTTTCACCAAATTTTTCCAAGTAAAGAATATCAATCTCTGCAAAACTTATAGCGCGTTGAGGTGAGTTGATTTTTTCACTCTTAAAAACCTCGATTACGTCGGATGTTACGCTAGGATGGTTTTCTACTACCTTGCTGAAGAAAGTGTCTAAAGTACTCATATTCCTGTTTTAGTTAGTACATACTATTCAACAAAATTTATTTAAAATTGAAATATCATTTTTGGATTTTTTTTTTTATTTTTTTTTTAAATTGGAGGGTTTAAAAAAAAAAAAATTTTGGAGAGAATGTAATTGTTAGTTTGATAATATTCATACATATATATAAATTTTTTTCTTTTTTTTTTATTTTTATAATGGACCTTTGCTTTAGGCTTCGCATAATTCATTTAGATTTTGTCCAAGTCATTAGCATGGCTTAGTGCTCTTTTTGTAATACATTTATTATGCACCTTATATGCCTTGAACAAAACGTATGCAACCAATATGACAACCATTGTCAACAAGAGTGCATTAGTTAATCGTAAATCAGTATTTGATGATTCAATTTTATTTATTACGTTAGCAGTGGAGTCCACTGTCTTGGTTTCTATTAATCCCATTTTGGATTGTTCACATGAATCATCAAATTTACTGATACTATTATCAAACATTAAGTGTTTCAGAGAATTTTTGAAGAAAACTTTTGTATACACATATATATACAAAAATTTTCCTTTAACAAGACCCTACCTACTTTTTCGCATAGCTTCACAGGCTACACTTATATTGGTCGGATGTGATTCCGCTCAATTTGACAATATTTATTTTTACAATTTGGTTTGTTTTACTTATTCATTTAGCTTATAATAACATAAATTTTTTTTAAAAAATTTCAATTTCGCTTTTTTTTTTTTTTGATAATTAGTTTTTTTGTTTTTCTTCTTTATTGCACCCTCTCTTGGGCATCAGCTGGGCGTCGCCGGTTTGGCACGCTGATGCTCCCTCGGTTTCGTAAAAAGCGGCCTGCTTTTCACGCTGTGTCGTCTCTGCTACTGCTGTCCTGGGCCTATGGGCTCAGGCGGTACCGATGCCGGTCATCGCACCAGAATTAGCTTTTGTCTTCTTCCAGCAGGTGTACTCACAAAAGGGGCTCTCTAATGGCCCGGGGCAGTCTCTTGGGCACTTCTTCTCTGGCTTCGACAGATTTACTTTGGGAGGTGGAATTATTTTGTGTTTAGTTTCATATGTCGTAGGTATAATCTTAACTGAGTGAGTTAGAGTGTTTTTTGGCTTTCTGTTCTCAATAATTGACTTTAAAAAGTCAAGTTCAGATTGTAATTTCTGGGCTGTTGCCCATGGAGGAGGTGTAGGATTTGTGTTTAACAGCCACTTTATGTGCGCTATTCTTTTATTTATTTTATTTTTTTAATCCTCCTCTCCTTGCCATTTCATTCAACTCTACTCACTCAGACACATTTTTTCCTTTTTGGTTTTTGTTCTTCCTTCTTCGTTTCCTCCCTCTGCCTTCTTGTTATCCAGAATTAGTACTTCAGTTTTTTTCTTTCCAGGCAGATTTTTCCCGTCTTATCTTCGCGTGAACACTGTCACTGTCGCCATGTATTGTTAGAAACGCCTAGAGGTCTTCAATCTTCCATTTCACTTATGATGTGAGTTTTAAATAAAAAGTGTTTCACATTTATGAGTATTCATTTCGAACTTTCTTTATTCAATCTTTTGGTGTGTTCACTTTGAATTCTCTTTCCATAATAATTCTTAAATCTATAACCATGGTTCACTAAAGCTAAGACCGCGTAGCTGCGCTGCCAGTGACGCCGGCAGAGGAGCGGTCTGCTTATGTCATAAATATGTGTCATATATGTCATGCATAAATGGATATATGCAAGAGTGAGGATGTATCATGTTACATTGTGACAAAGTGGTCGCATGGTCATGGGTGGTCTTGTTTCTTGAGAGGCATAGCACTTGAATATTGTATATATAAATATTATAACAAAGTGTTACAATATGTTTGTAATATTATTAATATTCTACACTGAGTACAGTGTTCATTTGTTATTATAGAACATGCTACATCCCCCTCCTTTAGAAAAATAACGTAATTCTATGGAGTTATTTTCAAATTTGATTATATTTAACTTATTTATTAATTATTATATATTTTTTTTAAATTTCTTGTTTTTTTTTTTTTTAATTTAATGAAATAAAGTAGAAAAATTTTCATTAAATGTTTGATTAGGAAAAATATATATATATATTATATTTAAAAATTTTTTTTTTTTTTTTTTGTACGAGTTTTTTTTTTTTTCTTGTTTTGTTGATTAACTAACTAATTAGGAATTTAAAATTTTTAACCTATTTTTATGTACTACCTGTTTTTTATTCTTACTATCCTTTATTGTAATATTATCTCTATTTTCCATTTCTTCTACTGTATATGGACCTAAATACTTAGGTTCTAACTTATGACCTGTATCATTTCTTAATAAAACTTTATCTCCTATTGCTAGTTCTATATTATTTATTTTCCTATCATATAACTCCTTATTCTTAACTTTATTCTGTTCTAACATTATTCTGGCTCTTTTATAGGCCTGTTCTAATCTAAATTTTGAATCCTTAGCATAGTCATCTATATTATAGAGTGGGTTAATTCTATCTATTGTATTAAAGTGTTTTGGCAAGTTTGAGGCTTTACCAAAAACCAACTCATATGGACAATAATCATGTGCCATAGAGGGTGTTGTATTGAAACAATATGCGAAGTATCTTACAAATACATCCCAGTCAGTTTTGTCAACTGAAATGTATGAACGTATAAACTCATTAAGTGTTCGGTGGCTTCGCTACACAGTTCCTACAGTCTGGTGATGGTGTGCAGTTGAAGTTATATTTTTAATATGCAAATTTTTGCACAAATCTTCAATTATAGAATTTTTGTATTCTGTACCCATGTCCGTAATGAACGTCTTCATTGGACCGTACTTCAGAATGAAATCTTCAAAAATAGCTTTTGCTACTGTTTTTGCACTTTTGTCTTTTATTGGTATAATTACAAGGTATTTTGTCAGGTTTTTAAAGTTACTGCATATTCATTTCCTTTGTTCTGATCTGGGAAGTGGACCGATCGTATCCATAATTACCCGATCGAAAGCCATTTGTGGCGTTTCAGTTATTGTTAATGGAGTTTTAGTATGTTTTGTTGTTTTTGATTTTTGACACTTATTACATTTTTTTACATATTGAGATATATCTCGTGTCATATTTCTCCAATAATAATGCCTTTTTATTTTGGCCAATGTTCTTGTAATTCCCGTATGACCTCCTTGTATTGGATCATCGTAGAACGTAAACAGTATTGCTTCTTTTTCTTTATCATTATTTGATAATAGGGTCACCGGCTTGAGTAGCGCTACTCTTAATGATATTAAATTTTTATTGCCCAATAATTTAAAAAGAATCTATTGAAATTGTATCAAAGATCTTTTCGCTCGGTGACACTTTGACTTGGCTGATATTAAGTATACCGGCTTCCTTTTCAAGCCTTTGGAAGAATTTACCTAAGTCGAGAATTCCATTAGTATACATATCGCAGATGTCAATTCTTGCTATAACTTTCTTGCCATGTTTGAATGTGCTGCAAGGTCACTACTTTTCGTACTTCGTCATTTACAATGACTTCATATACGTTGGGCTTAGAAGCATTAATAGATTGCTTTTGCAAATCTTTTATATCATCATATTTTTCTTTTCCTTTTCCTGCGCAGGAATTTAACTGTTTACTTTGATTTCTGGTAGTGACTTTCAGAATTCTATTATTTACTTGTATATTTTGCAAATCCTTTATGGTTATTCGTGATAGCGCATCGGCTACAAAATTATCTTTAACCTTTAGATACTCTACAGTGAAATTATATTCCTCTAGTTCAAGTCTCATTCTTGTTAGCTTTGAACTTGGATTTGTCATTGAAAACAAATAAGTTAATGCTCTATGATCCGTTTTGACAGTGAAATGTCTACCATAAATGTATGGTCTGAAGTGTGTAATTGCCCAATGAATCGCCGTTAATTCTTGTTCTGTTGTACTTTTATTACTTTCACCTTTTGTGAAAGATCTGGATGCGTATGCAACTGCGAGTTGTAGTCCATTTTTATTTTGGGTTAGGACCGCTCCACATGCGAATTTACTTGCATCCGTGATTATGCAAAATTCTTTGCTAAAATCTGGGTATTGCAACAGAGTGGGATTCATTAATGCTGATTTTAGATGATCAAATGCGTTTTGGCACTCAACTGTCCATTCGAATTTTACATCTTTCTTACATAATCTTGTTATGTGACGAGAATAATCAGCGAAATTTTTTATAAATCTTCGGTAATAATTGCAAAAATGCAACGAATCTTCTAGCGCTGTCCGCATCATGTGGGACTGGATAATTTTGAATGACTTCATACTTTGTGTCATCAGGCAAGATTCCTTTATCTGTGCACTTGTGTCCCAAAAGGTGACTTCATGCATGAAAAAGGAACATTTTTCAGGATGTAACTTTAGGTTGTGCTGCCGACACTTCTCAAAAACATCGTGTAGATTCTGGACGTTGACGCGTACAATGCGCAGTACGTTCAAGTGGTCCAAGCGACACCAGGACAAAGCCTCTTATGCGCGAACCCTATCAGACAGCATGCAAAAACGAAGTCGCGTGGACAACGGACGACAACTTAAATAATAATTAAGACTGACTACTAGATAGATAACTTAAAATAGTAGTTTTTAGAATAGATATAGAGAACTCTGATCCGATTACAGTATAAAGGCGGTTGTAGTCGGAACAGAGAACTCGAAAAGGTTCATGTAAAGAATAGTTGGAAGTACAGCGTGTTAAAGTTAAAGGGACATAATTTCGGGTTAATCTACAAGGTACAGATAGATTGACCTGATTAAGTAAATTAGGACAATCTATTTGTCCATTTAGAAGCTTATGAATAAACAAAGTACCAAGCATTACTCTACGATTAAGTAAGGAGGGTAGGTTAATTAGAAGAAGTCTTTTAGAATTAGAGGGCAAGTTAACATTTCGATCCCAGTTTAAACCACGAAGAGCAAAAATTAGAAACTGTTTTTGAACAGATTCAATTTTAACTTGGTGTGATCCATATTGTGGAGACCAAACACATGATCCATACTCCAAAATGGGGCGGACCAGTGAAATAAAAAGAGTTTTGGTTGTGTAAGGATCGTCAAACTCTTTCGACCATCGCTTAACGAAACCAAGACAACTCATGGCTTTATTGACAGTGATATTAATATGACGAGTAAAATTTAATTTGTGGTCCATGAGTACACCCAAATCATTAATCTCGTTCAAACGTTCAAGTGGGGTATTATTGAGATAATACACCACTAATTGAAAAGAGGATCTATGAAATGACGTGACATTACATTTTGAAACATTAAGGTTTAATAAGTTAATTTCACACCATGAGCATGTGTTGTTCAGAGCAACCTATGACTATTAAGTCATCCATATAAAGAAAAGCTTGAGAAGGTTCAAGTCCAGAAAACGCTATAGTCATCATTCTCTGGAACGAATTTGGCGCTATTTTTAAAGCGAATGGAAATGCGTGAAACGATATGAGCCATTACATGTTGAAAAAGATGTAACGTCTCGTGATTCTTTTTTAAGTTCAATTTGATGAAAACCTGACATTAAGTCAAGGCATGAAAAGTATTTTGCTCGACCTAGTTGATCTAAGATATCATCAATTCTAGGGAGTGGAAATTTATCTGCCAATAATTTCTTGTTAATCTGACGATAGTCAATTACTAATCGCCATTTCTTATTTTCAGAGTTTGGTAGCGATTTTTTCGGTACCAATAGAAGTGGGCTATTGTATGCAGATACGGAGGGCTCGACTATATCGTCGTTTATTAATTTTTGGACTTGTTTTTGAATTTCGTCTTTTTGACTATGAGGATTTCTGTAGTTTTTTATGTAGATAGGCTCATCATCCATCAGTCTTAACTTCTGTTTATAGAAATTGTTTGTACTTATTGGTTCAGTTTCAAGGCCGAACACATCACTGTATTTTTTACATAATACCATCAATTTGTCATGAAATTGTGGTAGAAAATTCTTTGATAACGTTGTTAGTACTGATTTTTGTCGTTGTTCTGGATCTGTATTGATCACTTCGTAGTTCGAAAGTGGTTCATATTTTAGATTATTTATGTTTATAATCTGAACTTTATCTGTTGTAAATACCATGCTGAATTTCTTGATTCGGAATCAATACACTGTCATCTTGTGAGTTTAACTCAACTTCTCGGACAACTTGGGATCTTGCTGGCAGAACTAAGGAATTGTTGCCAGAACTGTACATAATTGGTACGAAAATAGGATATTTTAGATTGTCTGGTCTCATTACCAACCAGTGTTCAGAGTGATCGAAATCTATTTGACAGTTGTATTTTATTATAAAATCGACTCCAAGTATCCCATCACATGGAATAGCAAAGAGGGAATTCACGATATGAAAATCGTGTGGGATAATATATTTAGACGTTTGTATGTCAACTGAAGTAATTCCTTTGGATTTGATTACCTCTTGACTTATTCCCTGTGTGTTGACTGTATGATCTGTCCGGATATTTTGAAATGTATCGGAATTTTCTTTTAGAATGGATATTTGCGCACCGGTGTCTATTAAAAGTACTAACTGTTTTCCGGTTGCTTCATTAGTAAATTTTACGATTGTATTTAAGTCAAGACTGATTCTGTGAATTTTGCTATTTATTTCTACTGGGTATCTAAAGGTGTTTGGGAGTTTCCTGAATTAGTCTGTGTTACTCGGACATTATTATAACCATTTTGTTGGTTATTTGATCTATTTCCTCTATTATTATTATTATTTCTGTTGTTTCCTCTATTGTTTCTTCGATTGTTATTGTTATTGCCGTTGTTATTATTGTTGCATCGGTTTTGCGGGTAATTCTGGTTACTACGATTATTATAGTTATTATAATAACCGCGACCATTTCCTATACCGCGGTAATTATATGAATTGTTATAACTACCACGGCCCCTCTGTGCATACAATATTGAATTAGGAGCGCCAGTCATGTCAGTACTACATTCCAAGTACTTCATGATGGCTTCATTCATATTTCTGAAGTTTCCTGATTCTAGTATGCCTCTGAGTTTACCACTATCGCAATTCCGTTTCATTGTAGAGATGGCTTCTTCAGTACTGAATGACTCAGCGAGCTCTGATGAAAGACCTTCTTCAATGTATGTTGATTCCAATGTTTTTCTCATGCTTTCGATTTCTGATGTAAATTTATCAGCAGTTTTACCTTTTTGGACAATTTTGGACAATCTCGTTTTAACTACTCTCGAAACTATAGTAGTTTCCAATTTATTTATTATTTCCCTGACTGTTTTGAGTTCTTTAAATCTGCATAGTGTTCCGCAAGTAAGTTTTGATTTTATTACGGCAACAGCTACGTCTTCAAATTCTTCCTTGGTTAAATCAATTAACTCTAGGGCTGTGAGGAACGGATCGAGATTCCTTCTTTGTCCATTGAACTCTGGAATAGAGGATGAAATTTATTTCATAAATGCTCTTTTAGATTTTGCCTCAGTCATTTTGTCTTGTTTGGGTATAACACTCGTATCTAGTTCAAAGTCAGAATCGTTGTCTTGTTCAGACAATGTATTTAATTCTGATTCGTTATCTTTATGTGGTAAAGTGAGTGACGCGGGAATTGTTAGATCGTGTAGATCTTTTTCTCCAATTTCTCCTTCGTCTGATTCTTCACTTTCCAATTCTAATTTTTTTTGTGTTCTTTAACCTCTATAGCTAAAGGTGAATTCAGAACTGTTGGTACAAATATGTCCAAATTGTATTTTCCTTTTATGTGGATTAGATTTGCTCGTAACTTGATCAATAATTTTGAAATCTTTGACCAGTTCTTGCTATCTATATTTATTCTATTCTCATGCACTAATCTTCGTGCCTCATTAAAAGAGTCAACCAGAATTATTGCATGCTTATTCAGCGTTTCTTTCTGAATATTCCTATTCTGCGTTATGCACTTATATGATTTTTTGAAATTTTCCTTAACTCTTTGGATATGGAGATATAATTCTTTCCCATCCATGCTTTAGTAAAATATATATATTTAGAAAAAAAAAATTTAAAAATTTTTTTTTTTTTTTTTTATCCTGTTTTTTCTATCTCCTCATCTGATTCAACAATATCTATTGTTTCTATGTCTGCCTTAAATATATTATGTACCCATTCCGGGATGCCTCTACCTTTGGGTTTTTTCAATAAGACCTTTCCGTATGCTATTTTTATGGACATTTCCATAAGTACAACTATTTTCTTCTTAAACTTGTAGTTTTTATCTATCCGATACCGTATCTCCTTGTACTTATAATTGGATTCTCCTATCTGTATAATCAAATAATCAAGGAACGGTATATATTTATTTAGACGTTTAGTCTCTAGTATTGCCGTAGGCGGTATGTTCTTCATATTGTTTTCTTATTCCTGATTTTCATCCATCAAATAGAACATAAATGTTCCTGCTGCATTTGAAAAGCAACAAATAAATGGGATGGATAAGATGAAGCAAGTACGTACTCTACTATTCTCTTGGATTGGGAATTTTTCACCAAATTTTTCCAAGTAAAGAATATCAATCTCTGCAAAACTTATAGCGCGTTGAGGTGAGTTGATTTTTTCACTCTTAAAAACCTCGATTACGTCGGATGTTACGCTAGGATGGTTTTCTACTACCTTGCTGAAGAAACTGTCTAAGGTACTCATATTCCTGTTTTAGTTAGTACACATTCAACAAAATTTATTTAAAATTGAAATATCATTTTTTATTTTTTTTTTTTTTTTGTAAAATTGGAGGGTTAAAAAAAAAATAATTTTTAATAGAATGTTTTGTTTGATAATATATATATATCTTCTTTTTTTTTTTTTTTATTTAAATGCACCTTTGCTTCAGGCTTGCATAATTCATTTAGATTTTGTCCAAGTCATTAGCATGGCTTAGTGCTCTTTTTGTAATACATTTATTATGCACCTTATATGCCTTGAACAAAACGTATGCAACCAATATGACAACCATTGTCAACAAGAGTGCATTAGTTAATCGTAAATCAGTATTTGATGATTCAATTTTATTTATTACGTTAGCAGTGGAGTCCACTGTCTTGGTTTCTATTAATCCCATTTTGGATTGTTCACATGAATCATCAAATTTACTGATACTATTATCAAACATTAAGTGTTTCAGAGAATTTTGAAGAAAACTTTTGTATACACATATATATACAAAAATTTCCTTTAACAAGACCCTACCTACTTTTTCGCATAGCTTCACAGGCTACACTTATATTGGTCGGACGTGATTCCGCTCAATTTGACAATATTTAGTTTTACAATTTGGTTTGTTTTACTTATTCATTTAGCTTATAATAACATAATTTTTTTTTTAAAAATTTCAATTTCGCTTTTTTTTTTTTTTTTGATAATTAGTTTTTTTTTTTTCTTCTTTATTGCACCCTCTCTTGGGCATCAGCTGGGCGTCGCCGGTTTGCCACGCTGATGCTCCCTCGGTGGCGTAAAAAGCGGCCTGCTTTTCACGCTGTGTCGTCTCTGCTACTGCTGTTCTGGGCCTATGGGCTCAGGCGGTACCGATGCCGGTCATCGCACCAGAATTAACTTTTGTCTTCTTTCAGCAGGTGTACTCACAAAAGGGGCTCTCTAATGGCCCGGGGCAGTCTCTTGGGCACTTCTTCTCTGGCTTCGACAGATTTACTTTGGGAGGTGGAATTATTTTGTGTTTAGTTTCATATGTCGTAGGTATAATCTTAACTGAGTGAGTTAGAGTGTTTTTTGGCTTTCTGTTCTCAATAATTGACTTTAAAAAGTCAAGTTTAGATTGTAATTTCTGGGCTGTTGCCCATGGAGGAGGTGTAGGATTTGTGTATAACAGCCACTTTATGTGCGCTATTCTTTTATTTATTTTATTTTTTAATCCTCCTCTCCTTGCCATTTCATTCAACTCTACTCACTCAGACACATTTTTCCTTTTTGGTTTTTGTTCTTCCTTCTTCGTTTCCTCCTCTGCTTTCTTGTTATCCAGAATTAGTACTTCTTTTTTTTTTCCAGTGCAGATTTTTCCCGTTTTATATTCGCGTGAACACTGTCACTGTCGCCATGTATTGTTAGAAACGCCTAGGGGTCTTCAATCTTCCATTTCACTTATGATGTGAGTTTTAAATAAAAAGTGTTTCACAATTATGAGTATTCATTTCGAACTTTCTTTATTCAATCTTTTGGTGTGTTCACTTTGAATTCTCTTTCCATAATAATTCTTAAATCTATAACCATGGTTCACTAAAGCTAAGACCGCGTAGCTGCGCTGCCAGTGACGCCGGCAGAGGAGCGGTCTGCTTATGTCATAAAAGCTAACGTAAGCTAAATATGCATATATGGATATATGCAAGAGTGAGGATGTATCATGTTACATTGTGACAAAGTGGTCGCACATGCAATATATGCCGACTCAGCAATGTCCAGTACTTATGCTCTCATGGGTGGTCTTGTTTCTTGAGAGGCATAGCACTTGAATATTGTATATATAAATATTTTAACAAAGTGTTACAATGTGTTTGTAATATTATTAATATTCTACACTGAGTACAGTGTTCACTTGTTATTATAGAACATGCTACAGTATGTACACTCGATTGTTGGCCGATAATTTGTATATGGTTAGAACTAGGGCGGCGGTGTTATCTGACTGATATATTAACAACATCTTAAATATTTATAATTTTTAATATACTTTAAATCAATATATAATTTTCATTAATATGATTATAAATAAATAATTTATCTCATATCATATCATTATTTTGGTCAATATTAGGATTTTCAAGAAGTCCATTTTATATTCGTCACTAAAAATATGACATGTCAATTGGATACCCGTGCCTGGGCGGCGGCACATTTTGGTTGCAAAATTCTTTTCTGCATACCATTTTAATATAATATAATAATGGTAAAACCATTATTATAATTATATTCGAATCATCAAGCAAAGGATAAGCTTCAGTGGATCGCAGTATGGCAGCTGCTCAACCACTTACAACAGGCAAGGTTACAAAAGTCGTTTACAATTGATTCTAGGCTTTGTCATTGTATTAAATAATGTTTTAATAAGTAACTAGCGCGGCATCAGGTGATCGAAGATCCTCCCAATTTACTATGTCACAAATAACATTGGCATCACATCCATTGTCGTTTATAAAATAAACTTTTAATGGTTTAGAAGCCATACAATGCAAATTGCCCCTTATTTATCATTGCAGTCCAGCACGGATACGACCTTAGAGGCGTTCAGGCATAATCCAACGGACGTAGCGTCATACCACTGTTCGCTCGAGGAAGTATTGTGCCATTGGTCCGTACCTGCGGTTCCTCTCGTACAAAGCAGGAATGCTGTCGCAACAACGTTTTGTCATTAGTAGGGTAAAACTAACCTGTCTCACGACGGTCTAAAACCCAGCTCACGTTCCCTTGCATGGGTGAACAATCCAACGCTTGGTGAATTTTGCTTCACAATGATAGCAAGAGCCGACATCGAAGGATCAAAAAGCGACGTCGCTATGAACGCTTGGCCGCCACAAGCCAGTTATCCCTATGGTAACTTTTCTGACACTTCTTGTTAAAAACTCTTTAAAGCAAAAGGATCGATAGGCCGAGCTTTTGCTGTCCCTGTGTGTACTGAACACCGAGATCAAGTCAGCATTTGCCCTTTTGCTCTATGTGTGGTTTCTGTCCGCACTGAGCTGGCCTTGGGACACTTCCGTTATTATTTGAGAGATGTACCGCCCCAGTCAAACTCCCTACCTGGCAATGTCCTTGAATTGGGTCATACCTGAGTAATTGGAGTTATACCAAAAATTTCAAATTGAAAATACATAAATGCATTCTCTCATTAAAGAATTTGTTTGCGATTATATAACAAACTCGTGATACTTTGATCAAGAAGCTTGCATCCGTATCCGTATATCCGTATAATGGCTAGGAAATGATACACGTTCCATTTAATCAAGTAAGTAAGGAAACAATAAGAGTAGTGGTATTTCATTGACGATATTAAACACAAGGAAAAATATCTCCCACTTATTCTACACCTCTTAGGTCTCCTTACACTGCCAGATTAGAGTTAAGCTCAAAAGGGTCTTCTTTCCCCGCTAATTATTCCAAGCCCGTTGCCTTGGCTGTGGTTTCGCTAGATAGTAGATAGGGACAGTAGGAATCTCGTTAATCCATTCATGCGCGTCACTAATTAGATGACGAGGCATTTGGCTATTTTTTCTTTTTTTTTTTTTTTTTTTTTTTTTGATCGCCAAGGTAGGGAAATCTTCGAAAGATACTAGGTTCTCCTAGCATGCACGATTCACTGCTTCTTTAGAAAATCCTCACGGTGGAAATTCTACAGCGCCTAAGTATTAAAACCCTCCTCGTGTTTTCCACTTGCGCGATGTTTGTACCTTTGATGTTATGGCAAGGTAGCAAGCAAATAATGAACCAGGTATTTGGTCAAGTCCAAGCTCGAGAGTATCCGCAATAATGCATGAACTGTTTAAAGCACAGTAATCCTCCTTTCACTACTCTGACACTGATGATATTGCTATCACCGGTGATGAGGAGATCCTTCGCAATCAATCGTTTAACCGACTGACCGCTCCAAATTCCTCTCCAGTTGAGTGTTATTCAGAGCACTGGGCAGAAATCACATTGTGTCAACATTCGCTAGGGCCATCACAATGCTTTGTCTTAATTAGACACTCGGATTCCCCAAGTCCGTGCCAGTTCTGAATTGATTGTTAATTGATAAGCGGACACGGTGATGTGCGGGACTGGCTTCACAGTTTCTTAACTAGATGGGCTTGTTGCTCGAGAAGTTTTCGGAGATGACAATCGTGGCTCAGATGAAGCTCGTTGAATGCCGTGACTCTGACCCTTGAGTGCCGAAGACTCACTACTAGCAGAACTTGGATGACGTTTAATTGTCGCAGGAGAAGCGACACTTCTTGGTTTTGATGTCGGGGTCACAGGCGATGTAGAACGTGGAGGAACAGTGAGCCGAGTTGACTTAGCGCTAGTCTTGGGTTGCTCGATTGCTCGACCATAGACGTAGCAGTGTCGCAACGACGACAGTAATTTGAAAATTGAAAATTGAAGATCCAAAAAACGGGAAAAGAAATATAGGAAATGTCGAAGCAATTGGAACTTGAATCGAGTGTAATAATTGTCGCAGTAATTGAAAAACATGGAAATATAAACACTGTGGAATTTTTCGATGATGTTGAAATTTTCGAATTTTTGAACTTTGTTGATGTAGGAATTTTCGAAATGTGGACTGTATATTTTATTTGACAAAATTATAGTTGAATGTATATCAATATATCGGGCTTACACAAATGCACATAAAAATTTTACTGGTGGTTATCCGTTAATAAAAATTCTCTTATTTGTGAACTTGGGTCGAAAAAGGATAGACGGCTACGTGTTGTTGTTTGAGCAAAAACAAAAAAAAATTGCAAAAAAAAAAAAAAAAAAATCTAAAATGTACGTTATATTTCTTCCGATGTTCGCTTGGAATGGATTTTTTTTTTTTTTTATGTTCTCGGTAGAATCACACATACACCGTCAGTAAACTTTAAAATCGTTTATAAAAAGATTACTCACAAAATTTTTTGAAAAAAAAATAGGCAAATCTCACAGGAAAAAAAAAAACGACTCGGCTGTAGCGTTGGAGACGGTTTCACAAAATTTTCTTTATGCGCGAATTTCAAATTTTAAGGAACAAACAACACGAAGGCAAAAAATCCGTAATTAGTTCACTGAATTAGAAAATCTTTTTTTTGATGAAATGTTTAGTGGAAAAAATATGTGCATTAAATATTACACGCAAGCTCGGATTTATTATATTCGGACCGCGAAAACAATGCGAGTGCGAAATTATTTTATTGGACGTTCGCGTTAATTTCGCATTTGTTTCGCGTTACCGAAAAAATAAATTGCCGTCGTGTAAACCTTGAAACTGGAGCCGATAACAAGTGTAGGAATGGTGAACAATCGGAACATTCGTGTATGTGCGTACATATGTGTGACTCAAAATGTAAACAATGGTAAGTTTAAATTATTTTCTCGGGAAATTAATTTGTTTTCACTAAATGTTTTCTTGTTCGTATTTTAGGATGTCACAGCACAAATTTTTCTCGCGGAGGAGTGTTCACTTCACTTGCTGTAAATTGGGAACGGCGACACACGGTAAGTTTGATATTGAATGCACATATATTTCTTGTTGCTGGAGGTATGTATGTATGTATGGAAGTACCTTATGTACTTAGTTATGTATGCACATATGTACGTTTCTTGGAAGGAATGGATGTGTGAACAGTTGATGTAGGAAAAAATGATCATGGAACTGTTCATATGTACACTTACATATGTACATACATAACTGGGATTGGAAAAAAGATGGCTGCGTTAGAAAGCAGTACAAAGTTGGAGGAAAAAGAAATGAAGGAGAATGAAGAATGACCTTATGTCATTTAATGAGTGTAAATGAAGTGCTGCCTGATTTAACACCTTATGTGATAAATCATGCAATCGGACAACATTTACACTGCCACCTTATGTGGACTTCAAATAAAAGTTTTCACTTAACTTTCTTTGCAGCGTTGAGGAAAAATCCACCGATGCGAGCTGGCGTCAGTAGATCGGCCTGATATGATAGAAAAAACTTCCTTCTGGATGAGGATCCGGCTCGAAGGACCAAAATGTTTGTAGTAGGGCGGATTTCTTCCTTCTTTTTTCCACAGAAATGAAACCAGGAACTCCAAGAGAGTTCACTTCACAAAGGTTTTATATTCACGTCTTTTCTTTCACACGTTATAAAAGCAATTAACCTAACTTAACATTATATATTACAGATTACTAGGCGTGGGGGAAGGTTCTTTTTCCCCCTTCCTCCCTCCCTTTCCCCCCCTCTCTTTTTCTTTGGTGGGGTAGACAGAGCTCTTTTTTTGGTTTTTGAGATATTCCCCTTGGGGGGGGTTTTTTTTTTTATATTTTATCCCCTTTTTTTTTGCGTTTTTTTTTTTTTTTTTTTTTTTTTTACCCCCCCCCTTTTTTTTCCCTTTTAAAAAACCCTCCTCACCAGAATGTACATTTCCATTTTGTTGTTGTGTCTTCTTTCGTTGTAGCTTTTGATTGTTGTATATTATTTATAGTTGTCCTCCATTGCAGATGTATTGTTAATTTTTCTCCAGTTTGTGAATTTTTTTTTTCACAGGTTCCTTAGGTTCCTATGGCACGGTCGCCATGTATTGTGTTGTGTGTTATTTGTTCCCAATATTCATGCCAGTGAAATTAAAGATTGCTTGTGTTCAGTTTGGATGCACTTTATTGAATAATTCTTAAATCTCTAACCATGGTTAACTACAACTAAGACCTCATAGCTGCGCTGCCAGTGACGCCGGCAGAGGAGCGGACTGCTTATGTATAAATGTTTACATAAGCATATGTATATAAAATATGCCGTCTCAGCGGTTGAGTGAGGATGTATCATGTTGCATTTTGACAAAGTGGTCGCACATGCAATATATGCCGACTCAGCAATGTCCAGTACTTATGCTCTCATGGGTGGTCATGTTTCTTGAGAGGCATAGAACTTGAATATTGTATACATAAATATTATAACAAAGTGTTACAATATGTTTGTAATATTATTAATATTCTACACTGAGTACAGTGTTCATTTGTTATTATAGAACATGCTACAACACAATGCGTGGGTGTTGACGCACACGAAAGCGCAACGTAAGCCGAAGATGTGTAGGCAGCGGTCAAGCAGAGACAACGCGGGGTTTCGTGGTCAACGCTGCCAAAAACGAAAATCACTTTGAAAAAGTAATCATCATGAGCGGACGCAAAATGAAAATGAACCAAAATGAAGATGAGGCTTTGCAGTTGCTTGCATCGCCATACGTATCAGAAGAGGAAGTGTCGGAGGAGGAGTCCGATGGCGAGGACCCGGTCCAATAGAGGCCGGTAATCGTCATCTCCTCCGACGAGGGAGAGGAAGAGGACGAGGGAGAGATGGTTCTAGAAATGCAAGAAGAAGAAGAGGAGGAAGAAGAAGAAGAATTTGAGGAAGAGATGGTAGAGGCAGTAATAGAAGGAGGAGAGGAGGTCTCGGAAGATGAGGGAATTGTGGCCGATAGTTTGGCGGGCCTGTTCGCGGAGGTGGAGGAAGAGCCGAAGTGCATGGGGGCGGACATACACGACCCGGTGCAGGAACCAGTCGCCTTCATTGATTTGGTGTCCGAAAACGAAGAAGAAGCTGAGCAGTGGCAGCCAGCGAGGCCACCAACACCACACATCCAATCAAATCCAGCATTTTATGCAGAATTTTGCAGGCCAGATGGCGGATCGTCTCCCGAACCAGAGAGTATTGTGAGCCGCACAACAGTGACGAGGAGCCGGCCGAGCCAGAATACTGGCAGGAGAAGCCAATGGAAGAGGAAGCGGCCACCGACGAAGCCCATGGACCACCAAGGCGGGATCATTGGATGGAGTCGGTGTTGCATGGAGACGTTTGGGTACACATGGCCACTACGGTGTGCCAATGGGCTGGTCCGTCACAGACGCCGCAGCATCCACAGCAACAGCCTGAGGCCTGCCAGGGCCAAAAAGGGCCCCAAGAGCAGCAACAGCAAGAACAACACCAACAACAACAACAGCAACAACAACAGCCCGAAGGCTGCCAGGGCCAAAAAGGGTATCCGTCTCACCCCAGGAACCCGCGACGCCAGAAAAGGCAGACATCTGTACCAGCGGAACGTCAGGCGCCACCAAGGCCCACGTTGGAGCGGCAGAGGTCTGTGCCAGTGCTCGCAAGGCATCAGCGATGGCGCGAAATAGAGGAACTGAGGTGGCCACTCGCAGTTGTAATGACCGTGCGAGCGATGGGCGGTGAGGCCCGCCAGGCCCAAGTAATATGGGTTGGCCAGATACGGTGCAGTATCAGGATGGCGAGGGGGCGGGCAAGGGTCATGGACGAGGTGCTGTAAGGGCGTAAAAATAGTATATGTTAGATTAAGAGAAAAATTTGAAATTTAGGGAATAAGTTAGGCTTAGGAGCAAAATATGAAGTGTAGGGAATAAGTTAGTTATAGGAGAAAATCATGAAATGTAGCATAGGGAATAGTTATAGGCCATAGATTAAGACAAAAAAAAAATAAAAAAATAAAAAAAAAAAAAAAGAGAAAAGATGCAGAATGAGACAAACATGTTAATAAGTACATGTTTTGTTTGGAAAAGATGCTCAGTAGCTGCCAAAAGATCCCGAAAAGAAGCTTCGATGAATCGCCAAATTTGAAGAGATGCCTACAATGGCCAACAAAAAAGATGCAAGCCGAGCCAAGGAAAAAAATAAAACAAAAAAAAAAGATATAATACATCTTATCACACAAATACATGAAACACATAATGTATGCTTAATAATACATATTACCATACAAATACATGAAACACATAAGCTTTATTATTTATAAATCACTCTCTCACATTTTATCGAAATATAAGTGTACATGATATACATAATGTTGCTCGCCCAGCCAATATGTGCAAACGTATGTTAGCAACATATCATGTGTTAGCAACATGGCGAGAGCTTAGCAACATCAAAAGCTAAGCAACATCGCAAGCATTAGCAACATAAGCTGAGCGCTAGCAACATACGTGAGAAACATAAAATGTTCATGTACACAAATATACAGATACGCATACATACATACAAAAACATATAAAACACAAATAAAACGAGAGAGAGCGAGCTGAGAATGCGTGAGAGCCAAACCAAAAGATCATATGATCGTAAACAAATAATGCAACGGCGGAATAGAAATGTCTTCGGACTTTGTTGCGATGACGTCAGTGGAATACACCAGCAGTTAGGTTGTCGGCTGGTGCGGGTGGGCGGAATGCATAAGCATTAGCGAAAACAAGAAAAACAAAAGAAACGAAAATTCTCACGCATGAGAATTATGAACAGCTCGTGGGCTAAAGTGGGAGGGCGGCAATGCTTATGCATTGAAATATTATGAAATATTAAACTTACACAAACACACGAAAACAACCGAATTATGCATAAGCATAATGTATAAGCATTGCCGAAAGGCACGATAAGAGAGCAGCTTTCGGAATAGCTTGTAGGCTAAAGCGGGAGGGCGGCAATCAGTGCTGCCATTTTAGCTATTTTCAAGGTAGATCTGACTTCTTTTATTAAGAATTGCGGGAAAAAAATTGAAAGCAGCGGGTAGCGGGAATTCTAGCTTTACAATTTTTTTTTAGCTTTTTTTTAGCTTTACTTTATTATTTATAACGTTAGTAGTTGTCAATGTCCTCTTATATTAACATTCTTGCTGTTATTCGTATAATGTAATTACTTGTCGACTGTTTTACCCTTTTTGTTTTTCATTAACTTCAAGAAATATTTTATTTATAAATATACTTATACATATATGTATATTATCTAAAGGCACCGCTAAAAATTCCACGAGTGTGTGATACACGATGGCTATCAATAGTATTTTGGAGCAGTGGCAGGATTTAAAGCTCCATTTTAGTATTGCTGGTACACAAGAAAAATGTCTACAAGCTCGACATCTTTGCGATTTGTTTAAGGACATTAAGAATCTGTTGTACCTGCAATTCTTGAAGCCCATTTTGCAAGAAATGCAGCATGTAAACAAATGCTTCTAGAGCCAAGATACAAACTCAACCAAGTTGATCAACGATCTTATAGTGGCCAAAAGATCACTTCAAAACAAAATAATTCCTGAAGAAAAAAACATTAACATTTTAAAAGAAGAAGATTTTAAAAAACATGTGAAGAAGATTTGAAAAAACATGTCAAGAGACCTGTGTCTTGGCTTAAGTTCGAAAAACAGATCAAAACTGCACAAATGGAAATGGTTAATGAGATGTCTATTTGGGAGTGCTGTAGTAATTTCATAATAGAGCTCTTGAAACAGTTGAAGCATTGTTTTATATTGTTTTAATAACTAGTTTTTTTTTCAGCTTATTTTTCCTTTGATTTAGCGTTTTTCAGCTTTTTTTTTGCTTCAATCTGGCTTTTCTTGCTCGAAAAATTATGGCAGCACTGGCGGCAATGCATAAGCATTGCCGAAAACGAGACCAAGAACTGCGCTCAGAGGACTGAGTCCCCGTCAACTCGTAGCACGCGACTCAATGGTCCGACGACTCCAATCGTACTCTCAGACGTAGCGTAGGCTTGCTTCTGCAAACCGTACTAGGGCCGGCCTCATGTGGGCCAATATCCCCTTAAGCAACATCATTGCCGACTTGCTGGTCGAAATCGAGACTCCGACCTCTGCTCCCCAGGCTCCCACGACGGACATCAGCTCCACTCTACGACGCTCCAGTTCGGCTCTCGACCTTCCCTCGACGAGAACCAGCAGATCATCCGCGTACGCGTTGAATGTACACAGGGGCTCCAGTCTCTGGAGCAGCACATCCATCATAGTGTTCCAAATGAATGTTCCACTAATGGATCCCTGTGGACATCCTCGAGTGACCTCCACGTCAACGTCTCCAGATCTGCTGGTCATCTTGGCTCTCCTGCCACAGAAAAAGCTTCTCCATAAGCTGACTTCCTGGCATCCCGCGACCACTCAATGTTGTCAGAGGCACCCTTAAAGTCGGTGAAGAGACCCAACACGTATACCGCCTGGCTGGCGGCAACGCTGGCCTTAACATGACTGCAGGCATCCTCAACACAGCGTCCAGGTCGAAAGCCGAATTGCCACCTATTTCCATACGAGAGCACCTCCTTCATCCGATTCACCATGATTCCCTCCAACACCTTGCCAAATACTGGCAACAAGCAGATACCCCGATAGGAAGCTGGGTCAGGCCCATCCTTGTCGGGGCTCTTGAGTAGCGCCACTACACGAGGGTAGTGCCCCACTCAAAGGGGAAATATCCTTCTGCTACACAGCGGAAAAACAACACCGATGTGCTCGGGAATGGCACGCCACACTGCCTTGCAGATACCACCTGTGATGCCGTCTAGTCCGGGAGAGCGCCTGCTCTTCAACCGGGCAACGCATAATCCAACTTCGAAGGCTTCGAGAGCTGGTGCAGCTTCATCCGGAATGACAATGTCATCACTCGCTTCCGCAACTGGAAAAAAGTTACGGAGGAGGAGACTCGCATAGTCGTGCCATGTTCTGTCCTGCTCGCCATCCGACTGAAGGTATCTCAGATCTGTGGATCGCTTTCATCCTCGGCATATTCTGTAGACATGCCCCTATGGATCATCCCTATGGTCTCCAACAAAGTTCCGCCTGTGTTCCTCCTTCGTCTTCAGGATGAGCTTCTTGAACTCGCGGACAGCTGCCCGCAGTTGAGTTGCCAGAAACTGCGCAGAGTCATCGCCTCTACGCCGAGCATCCTAGAGCCTTCGCCTCAGTCTCCTGACCTCTCGGCGTTTGGTACTCAGATCCGTGGTCCACCACTTCACTTTTCCCACAGCTCGCAACGGTCTGCGACCCAGCACCCTATCGCACACAGACTGCATGACAAGGCGTAGTGCAGACACCGAGGAGTCCAACGGCGAAATCCTGATGTGCTCCAAGGGAAGGTGCTCCAAAAATTTCCTCTACTAGAATTGAGTCGACATTCGCCAGTTTACATTAGTGAGCTTCGAGGATGGTACAGGAGCATATGTGCTCTCGGCTGTAACTTGGGAAGGCGCTACAGTAAAAGTAATAATGTTGACGCTGTTTCATTGGCCAATGTCACGTCAATATCGCTCTGTCCGCGGCGATTATCAAACGTGTACACCTCGCTGAATTAATTTAACACTCCGGTTCGGCTCCCGAGAATCCAATCCTTCAGCTGCTTACCCCGTCTGTAGTTCAGTTGGCCACGATAACTATCATGACGCTTACTGAACCATATAGGAGATACAGCATACGCATCTAGGCAGAGGATGACCAGAGTACTGCTCGCCAGTAGCAGTAAGGCATCCATATACAATAGATCCGTCGTTGTCAAATCATCTTCCTCATGGCAGTACACTGAGGCTAGGAAAAATGAGCCAAATTTTCCAGAGATGCTCACACATACTCCAATCTCGGTGGTTAGCGACTCAACTAGTAGGCAGGTGACATCTGGATCGTTGACGATGACGGCAGCGTTTCTTCTACATTTCTCATTGACTTGACTACCGAACACTCTCGTCCCAGATGGGAATCCAGTGAGTCGGCCTTCCTTGTCTGTGTAGGGCTCCTGCAGCAGCGCAAAGGGGTGGCCAGAACCACACATACGTACACCGATATCGATGGACGCAAGGCGACCCCGACCAAATAAATTAATGTCTGGCCTGCACCCTCGCCAACACCGCACCGTAAATCGGGCACGATCCCGAGAGCATCAAATGCCCTGAGGGTAGCCCTTTGAAGCGGCAATTCCGGCAGTCCACCGGATTTACACACTTCGTTGCAATGTGGCCAGTTTGTCCACACTGGCGACACACATCCTGCTTATATCGGCACTGGGACACCTTGTGGTCAAATCCGACGCACCTATGGCAAGCATAAGTACGTACGAGCGGCAGGCAACGGTAAGCAAACCACTCGATATAGACCCTACCGGTCTTCTCGACTACAGCCAGCGCTTTCTCGTCCACATCCAGCGTCACATTCAGTGTGCCTTCATCGACGAACACCCAAGGCTTCGTCTCCAAGTGCACAACCATCTGGATTTCCGCTACCGTCATAGATTTCTTGAAGTGAATCTCATAAAGCTCCTTCATAAATGTCTCCTTGGCGATTATCTTGACGGCATCCTTCACATTCACCTTCGGCCTCACGCTCTTGCTTTATTGGACATTCAGTCCAACCTCTGTGAACTTTTTGTTCGCCACCACGAGTTTCATCTCGTTCAACGATGGCGTACAGATGACAGCGCCGCCGCGCTTCAACCCCCGCACCTCATAAACATGCACGCCCAGCGATGGTGCGACCTCCTTCATCACTTGCTCGGGTCCCGACTCGTGACAACTGGGACAGCGGGGGCAGCGGTGCTGGTAACAGCGGGGAAAGCAGCATGGTATGCTGCTAGGTGTGAGGCAGCGGGAGTAGGCAGCTGCAGTGCGGGCGGTCCACCCGAGAGGCTCTCCAACAGAGCGTTCCTCACAGCCAGGAACATTGCAAGCTCTTCCAACCGCTTAACGGCCGCCGAGATCTCCCTTGCGGCCTTCGAGTCCACACCCACAATGGCACAATTGACCAAATTTTGTCAGAATCGGACGAATGTGCTTTTTGTACTAAACGCCAAGGGCGACATTGGCTGGCAAGAGTGAGCGAGATAGAAAATTTTAAAACAAATTGACGCCGATCTCGAGGGTGTTCGACTTTATTTAATATAACTAGTTAGTACAGGATATACTCAACGTCGACAAGAACGACTTGCCTGATTTATTTTATTTATAGAATCTAACAATTTGGAGAAATTATTGGAAAATAAAGTCATAAACTCTTATCTAAAGATACAAGTTTAGCATTAACTTAACATGTAGTAGCAAGCTTTACTGTTAGACGCATTTGGCTGTCGAAAGAATAACTAGCAATGTCTACTTCAGAATATACATATATCAGGCGCTCAACAATAGTACCTAGCCCAAGCGCAGAACATCTGATTCGTGGGTGTAGGCAATGCAAGCGAATTATTAGCATAAATACGTAGCGAGCAATTTACGGGACTAATATTTATCTTTTGATGTGGTAATCTTATGCATTTCTTATGATTAAAATATGTGTTTTTTCTTTCTATTAGAATAATTATGAAATTTTTAGTACTTTCAGCTTCATTTGGTCCAACGTTGAACGCGCTTTCACCGCTATTTGACTCGACGCTGTTTTAAATGTTGCGAGAGAGAAAAAAAATTCTTTCTTTTGATTGTTTTGCTTTTTTTACACCCTTGCAGAGGTCAGATATTTGTAACGTATAGAAACATGTGTTTTCGACGCCATTAAGTATATATATTCTTGATCAGCATCAACAGCAGAGTCTATCTGTCCGTCTGTCGGTTTCTATAATATTGTAGTCTATATATTGTAGGCTATATGGTTGAAATATGAAATGTTCAGTTCCTTAATCGATCAGGTAGATAAATAATGAGTTTTTCCATAACATCAATTTATTTCAATGTTCACATACACACACCCGTGTATGAAAGAGACAAAATTATTTGCGTAGGGTTGTAGTGTATTCACATGTCATAATTAAAACCTATCAGCGCAGCTTGTAACACTCTGTTGCAAGCAATAAATAATTATAAATATATATATAAGAATAATTGTATGTATATACGCAAACTTGCATGCATACATTTCGTTCTGTGTATATTTATTACGTAAACGAATTGTCCTGGCAAGCCAGCCTAAATATGCTGAGTTTGCATTTTGGTCACACCAAGAATGAGTGATCAAACATGTGAGTACACTCTCGTTCCTCACCCCTCTTATTTTTGTAGCTGCTAATAAGCAGCATAAGCTTTTATGTGCACTCAGCGAAATTCAATTAAAGGCACTCACTTTTTCTAGCTTATTTGGAATCTTATGCATGTTGGTAAGGTTTTTGGATTAAATCACATGATTCTACTCATTATACCCTGTACCCAAAGGGTAAAAGGGTATATTAAAGTCGCTAAAATGTATGTAACAGGCAGAAGGAAGCGTTTCCGACCCCATAAAGTGTATACAGTATGTTAAACAATTGTTTGCACAATGAAAAATTTTACCAAATTTCATATTTAACACTGTATTTCATCAACTTGTAAGGCATTTTTAACATATTTTTTTGCTGAATATTATAAACAAAATAATATATTTTCATTAGAGATCATCAGAATAACATTTAATGGTAATTCAACATAAAAAACAAAACAAAAACTTAAATGCCTGAGAATTCCAAGTGTCAATTAATTTTTTGCAAAATGCAAACTACTCTACAAAAGGGAATAGAAAAGAAGCAACGGTGCGAAATTCCGGGAAATTGAAGACGTTGTGCTTTTGCCTTCTTACTAGTCGACTCTATTATTCAAGATTTTAAGTTTTGGTGTACGTTTTGCGGTCTTAAAACTGATTTAAACGACATGCCTGGAAAACGCGTAACCGAAGATTTGATTCAACTGGTTTACTTTAACCATGCCAACGGGAAATCTGCAAAAGAGCTGGCGGAGATGTTTTCCATAAAAATTCGAACAATTTACAACATTCTAAGACGCGCCAACGTTGAAAATCAGATAGAGCATAACAATTCTGGAGGTAGACCGGAGACGCTTAGCAGACGGGATGAATCAAAAATTCTAAAAGCCATTGACAATAACCCGCAAACAAGCCTAAGACAATTGGCGTTGATCATTAAAACTGATTGCGGTAAGGAGGTATCCCATGAGACTGTTCGGAAAGTTTTAAAAAACAACCAGACTCTTCGAGAATAGCACGCCAGAAGCCTTTGCTGTCTGCAGTCAATGTCAACAAGAGGCTCACTTTTTCAATAGAGCATATTGCAAAGCCGTCCGATTACTGGGAAAATGTGATTTTTTGCGATGAGACAAAGAAAATGCTCTATTATCACGATGGTCCATCAAAAGTTTGGAGAAAGCCAAAAACTGCGCTTCAAAATAAAAATCTTATACCAACAGTCAAATTTGGAAAGTTGTCCGTAATGGTGTGGGGATGTATTTCATCCAAGGGCGTTGGAGAGATCAGAGTCTTCGATGAAATAATGACCAAAGAGTATTATTTGGATATACTGAACTCACAAAAAGTGCGCCCAATTTTGGCTTTTTCGACCCCTAGAACCCACAAAAGCTAAAATACAAATTATACCAGGATAACGACCCGAATCATAAGCTGCATAAATCGCATTTGTGCAGATCTTGGGCACTATATAACTGCAGCAAAGTAATAGATACGCCTCCCCAAAGCCCAGATTTAAATCCAATCGAAAATTTTTGGGTTTTCCTAAAAAAAAGGGGCCAAACGCTGTCCAACAAATAAAACCGCCCTAATTAAAATTATTAACGAAGAGTGGCAAAAACTACCGGAGGAGTACGATCTTCAACATCTAATTGGGTCGATGCCAAGGCGCCTACAATCCGTAATTGATGCAGAAGGAGGTCACACAAAATATTGAAATATTTTGACATATTTTCGTTTCTTTTTACTCATTCTTATACTGCATTTTGGAAAGAATTAATTGTTTGTTTTGTTTTTTATGTTGAATTACCATTAAATGTTATTTTGATGATCTCTTATGAAAATATATTATTTTGTTTATAATATTAAGGAAAAAAAATGTTTAAAATGCCTTACAAGTTGGTGAAACACAGTGTTAAATATGAAATTTGGTAAAATTTTTCATTGCGCAAACAATCGTTTGACATACTGTATATTCTTGATCAGCATCAACAGCCGAGTCGATTGAGACATGTCCGTCTGTCCGTCCGTCTGTCCGTATGAGCCACTCGATCTCAAAGACTATAAGAGCTGGAGCTACCAAATTTGGTGTGAGCATCCGTCTTATGTCAAAGCTTTCTTCATTTCAACGAAGTCGGTCGTGTTCTTTTTCCGCTCTTGCTTTTATCTAATTTTTATTTAATCCCGCATATAATAAATTCTATTTCGCGGAATCTAGTGCCGAATTAATAAATTCCGCGATTTAAAAATTGTAACTTGTTCTTAAACACTCACTCAAAGCAATTATTACTTATTGTTTTATTTAATAACAAAACTCAAAGTTTTGTTGTTTTGTCTACATAGACTTTGATGTTGTGTTTTTTGATCCCTTTTACTTGCATTCGCGCTCTCGCGTACACATTAGTGTTGTTGTTTGTGTGGTGCTTGCTTTCGCGTCTTTACATTGCCCGCGATCGCGACCGTTACTCTCGCGATTGTACCCGTCTTTGTTGTTGTGTGTTTACTAACTCTCTTAACTTCTGTCTCTTCAGTTTTTTGTCTTGTGCATATTAAACTTTAACACTTGTGTTATTTCTTGGTGCGTACAGCCCTTAAATTTTATTATATTGCTCATTTTAAATTGCCTCTCTTTATAAACTTTTTGATTTATTTATTTATTTGTTGTTATTTTAATTTTTTTATTAATTAAACTTACAATGGTTGTCTGCTCTTCAAAAAGTGCCCCCATCCCCAAAAAATTCAAGATGATTATCTTTTGTGCTGGCTGTGCGATAACATAATGCATGTTAAATGCGCTGGTTACACAGCCAGAATAAGGGATAGTATTGGAAAGGGAGGGGGCCTAAAATGGAGTTGTGAAGCGTGCCGGGACGTAGAAATGGATATGCGTCTATTTATGCGGCGGACGAGGGAGGGATTTAAATCCCTGTCGGCTGGTTTTCTGAAACTTCGCGATGAGTTTTCGTCTCTGGAAACTCAGTTTAATAGTTATAAGCTATTAAACAAGTCACCGAAGCGGAAGAAGACTATTCCTCGGAGTTTCTCTCCCGATCCGCCGGCATTTCTGCTTCCTCCGGCTCCGGCATCGTTGATTGACCCATTAACTCCAAATGCTCAGCAACTGATATCATTTACGGGGACGATTGACATTTCCCCTGGTAATAGTGCCCCGAAAGCTGACTCGATAGTTTCCGATGTGTCCGGGCGAATATCCTCTCCCAGGGATATTCCCAATAAAATTTTAACCGGAAGAGCTCTCAAAGCGTCATCTGCCTCAGCAGTTCCAGCGCAAAATTCTGTTGCTCCAGTTGCGACTGGCGCATTGAGATCTCTTGTAGCCATTCCACCAAAAAAGCAAATCTTTGTTTCGCGGCTCGACCCCAATACTTCATCAGATGATGTCATAGCCCATATCCGGGCAAAAGTCGTGGCGCCAAACATTGTGGTGGAAAAGTTTAGTTTTTCATACATCCGTGACATCTCGTCATTTAAAATCAGTGTCCCACCAAATGTCTTCAACCAAATTTGTCACAAAGACTTTTGGCCGGAACATTTGGTTATAAAGGAGTATACGGCTAAGAAAAAGAAAAATCGGCCTCCGATTCGCCTGCCTAACACAACTAATCCTTCCCTAACCATCTGGCTCGTCAGTAGCTGGCGGGTCAAAAAACTAATTTCGTCCCTTATTCTGGCCTATCAGAATGTTAGAGGACTAAAATCTAAACTTTCTAAGCTTTTTGTAGATAGTCAATCTTTTGACTTTCATATCTTGGTCTTTACAGAAACGTGGTTAAAGCCAGACATTTCTGATGCCTCTGTTTTTCCCACAATATTTTCAACTTATAGATGCGATCGAATACCCAGAAATGGTGGTGGAGTTTTGATTGCCGTTAATTCATCTCTTCCTTCAGAAAAAGTTCTGCCACCTGCTGTTCTTGACATTGAATTTGTTAGAGTCTAAATTTGTTTGAAATCATATTCTGTATTTCTAACTTGTTCGTATATTCCACCGAGTTCTTACATGACGGTATATGCTAGCAATTTAGAAGCAATTCGCTTTGTTTCTTCACTTCTCTTGGATGCAGACATATTTATTGTTCTGGGAGATTTTAATCTACCTGACGTTTCATGGCTTCCATCAGGTGAGTTTTCCTTGTTGATGCCCTCCTCCTCACATTGCTTTGTTGACGGTCTCCTTGAGTTATCCTTAACCCAAGTTAACCCAGCGCTTAATAAAAATGAGAGATCACTAGATCTTATATTTATGTTAGATTCTTCTAACTGTACTGTTTCGAGGATTGATCCCTTAGTCGTCCCCGAAGACAGTTTCCATCCAACTTTGGACTTGACTATTGATCTACCTTTTCGGTTATCAAATGCTGGTACCAGTTCGACGTCTCGTACCCGTTGCTTTTGTAAAACTAACTTTTTCAAGCCACAGACTGGTCTTATCTGTACTCCTGTAATGATATGAATGCTGCCATTTGTTATTTCTATGATACTATGTTCTCACTTTTTGATGCTTGTGTTCCACGTGTGACCCATGTATTGTCTAACAAACCGCCATGGTTAAAACTTGAGTTAACTAATTTGAAAAATGTAAAGTCTAGATATTATAGAAAGTTTAAAAAATCGGGTCGACCGTCTGATTTCTCTCTTTATGCTGTTGCTCGATCGAATTTTTCAGTTCTTAATACACTATGCTATAAGGATTACATTAGGCGTTGTAAACTTCAGTTCTCCCGTGATCCTAAGCAATTTTATAACTTCCTTAACGCCAAACGAAAGGTGGCAGTGCAACCGACCTATTTATGTTTTGAAAACAATAAAGCTAACGATGATCAGGCCATTGCCGATATGTTTGCTGATTTTTTCAAAACGACCTATTCCTCCAAAGATCATCAAGCTAACTTTTCATATCCCTATCAGTTGAAAAGGTCTAATTGCGTCTTTAATCCTGTGATCGATGAAAGTTCGCTTCTCAGTGTGCTTACTTTAGTGAAGCCCGTTTACTCACCAGGACCTGATGGGATACCTGGTTGTGTACTCAGGTTTTGCGCTGAGACTTTGATTTCCCCAATTCCTAAGTTATTTACTTTGTCCGTTGAAAATTCCTCTTTTACAACCATTTGGAAGGAATCTTTTATTATTCCTTTGCATGAAAAGGGTAATAAATCCGTAGCTTCTAATAACAGGGGTATTTCCAAATTGTCCGCTATTCCGAAGGCATTTGAGAAAATTATAACTTCTCAACTGCAACATTTCTGTAGTTCTATTCTTTAATCTTCTCAACATGGGTTTATGAAACGTAGATCTACTACCACTAACCTTTTAGAGTTTACTTCTTCAGCGATCGAAGGATTCAGGAATGCATTGCAAACTGATGTCATTTATACTGACTTCAGTAAGGCTTTTGATTCTGTCAATCATACACTGCTTTTGTTCAAGCTGAACGAACTTGGGATTCCAAGCCTTTTGCCTTATTGGATTTCTCAATATCTTAATAACCGTACACAAAAAGTTTTTTTTTAAACTTATCTTTCAAAGACCATCAATGTGACCTCGGGGGTGCCACAAGGTAGCCATCTAGGACCATTGCTTTTTACGCTCTTCATTTATGACCTTCCGTCAGTTGTAACTCACTCTCGCGTGCTTATGTCATGTCATTTTACAGATCCTCTTTGCAATTAGTGTTGTATTATCTCAATAATACCCCACTTGAAGGTTTATACGAGATTAATGATTTGGGTGTACCCATGGACCACAAAATAAATTTTACTCGTCATATTAATATAACTGTCAATAAAGCCATGACTGTACTTGGTTTCATTAAGCGATGGTCGAAAGAATTTGACGATCCTGTAATGGTCGCGATAATAGTCTAATTTTGTTTCTGTATAAATTTTTGTTTTTATTGGATATGTTCTTTAAATTCAAATTGGCATCAAAAGGCGCGCAACAAAACTTGTCGCATGCAATTTTTGCTAGTATAATTTATGAACATAGAGGGCGTTGCTTAGAGTGCAAAGGTCTTAATGACATTGATCGCAACCCACTTCCGTTGTTCTAAAGAGAGAGCTTTTATTTTTTTTGGGTATATAAGACCAGGTCTAACCTTAGTCGGCCTTTTCCATTATCATCAGAAGACACGAAAGATATAAATAGGATTGTGCCAGGTCCTTTAGTCAAAGAAAATAAAGAAAGGAAGTAAAGAGAAGACAAAAATTAAAAAAGAAAAAAAAACTTGACACGTGATTAATCAAACCCATAATTGGGTAGTTTAAATAATTAAAACATATTCCGTCTAAAGACGATGTGGATTGATTTCAATTTGTATGATATAGCATACTCATAAATTTATCACGGCTGGCCCTAAATATATTAGTTTGATAGAGCTGATAAAGGTATGTGTACATCAATTAATTTTTTTTTTGTTGGCAATGCTTGTCATATTAATTCTTGACACCCAATTGCAGTGCTCTTATTAATTATTGCGCTGGTAGCGCCTAAACCTAAATTCTCTTTTGTGGAATCTATCTGGCAAGATAGAAGAGAAGTTAGTCAGCGACGGCCCATCTAAGTCACAGTAGAAAAGCGAATCGCTGCATGGCCGGTCGCATATACATATGTACATATGTATACGGAGAGTGCACGTGTGTGGGAAGCAGATTGCTTTTGTGGCAGCAAATCTCAAGTTAATTATAAAAGAACAAAAATACTTACAAAAGAAAAATAGTTCAAAGTCAAAAAAAAAGTGGCATAGTGTTAGTTCCAGGAAAATGTGAGAAAATTAACCTTAACCTCTCAAACCGCGTGTTAAAGCAAATTTGTTTTTTGGTTATCTGGATAAAGTAAAAGTTTATTAATTGGTGCAAAGGGTTATATCATTCGATAATTCATAATTCTCTTGATTGTTTTTGTTAAAAAGTTTAAAAGAAAAAAAGAAAAAAAAAAAAAAAAAAAGAATAATTTTCAATTAAAATTTTGTGCAATTAAAATCACCCCCTTGTAGACAATTTTCGTGCGCCTCTGCCCAGTTGCTAGCGCGTATATATGTTATTACATAGCATATGTATATAAGACGCAGCTGTGCAAAGCAGAGCTAGAGCAGCGGCGCATCGCAAATTATGATCATTCGGTTTGTAGTTAATTTTGATTTTTTTTTTTTTTGAGTCACATTTTGTCACCCTATAATTGCCATATAAAATATTATTTTTGATTAATTAAATTAAATAAAAAGAAAGAAAACCATTATGTGGCGTAGGAAAGAACATATAATGTTTTAAATTAAATATGAATAAACATATAAAAAGAAAAAAAAGGAATGAATCAAATACAAAATAATGAACAATGCCAAATGAGTGAGTGTATAAAATAACAACTCAAAAAAAAAAAAAAAAAAAAAAAAAAAACCAAAAGAAAATTATAAAACATAAAATTAATTATATTAACCCTGCAACAAGACATCGTTGGAAGGCCTTTCACCGTTGGACATAATGCGCCTGTGAGTTAACAAAATTTCCATAACTTATATACCTCCCCATGTTGTTGTGTAAATCATATATGTATTTGTAACGGCTCATGATTTAAATTAAAGTATATACACATACATACATATGACTATGTACATACATATATGAAAGCCTTTCTTTTATTCAAGCATACATATGATTCACACAAAGCATCAAAAATGTTTAAATTTATTTATTTGGTGTTCGATATATTCCTTTGCTTCGTTTTTATAATCTCAATATCTAATTGGCAATCATAAAGAAAAATTTTAATCAGCTGTTCGACTAGTGGAGTTCATTGAACTCATTTAAATTTTATAATGACAAAAAGTGAATTTTAATTGTTGAATTGATCATACCCTAACATGCACAATGAAAAAGAAAAATTTAACGTAAATCAAAAATTTATTTTTTTTATACTTCTATTATTAGTTTTTTTTTGTAGTTTTATTTCAAATATTCTAATATAATATGCCTATATCATTTCATATATTTTTTTTTCGGTTTTGAGTTTTTGGTTCAAAAGCAAAGAGCAAGCACAGCTGCACTCTTATGCATGTATATAAGCTACCGCAAGCAACGGTAAATTTCTGCGTTTCTTTTGTTCTGCCATTTCACTCGTAAATATTTGGTTGTATCGAACTTGTTTGATGCAAGACAGTTATAAAGAGTTTTTGAGTTTCAAGTTGTGAACAGATGTTTGCATATTAGTCTGACAGTATAGTTAGCATGATGTACATACATTTTTATTGAATCGATTTAAGGTCTAAATAAAAAAAAAAATGAATTAAATAATTGATAAATATATTAAAATTTTATTCTCTTTCTACTAATTAATAATATTTAAAAAGAAATTTTGTTTTTGTAAAAATTCTATATTAGAAGATAATTAACAATGTTAATATTAAGTCTTCACTACATATTTTGAAATTAAATGGAATGTTTATTGAAATGAATATGGCCCTATAATAAGTTTTTCTTCCTAGTGATGTGGCAATATGAGGAAATAGTGGTCTAGAATATTCAAGGGATTTTCAGATACAAATTATCTGCAATGAAAATCATGGTAGGGAGGGTACAAAGCGCGCGGATCAGACAACACCTTTGATTCCGCCTGATTCATCTCGTTATTATATTGAAGTCTTCACACCTTTTTTGCTTTAATTTTAGTTTATTTCAATTAATTATGTACAGCATTGATTTTAACAATTAGTGTTTTTTTTGAATTTAGTTATGGAGACAGAATCAGAAGGGGTCAGAAGGGATCCTAAAAATTTAAGTTATGTATGTTAGAGACAGATTATTGGCAGAAACCCACCCCATCCCGAATGAGCTAAGGTTCCAGAGGGTCCCGCACCGCTATATAATACTGCCTCCTGGGAAGGTTAACCAAGTTAGTAGCACCACGAAGTTTTTTTTTGATGCTCACTATTTAACATCAGCTACAAAGCAAGAACTCCGTAATATGACCAACCGTAAACTTTGGACATTACATACGTTGGCGTCCTACGTTTGCAATGTAGCAGCATGACCCCACTCCCTGCATTCACCTCGTTTCATAATTTTGGCGACCCACTTGGGGCTGATCTAAGCCTCACGACACCAAAAATTTTGGCCCGAGACTCCAACTGCGCATTACATAATTTTGGCGCCCAACGTGGGGCTACTTACGCAATTCCTTTTATTTATGCATTTCATACATAAAAATTTGGTGTCCAACCATTGGGTCACTAATGCGATTTTTATTAATTAGACTTGATTTCTGGTGTTCACTGATATTCACCATTGACTTTCATTTTGGTTTATTGATGGATCGATTTGTATGTGACGCATTTTAAAAGGGTAGTTGGTAGTCACATACCCTTGTTGTTTAGAGAACATGTAAAAATTAAAAGGTCTTTTACTTAGTTTATGTTGAAACCTTTGAATATAAAATATACAATTGCCATAAAGCTATGGTAGTTTCTATGAAGAATTTAAATATTTTGCTTGAATCTGGTTAATTTGGCGAAGTCGAATTCCAAGTCGTGAAGTTTTTATTTGATTTATGGAAGGACTTAAAATAAAAAGGGATTATTTCCACCTCCATCATAAATATACAATCTCTGACAATAATTGCTCGCTTTCTTTTCGAAGAATTTGTTTTTTTTCCGATTGATATTTTGGTTTGGCTTGAACGTAGTTCAATGCATGGTTTACTATATGCGTATTTGGCTGAGATCGGATACCATATCCTATGAATTGTTCTATGCTTCTAAATTCATACTACTAATGTGAATTGAGAGTGAAAACTTAGTTCTTCAAATGGTGCAACAAATTTTCTCCTCGCACTATTAAATTCATTCAATAGCCTATGTTTATACTTACTGCAATATTAACGCGGAGAATCAGAAAATTTAGACCATCTATTTTTAAGTATTGCCATCAAACATCACATTAAGGAATTTTTCAATATAATTTTTTTTATAATGCCTTTAGAACATAGCCCCCAAGATACAACAAACTCAACTACACCCCTTGGTAACTACTGTATTATTTGTTCTCAGTTAATGACAAATGTACAGCCTTGTTCCATGACCCCATGTGGTCACGTATTTCATAAGAGTTGTTTAGACAATCAGTTAGTGGCGCTAAAGGAATGCCCAAGCTGCAAACAAAGTTTGAACGACGAAAATTTAAGATTAGTTATTGTAAACGGTTTGGCAACGCCACAACCCGTTCTTGATCAAAGTGCTTCTACTAGCCAGGCGGCTAGAAGACCCATTACTATGAATCTTGCTAAATCCATGAGCCAAGCACCCGTAGTAACTTTAGACAGTAGTGCCCATTTACAGACTTTAGACAATAGCAATAGTACCAACGGAGCAACGGCTACTATAAGAGCTACTAATAGACAGAAAAGAGGTCGTACAGCTCGGGTACAAAGAAATAATAATACTATTGATTATTCAGCTATCCAAACGATGATACAACAAACTATCGCCAATTTGTTGCCTAGTACTTTAAATACACCAGCTTATTACGCTGAAGTGCCAATGCGCTTGCCCTCTAATCACCAGAGCAGTTCGCATAGCGCTTATAATGCACCTCCCAGCCGTATCGCTGACATAATGCAAAAATGGAATCTCCATTTTGATGGCTCTAGCGAAGGTTTAGGAGTAGACGAATTTATTTATCGAGTTAAGTCCCTCACTGATGAAACTCTTGATGGTGACTTTGTAGCTTTGTGTAAAAATATGTACGTTCTTTTTGTTGGCAAAGCCCGTGATTGGTACTGGCGTTACCATAAACAGGTTAAACAATTCAATAATCATAGCATTATTTGGTCCGAGATTTGTTTGGCACTCCGACAACATTATCAAGACTATCGTTCTGCCTTTATGAGTATGGAGCAAAATTCGATCTCGCAAGCAAAAACCAAACGAATCTTTCGCTTCTTTCTACGATGCCATAACAGCATTAATAGACAAAACTTCAGTAAAAATAGAAGAAGAAGAGCTTTTGAAAATACTCAAAAATAATTTGCGGCCCGAACTTCGGCATAGATTGTTATATCAACCGGCTCAGTCCATAAGTCATTTACGCAGGCTAGTTCAAATGCAAGAGAATCTAGATACTGAGTTAGGCTGGCGTTCAGATATTTTACAGAAAAATAAGCCTCAAGCTTATCGCAATCAGGTTTGTGAACTGGAAGTTAATAATGCTGACAGTTATGAGGAAGATACGGTACATCAGGCTGATGAAGTAGCGGCCATAGAAAAATCGGTTAAATCCTGTTGGAATTGTCATTCACCAGATCATTTTTGGGACGATTGTATGCAAGAAAGAACAATATTTTGTTATGGATGTGGCACACCGAATATATACAAACCCCAATGTGCCAAGTGTCAACGTCGCCTCTCGGAAAACCGACAGAAGGGGGTATTCAAAACCAACCGAATGCTCCCGAATCAGAACCAACAATCTTAAAAAATCTAGTTCATCCTTTGATTGTTGAGGATGATACAGTTAATAAAACTGAGCAACTTATGAGTCCAATTTTGAAGCCTTATCATGTAAGACTTGAAAATTATTTAAAGGTTAAAAAACGAATATTTAATAAAGTTAATAAAAACAAAATTATTAGGATTAAAAAATATTTCCAAGCCCGTAAACAAAATCGCAAAAATTTAGTTTCAGCTATATTTAATGATCAAAATGATATACGTAGTTATGCTACCGTTTCATTTTTAGACAGTACAGAAATAGGTTTATTAGATACCGGAGCCACAGTTAGCTGTATAGGATCTTCATTAGCTCTGAAAAAATTTCACTGAATTTAGACCAATAAATTCGCAAGTTAGAACTGCCGATGGCAGAGCTCACGATGTCACGGGTATACTGCTAGTACAATTGAAGTATAAAGAGAAACAAGGTCAAATGCGTCTTTATATTATTCCATCCATTAAGCAACGTTTGATTCTTGGTATTGATTTCTGGAAAATTTTTGCATTAGCACCGGATATAATTAGCTCGCTTGAAGAAGCAGACGAAGATGATGTATCAAAAGAAAAGGAAAGTTTATACCCCTTGTCGTCGGTACAGAAGCAACAGTTAGAGTTGATAAAAAGTATGCTCCCAAATTGTGAGAGTGGTTTAGGTCACACTAGCTTGTTGAAACATCACATTGATATTGGCTCAGCAAAGCCGGTAAAGCAAAGATTTTATCCTGTTAGTCCTGCAGTGGAAAAATTAGTTTTCACTGAAATTGATCGAATGTTATCTTTGGGAGTAATAGAACCTTCATCCAGTCCTTGGAGTTCACCTATGCGGTTGGTTCTTAAACCTAATAAAGTTAGACTTTGTTTAGATGCGCGTAAACTTAATGAGGTTACAAAAAAGGATGCCTATCCATTACCTAATATTGACGGAATTTTTTCAAGACTACCGAAAGCTAACATTATTTCTAAATTAGACTTGAAGGATGCCTATTGGCAAGTAGCGTTGACAGAAGAATCTAAGCCTTTAACCGCTTTTACCGTGCCAGGCAGACCATTATATCAATTTAAAGTAATGCCATTTGGTCTTTGTAATGCAGCTTCCACTATGTGTAGATTAATGGATCAAGTTATTCCACCTGATTTACGTTATTGTGTTTTTGGTTATTTAGACGATCTGGTTATTGTATCTGAAGATTTTATATCGCATCGTGCCGTTCTGATTCGTTTATCTGAGCAGTTTCGGAAAGCTTATATTACACTAAATATTGCGAAAAGTCAGTTCTGTGTCACAAGTGTAAATTATCTGGGTTATATTATTGGCAGTGGCGGAATTTGTACAGACCCCACCAAGATTTTATGTATTTTAAACTGGCCTAAGCCTAAGAATCTGAAACAAGTCCGAGGATTCCTTGGGATATGCGGTTGGTATCGTAGATTTATTCAAAATTTTTCAGAGCTTACTTTCACTATAACCGAAGTACTATCTTCTAAAAGGAAGTTTTGCTGGTCAGCTGAGGCAGAAAAAGCCATGGCACATTTGAAAATAGTATTAACTACCGCACCAGTGTTACAAAATCCGGATTTTGAGAAAAAATTTTATCTCCATTGCGACGCCAGTGATTTTGGAATAGGAGCTGTGCTGGTTCAGTTATCGGTGAATAATGATGAAATGCCCATTGCTTATATGTCCAAAAAGTTAAGTCGCGCACAACGTAATTATAGCGTTACAGAACGTGAGTGTCTCAGCGTCATTTTAGCATTAGAAAAGTTTCGCTGTTATTTAGAACTACAAGAATTTGAAGTAGTTACTGACCATTCTAGTTTACTTTGGTTAATGCGACAGCAAAATGTATCTGGGAGACTGGCTCGTTGGGTTTTTCGCTTACAGCAGTTTAAATTCACGATATCACATCGCAAAGGTCGAGATCATGTAGTTCCAGATGCGTTATCCCGATTAAATGAGGGAGAAGAAATTTCAGAACTAGAAGTAAAACCCATAATTGATTTGGATTCCGAGGCATTTTTGGATGATAGTTATGAAAATTTAAGACAAAAATTTTTAGAGAACTTATCTAGTTTTCCAGATATTAGGATCATCGGTAAATTCATTTATAAACGAACTGAGCATTTTGCAGGAAATTCATCTCAAGAAAACAATTCTTGGAAACTTTGGATACCAGACCGATTGAGAATTGATGTTATAAAACAGGCACACGACAGTGTTAAGTCTGCTCACGGCGGTATGCAGAAAACCATTGAACAAATTAGAAGAAACTTGTTTTGGCCCGGGTTAGCTAAGGATGTACGTGATTATATAAAAAAATGTGATACTTGTAAGGAGACAAAAGCCACAAATGTTACACTTCGTCCACCTATGGGTAAGCTTACCGAGACAGTTAGACCATTTCAGCGACTGTATATAGATCTATTAGGTCCATATCCTCGAAGTAAAAACGTTCACATCGGATTATTGATAGTGTTAGATCATTTCAGTAAATTTCATTGGTTACAGCCGCTAAAAAAATTTACTTCTACAGCTATTATCGAATTTTTATTAAAAAATATATTTCATAGTTTTGGTGTTCCCGAAACAATTGTTAGTGATAACGGAGTACAGTTTAAAGCTAATGATTTTAATGCTTTTCTTACTAAACTTGGTATAACTCATGTGTATACGGCTTTATATTCCCCACAAAGTAACGCAGCAGAACGAGTTAATCGTTCTCTGTTGGCTGCGATTCGTGCCTATTTGGGAAAAGATCAGACAGAATGGGATGTCCATATTTCTAGTATATCTTGTGCACTACGATCAGGTTTGCATCAGTCATTAGGCTGTTCACCATTACACACGGGTCAGACTATCGCTTATTAAAAAACTTGTCACTTTTGGAAGAACCCATAGTTCCGTTGCCTAGACAGGATAATCTAGCCTTAATGCGTAAAGACATACAAGAAAATATTCGAAAAGCTTTTGTAAAAAATGAAACTCAGTATGATCTCCGTTCAAAGCCAGTATCTTTTAAAGAAGGCGATGAAGTATTTCGAAGAAATTTTGCCCAAAGTAAATTCAGTCACAATTTTAATGCCAAATTGAGTAGACAATTTATAAAATGCCGAGTAAAAAGGAAATTAGGTAATTGTTTTTACCTATTAGAAGATTATAACGGAAAAGAGATTGGCACTTTTCACGCCAAAGACCTCAAACAATAATTTCCGCTAATATTATCGGATGGTGTAATGGTCGCGATAATAGTCTAATTTTGTTTCTGTATAAATTTTTGTTTTTATTGGATATGTTCTTTAAATTCAAATTGGCATCAAAAGGCGCGCAACAAAACTTGTCGCATGCAATTTTTGCTAGTATAATTTATGAACATAGAGGGCGTTGCTTAGAGTGCAAAGGTCTTAATGACATTGATCGCAACCCACTTCCGTTGTTCTAAAGAGAGAGCTTTTGTTTTTTTTGGGTATATAAGACCAGGTCTAACCTTAGTCGGCCTTTTCCATTATCATCAGAAGACACGAAAGATATAAATAGGATTGTGCCAGGTCCTTTAGTCAAAGAAAATAAAGAAAGGAAGTAAAGAGAAGACAAAAATTAAAAAGGAAAAAAAAAACTTGACACGTGATTAATCAAACCCACAATTGGGTAGTTTAAATAATTAAAACATATTCCGTCTAAAGACGATGTGGATTGATTTCAATTTGTATGATATAGCATACTCATAAATTTATCACGGCTGGCCCTAAATATATTAGTTTGATAGAGCTGATAAAGGTATGTGTACATCAATTAATTTTTTTTGTTGGCAATGCTTGTCATATTAATTCTTGACACCCAATTGCAGTGCTCTTATTAATTATTGCGCTGGTAGCGCCTAAACCTAAATTCTCTTTTGTGGAATCCATCTGGCAAGATAGAAGAGAAGTTAGTCAGCGACGGCCCATCTAAGTCACACCAGAAAACAGTAGAAAAGCGAATCGCTGCATGGCCGGTCGCATATACATATGTACATATGTATACGGAGAGTGCACGTGTGTGGGAAGCAGATTGCTTATGTGGCAGCAAATCTCAAGTTAATTATAAAAGAACAAAAATACTTACAAAAGAAAAATAGTTCAAAGTCAAAAAAAAAGTGGCATAGTGTTAGTTCCAGGAAAATGTGAGAAAATTAACCTTAACCTCTCAAACCGCGTGTTAAAGCAAATTTGTTTTTTGGTTATCTGGATAAAGTAAAAGTTTATTAATTGGTGCAAAGGGTTATATCATTCGATAATTCATAATTCTCTTGATTGTTTTTGTTAAAAAGTTTAAAAAAAAAAAAGAAAAAAAAAAAGAAGAGAGGTGTCATGGGACACCCAGATGAAACGAAGTTTCTTTCGATTAAGGGGATGAGAGCTGCCTTTTTCATACAACTTTGAAAAACAATATATATTTTAATTAATACTTAAACAATTTTTTTTATATTTTTTTGAAAACAATATTCTATTTCGAAATACTCCGCCCAACAGGAAACCATATAAAAAAGAAGCTCAAATGCTACCAAAATGCCAAGAGTTACGTTGATCCGTTTGCAAAAACCAATCATTATTTAAATTGTAAAACTTCAGTCCATTCATTGAACTATAAAAATTCAAAATTCCAAAAAATAAATTTTTTACAGACTATTTGGCTAAAAAAAAACAACAAACCGATCACAATTATTAGTAGTTCAGATAGGTTTTATGTAATAAAGATATTTTGAAAATTTGAGCAAATTCGGTTAAGGAGTTTTTGACATATCTTGGCTGCAGTTTTAAGGAACCGAGTCTAGTAAAACGCGTTTTAAGTTGCCCACAACCAGGCTCTATATGCACCTGCTCAGGTTTACGTCTATTACTTATAAACGTCCTCGCACATTTATGACCCTTTCTCAATCTCAGAATCTTTGCTTGTGAGTCTCGTATTTACTTTCCCCTTCAGCATTTGCTTGTGCGTCCCTCTACCCACAAACTCGAGTTCGCTTCCCCTTTCTCCTCACACATTTGCTTCTGCGTCCCTCTGTCTACAATCTCGAGCTCGCTACCTTTTTCCCCTCCCGCATTTGCTTGTGCGTCCCTCTGCCCACAAACTCGAGCTCGCGATCGCTGCTTGTGCGTCCCTCTCTGTCTACATACTCGTACACTGTTCAATGCGAAAGAAAAAGACAAAACAGTTGGTAACGGTAAAAGTGTCCTTACACTTTTTAGTCTTAATTTATTCGGTTAAGCCCTACCGCGCGATAAGAAACTTCGTTTCCAAAAAAAAAGAATAATTTTCAATTAAAATTTTGTGCAATTAAAATCACCCCCTTGTAGACAATTTTCGTGCGCCTCTGCCCAGTTGCTAGCGCGTATATATGTTATTACATAGCATATGTATATAAGACGCAGCTGTGCAAAGCAGAGCTAGAGCAGCGGCGCATCGCAAATTATGATCATTCGGTTTGTAGTTAATTTTGATTTTTTTTTTTTGAGTCACATTTTGTCACCCTATAATTGCCATATATAATATTATTTTTGATTAATAAATAAATTAAATAAAAAGAAAGAAAACCATTATGTGGCGTAGGAAAGAACATATAATGTTTTAAATTAAATATGAATAAACATATAAAAAGAAAAAAAGGAATGAATCAAATACAAAATAATGAACAATGCCAAATGAGTGAGTGTATAAAATAACAACTCAAAAAAAAAAAAAAAAAAAAAAAAACAAAACCAAAAGAAAATTATAAAACATAAAATTAATTATATTAACCCTGCAACAAGACATCGTTGGAAGGCCTTTCACCGTTGGACATAATGCGCATGTGAGTTAACAAAATTTCCATAACTTGTATACCTCCCCATGTTGTTGTGTAAATCATATATGTATTTGTAACGGCTCATGATTTAAATTAAAGTATATACACATACATACATATGACTATGTACATACATATATGAAAGCCTTTCTTTTATGCAAGCATACATATGATTCACACAAAGCATCAAAAATGTTTAAATTTATTTATTTGGTGTTCGATATATTCCTTTGCTTCGTTTTTTATAATCTCAATATCTAATTGGCAATCATAAAGAAAAATTTTAATCAGCTGTTCGACTAGTGGAGTTCATTGAACTCATTTAAATTTTATAATGACAAAAAGTGAATTTTAATTGTTGAATTGATCATACCCTAACATGCACAATGAAAAAGAAAAATTTAACGTAAATCAAAAATTTATTTTTTTTATACTTCTATTATTAGTTTTTTTTGTAGTTTTATTTCAAATATTCTAATATAATATGCCTATATCATTTCATATATTTTTTTTCGGTTTTGAGTTTTTGTTCAAAAGCAAAGAGCAAGCGCAGCTGCACTCTTATGCATGTATATAAGCTACCGCAAGCAACGGTAAATTTCTGCGTTTCTTTTGTTCTGCCATTTAACTCGTAAATATTTGGTTGTATCGAACTTGTTTGATGCAAGACAGTTATAAAGAGTTTTTGAGTTTCAAGTTGTGAACAGATGTTTGCATATTGGTCTGACAGTATAGTTAGCATGATGTACATATATTTTTATTGAATCGATTTAAGGTCTAAATAAAAAAAAATGAATTAAATAATTGATAAATATATTAGAATTTTATTCTCTTTCTACTAATTAATAATATTTAAAAAGAAATTTTGTTTTTGTAAAAATTCTATATTAGAAGATAATTAACAATGTTAATATTAAGTCTTCACTACATATTTTGAAATTAAATGGAATGTTTATTGAAATGAATATGGCCCTATAATAAGTTTTTCTTCCTAGTGATGTGGCAATATGAGGAAATAGTAGTCTAGAATATTCAAGGGATTTTCAGATACAAATTATCCGCAATGAAAATCATGGTAGGGAGGGTACAGAGCGCGCGGATCAGACCTTTGATTCCGCCTGATTCATCTCGTTATTATATTGAAGTCTTCACACCTTTTTGCTTTAATTTTAGTTTCTTTCAATTAATTATGTACAGCATTGATTTTAACAATTAGTGTTTTTTTTTTAATTTGGTTATGGAGACTTATCGTGTCTTATCGTAAAATTTAGATTCAGAAGGGATCCTAAAAATTTAAGTTATGTATGTTAGAGACAGATTATTGGCAAAAACCCACCCCATCCCGAATGAGCTAAGGTTCCAGAGGGTCCCGCACCGCTATATAATACTGCCTCCTGGGAAGGTTAACCAAGTTAGTAGCACCACGAAGTTTTTTTTTGATGCTCACTATTTAACATCAGCTACAAAGCAAGAACTCCGTAATATGACCAACCGTAAACTTTGGACATTACATACGTTGGCGTCCTACGCTTGCAATGTAGCAGCATGACCCCACTCCCTGCATTCACCTCGTTTCATAATTTTGGCGACCCACTTGGGGCTGATTTAAGCCTCACGACACCAAAAATTTTGGCCCGAGACTCCAACTGCGCATTACAATCCTTATATAACCAAAGCTCTTTTTATTTCACTGGTCCGCCCCATTTTGGAGTATGGATCATGTGTTTGGTCTCCACAATATGGATCACACCAAGTTAAAATTGAATCTGTTCAAAAACAGTTTCTAATTTTTGCTCTTCGTGGTTTAAACTGGGATGGAAATGTTAACTTGCCCTCTTATTCTAAAAGACTTCTTTTAATTAACCTTCCCTCCTTACTTAATCGTAGAGTAATGCTTGGTACTTTGTTTATCCACAAGCTTTTGAATGGACAAATAGACTGTCCTAATTTACTCAATCAGGTCAATCTATCTGTTCCTTATAGACTAACCCAAAATTATGTCCCTTTATCTTTAACACTGTACTTCTTACTATTCTTTGCATGAACCTTTTCGAGTTCTCTGTTCCGACTACAACCGCCTTTATTTTGTAATCGGATCAGAGTTCTCTATATCTATTCTAAAAACTACTATTTTAAGTTATCTATCTAGTAGTTAGTCTTAATTATTATTTTAGTTGTCGTCCGTTGTCCACGCGACTTTGTTTTTGCATGCTGTTTGATAGGGTTCGCGCGTAACAGGCTTTGTCCTGGTGTCGCTTGGATCACTTGAACGTACTGCGCATTGTACGCGTCAACGTCCAGAAGAATTCTGCGTAAGGTATCAGACGGGACAAACGAGATTGAGATCAATCAAACTAGACGTGACTGCAGGATAATATATTTGCCACTGGAGAAACTTGACGCCGACACGCGGCGCAGGTGGATAGAGCGCAGTATGGTCAATGAGACGCCCACACTCTATACCTCGAGTGTGGGCGTCTTGTTGCGTTCAAATTCTTTAATGATCGTTGCGAGGAACTGGAACTCAGCAAACGAGAAATTGCGGCTGGAGGCAGAATACCCCAGCACTTCACCCAAGCCAAAACCGCAACCCAAACGTTGGTTGCAGTTGAGGGGATCAATTGCACCAAATGCCATTCTGCGGAACACACTCTGTGTGGCTGTCAACAATTTTGGTATATGTCGTGTGCGCAAAAAATTGCATTTGCACTCTGGGATTGACACGTTCACCAGCACGCATTCTGGTTACAGGAATATCATCGGTCAAGGCTGATACTACAAGGGGAATCAGCACGCTTTATATAAAGTCTCGTGTCTCAGAGAATTATTTGACTGTCAATGCTTATGTGCTTGGTAGAATCACATCGTCATTGGAAAAAAAAAAAACATCTGCATAAGAGACCTTCTGTATTTTGGAGATACTCTACAAGGAGGTCTCAATCATTTCAAGTTAGTGGAACGAAACCTACAGCAAAACAATACATCAACTTTATGAGAGATTACTCTGATATGGAGCACATGCGAGAATTGTCGCCACACGAAATCACTACAGAACAATGCTTCTACTTATCACATCACCCCGTGTTAGGTCGAAAACTTAGGGTAGTTTTCGATGGGTCATATTGCGACGCCAATAGTAAGGGTCTTAACGACACTCTATTTGCAGGACCAAGCATCCAATGCGATCTATTTGCTGTATGTCTATGCTTCAGGATGTACAAATACGTATTATCGGCGGACATAGTCAAGATGTTCCGTTTTTGGCTGTTCGCGTACTTGAGCAATTGGCAACAGATTATCAACATGAGTTTCCTAACGCTGCAAAAATCTTGCTGGAAGATTTTTATGTCGACGACGTCCTTACTGGATCAAATACTGAAGAGGAACTACTACGAATTTGAAACGAACTCTTACAACTAATGTCCTGTGCTAATCTACAGCTGGGAAAATGGGTATCAAATTCTACTTGCATACTAACTGAAAGCACATCTACACAAACGCTACCGGTAAAGGTTATTGGGATTTACTGGCACCCTACTAACGACACACTGTCATACAATCTGGGTCTCTCATCACATCCGTGCTGCACAAAGAGACAAAGTCTTATCCGACGCACCACGAATTTTCGATTCTCTTGGACGTCTAGCACCCACAGAAGATTGCTCAATTTCTACTTCGATTGTGGCTGCCAAATCAAGGATGGCACCGCTGAAGCAGCAATCATTACCACGTTTGGAACTTTGCGGAGCGCTTCTACTAAGTCAATTAATTGAAACAATCAAGGCAGGCTTACGACACAACTCGGTAACTGTATTCGCTTGATGCGATTCAACAATAGTCCTCTCCTGGTTATCATACACACCTGCCCAACTTAAGCGATTGTTGGAAATCGAACTTCTGAGATTTTATATACAATACAGGGGTCTGATGGCCGCAGATCTTTTAAATTTTGAGCTCTGGTGGAATGGTTCGTCATGGCTTCGAGACAAGGATCAACTTACGGTAAAGTTGAACAACTCACAAATTTGCTTATCTCATTCAGAAAGTCGCATGCAGAAAGAAGTTAAATCAAACTGTCTCTCCACATTGGTTAAGTCAACTCTAGTACACCCACTGGATAAAATCATCGAACGAGTCTCATCATGACAGAAACTCATCCACACTATGGCCTACGTACTACGCTTTGTCAATCGAATCAAGGCTCCGTTTCAGGACAAAAGCGCAAAATCTCTTACCTTTGAATAGATCTAGGCGGCGCGCATTACGCTTCGAAGACGACTACAAATTGGTACTCGCAAATCAAGCTCTAAAGAATCGATCCCAACTTTCGAAAGTCTCACCAATAATTGACAAGGATGGCCTACTCAGGGTTGGTAATCGATTGCAACGATCGCAATTATCAGCAGAGGCAAAACACCCAGTTCTGCTACCAATATCTCATCGCATTACAAAACTCATCTTGGAATATGAGCACCGAGTCAACCTGCACCTTGGTGTTTCATCGCTTTTCGTCATTGTTCGACAACGAACGCAACTTAAACGACAAAGCACGCAACTTAATACGAAAAATCACACATGATTGTTTCATCAAAGGATGGCTGATTTACCATCAATACCGGATGCGACTATGCTGGTCCAATACTCCTCAAGGATGGCAAGGGTCGCAAACCACGCATTAGCAAAGCCTACATATGCCTATTTGTTTGTCTTGTCACATCGGCAATACATTTGGAACTTGCTACAGATCTCACCACTGAAGCAGTCACGGCATCTAGCAGGAGTTTGGAAAACATATCCAGGAAAGGACAAACTAGTCCGAGCTGTGAAACTTAAGACCCCATCAGGAGATATAACCCGACCAATCACCAAGGTTGGGGTACTGCCTCGTGCACAAAATGTGTTTCAGGGAGGGCCGGGATGTTGAGCAACCATCTGCACATTGCATAAGTGCCATCCCTAAGCTCATCTTCCCATCACTGACTTTCAAACAATAATCTATCATCTATATATCTACATACACATTATACATTGTTTTGCATACACATACACAACTATATATTATCTAAGTTGCCGCTGCGTCGGCTAATTCTTATGAACATTGTGAAATAAGGATCATTAACACAAAGGTTTTATTTTAAGTACAGTCCACTACTCCTAGCTATCGGTTCATCACCACTTTAAGACAGATATATCTGCATAACTGTAACAAATTGTGCGCGACGGAAAACTTATACGAATTTTCGATTCGTTTTTAATAAATATTATTACCAAAGTTACAACATATTTGAGTGGATTTATATAAAAAATTTAGGTGATGAAATCTTAAAACCTTGTTTAATTTAAAACTGTGGCAAACATAATCCTCACAACCAAGTTGAATTTAAGTGCGATTGATTTTGATGATGCATCATTTAATAAGTTCTTGTGAATTCTACATGTAGTTTATAAACAAATTTTCATTCATCCCAAAAGAACTTTTTTACTTGGATATTAATTCTATTTTTTATATTCTTCAAAAACTGAAGATAATTATGTATTGGCAAGATTTAACAATGTCGATATCTAAATAATTAGTTTTCCCCGGCAACAGGTATAACTCTCATCAGCAAAGCAGCGAACCTCCCTGGGCCCACGGAAATTATATGCTGAGTAGCACTGAATAACTTGTATGTATTTTGATTAAGTATCGAACATTTTTATATCTTAGCCGTGCGACCCTTTATTTGAGAATTAATTAAAGTAAAATACCTTATAATGATTGTCTATTTTTGAAATGCGATCTAAAATAGTTTTTGAATAAATAATTGTTAAAATGCCCGAAGTTAATTAAAATTGTAAATTGATTTATTTAGGGGACATTCACAAAAAATTTCTCCTCAGGATTGTCCATAGGCAGGGTGGGTATAGAATTAGGACACATGAACAATTATCTAGTCCATGATAACTATGACGAGCAGAATCCCAATAGTGCCAATAATTCCCTCTATTCCCAGTGCACTTATATTTTTTTCTATTGTACGTCAGAAAAAACATCTCCCTCATCCGGCAGGCAGCAACGGCAAGAAAAGTCCACAAAAACTTTCCTTCCTTAATCCAGGATCCTTTCGCAGTAGTGTACCGTTGAGGTCCTACAGCGATAGGTATAAACACCTAGCATTGTTACATCTAACCCAACTAAGAGGCATAATCTAGCATAGCCTTACCTAGCTCAATTTGCAATTACAGATAAAAGCCTACGGAGCCTTGTCTAGCAATGCGAAACTAGTTCAAAAATATAATTCAAACAAAGCAACATAACTAGCAAATAACAGCAGCTTTCGAATTTGTAGTTTGACAATTGCTCTTAATAAGTTAGTTTTCAAGCTATGTGATTTTCTAGTGTTTCATTCTCGAGTCCTTTTAAACTTAGAACTGCGATTGCAACTTTCATATACCAGTGGAAAAGAATATCAAAAGTCTTCGGTAGAGGTATCCAGATTGAATAGTTATCATGAGTATCATTATTAATTTATTTTTTTTCAAGAGTGAGGATGAAGTTTCCCATGAACTAAGCAGTTGATTTTACCACCTCAACAGCTGTAATATTTTGAGTTCGTATAAGGATAGGATTTTGCAAGCCTTTTTAGCTACTTTAGGGTCTTGACCAATCTTCAGCGAAATCACTAAATATGAGCTACAATAGCCATTAGAATATTAATAGGAATAAACTGTCTCATATTACCATTTTAATTACATCGAACAAATACATCGAACAAATTAACAAATGACCACGATGCCGGTAAGAAGAAGCAACGAAAATTTAATCGAGGCTATACCCTGACAAGAACAATCGTGTGGTATATGCCACGAAATATAAAATAACAATGATCTTATCGCGTTAGCACCCTGTAAACACGAGTTTTACAATAGGTGTATATTAGAGTGGCTTCAGAATGCTACATCTTGTCCATCTTGTACTTCAGTTATACCCCAAGGCAATTAAAATATGTCAATAACAATTTAAAAGTCGAGATGCTAGAAGAAGCTGGCACTTCACATTCTCAATCACAGATTGATAACCCTTTAGATACAGAACCAAATGTTTCCAGACCAGCAACTGGTACTATTAGGAAACAACAGACTTTGCCAAAGGCAGGCGTCGCAACTAGATCAAAACAGCGAGCTCTGCAAGAACAGGTACAAAGTCGCAAAGCTACTAACTACAGCAAACAAAATACTATCAACAACATCCAAAGATTAAACTGAAATGAAATTACTAATTTGGTTCAATCGACTGTGCAAACACCAACATTTATTGCAAGACATTACTTCTTCACTTGCACTGACCATAGAAAGGTCGATACAAACTCACTTAGATTCTCTTAATATTGGAGTTAATACTCATAGTTCACCCAGAATAGAACAGCACTAGATGATAATATCGCTCAAATATCAAACCAGAGCCGCAACACAAATAACTCTAGTATTAGAATCAATCGAGAAGAAACTGCTATTACATCCGATAAAGCAGTATATATAATTCACAACTGGCGTCTTAAGTTTAATGGGTCTACATCCGGCATACACACAGAAGGTTTTCTTTATCGTTCTCTCGGTCCTTAACTCAGCAAACATTGAACGGCGATTTTTCAATTTTATGCGATCATTTGGCACGACTTATAGGACGTCTACACGAAACAGTACCCCAATCTACTTTAGTCCAACTTTTAATACGGAACTGCAAATCCTCGCTACGTTATGGCGAAGTAGATATAGAAGAGGTTTCAGAAGTAAAAGATAGTAAAATTATTTATTGGAATTGTGACCGACGCGGCCACAGATTCGACAATTGTTATGAAACACCATCCATATTTTGATTTGGATGCGGAGCTAAAATTATATTTAAACGCAGATGTCCAAGATGCAATCCCAAGGAAAACTGCAAGGTGGATGCACCAAGCAAAATCTCCCTGACGCATCCAAGACATTAATCCCCAATAAAATTAATTAACCTGATGACACTCACCAATTTAGGGAAATAAGCACGCAAACAGAGAGTCATCTAGAGTCCAATTCAATCGGTCCGAATACTAATTTGCCATTTCAGAAAAGATTAGCAAGTTATCAAGCGGCCAAGAGGACGTATTTTTGGTGGAATAGTTTCTATTAAATTGCACCCAAAACGCTCAACCATTAGAATCAGAAATTACCGGAGACAAGTTAAGGAATTAAGGAAGAAATTTGTGTCTTCGATTTTTCTTAAGGAGGATAATAGGCTATACACTAATATAGTAATTGAAGGTAAAACATATTTAAAATTATTAGATTCAGGTGCTACAATAAGTTGCATTGGAAATGAAGCAGTTGAATATTTTCTTAATAAAACATCAAAACGGAAATGTTTTGGCCATATCAAAACAGCAGACGGAACTAAGTGTGAAGTGCTTGAAAAGTTTGTTACTTTGGTAACCTACCGCAATATCAATAAAAACATGGAGTTTTATTTAGTACCTAATTTGAAACAGGATATTTATCTCGGAATAGACTTTTGTAAGGAGTTTGCCTTATTAGATAAAATTATAGACCCGACTATTTCAGAGATACACCACGATGAGGATCAAAAGAAAAATTTTCCGAAGCTTCACAATCTCACTTCGGAACAGCAGGAACAATTAGACAAAATTGTCCGCCTGTTTCCATCATATGATCGAGAAGGTTTAAGACATTACACATTTAGCAGAAAACTTTATAGAAGTAGAACAGGTTAAACCGGTTACGAGTTAAACAAAGACATTAGCCAGTTTCTCCTGCTATCGAAAAAGTCATGTTCGAAAAAGCAGATCGAATTTCAACATTAGACATTATAGAACCATCGGATAGTCCATGGAGCAGTAATTACATTTTAGTCAAGAGAGGAGACAAATATCGGTTATGTTTAGATGCACGCGAGATAAATAACTACACGCGTAAGGACGCATATCCGTTACCTCATATAGAAGGAATATAGAATATTGGTTCGATTACCACCAGCAAGGTTTATAACCGGATTAGATTTAAAGAATGCTTTTTGGCAAATACCATTAGAGAAAAAGTCAAGACAGTACACAGCATTTACTATCCCTAATCGTCCACTTTACCAATACAAGGCAATGCACCACAAACCTTATGTCGATTCATGGATCAAGTTATACCCCCACATCTTCGAAGTAGAGTTTTTGTTTATTTAAACGATTTTCTTGTTTTGTCCGATGATTTTCAGTCACATATGGATCTTTTAAAAGAGATTACAATACACTTACGACCCTGCAAAGATACAAGCCATTAATGAATTTCCAATACCTAGAACCGTAAATCAACTTAGAAGATTTCTTGGTTTATCGGGTTGGCATCGCGATTCGTTTCGAATCACGCAGCTGTTAGTTTTCCACTGACAGAATTACTTAAAAAGCAGATAACATTCAAATGGACAGACTCAGCTACTGAACCAATTGAACAATTGAAACGTTCACTGACAACAGCACCTATTTGAGTTACACCTTTTAGGCTGAAAGGTCATTGAAGTGGCCAGGAATCAGAATGGGTTAGCAACAGAAGCGAGTTGGTCAGAGCTTAAGATCTCTCTGGTACCGAAAATGGAGGTTTTCGCATAGAAATTCTAGGAAGGTCACATTCAAGGAAAGTCAGAGGCAATGGGTCCCTGAGTCGATTTCGAGAGCTCGTAGGGGCCAGTTTAGTTTGACTAGTGCCATAGTTTCCCCAAAAGGAAAAAGTATCAAGTATTCCAAAAAGGAAATTTACTTAAGTAAGATGGTTGATAAAAAATAAAATAAAAAATCACATAGACAGTTATCAAGTGTTCCAAAACGGAAATTTACAAATGTAAAATCGTCTTAAAAAAGTTTAAAATAAAAAAATCACATAGACCTCAATTTTGCATTGAATAATAAACACGCATCCAGGGTAAGTGCTGGAAGGCAAAATAAATTTTGAAAATAGCCAAGCGAGCCAACTTCGATCGTGAAGCTATTGCAGGCGGGGGGGAATATCCAAGTCGAAGCGAGCGAGAAGGGAAAGATTAGAATCGAAGGTACGGCAGACGGCAAAGATCGGCCTAGGCCACCTGGTTCGCGCGGGCGGCGGTAGCTAACGTTCTCCGATGAAAGAGAGAGGGAGAAGAAAGAAAAAAAAGTCGGTAAACGATTTAGTTAAATTTTTAATCTATACTAATATTATAAAGAGGAAACCTTTATATTTTTGTATGTTTATATTGAATAGGCTTAAAAACTACTGGACCGATTTCAAAATTTTACCATTACTTAGAGGGATTCTTCCGAATCCGTATAGGATATATATATTTTATCCCGGAAAATAGATAGGATTTTTCGTGGTAGTGAAAATTGTGGAGTAAGTCGACGAAAAAACGCGAACGCTGCCTAAATGGTAAGAGATGTATGGTTGACTGCTATAAAAAAAGTTGTAGAAGTCAATAATGCCTACAAAAAAGTTCGCGATAGTAAATATAAGCAACTTTTGCTCCGTGTAACCGATTGCCATAAATATTAGTAAACGAATATTATATACGCATTGTAATATTAAATTAACGTATTTTTACTAAGCCACAACAAAGCGGGGCAAGGTCACTAGTTATTAATATAAGTTTCCATATCGGGTGATTTCTATGATGGTGTCAAATTTTTAATCAGAAGAAAAAAAAAAGAAAATCTCAGTTTGTATATAAAACAAAATGCTCAATTAGTCTCGGGAAAAAAACTTTTACCCTCTCTCCTTTCTTTTTGGCGCGATTTTTATTTCCTTTCTTTATGTGTCTCTAAAGCATTTTTCTTTTCAGCGAAAAAAAAGAAAATGAAAATGTAACATCGATCCCGAATGTAAGCGCTTTCATCGCTGGATTTGAAGAAAAAGGGGTGAGTCAAATTTTTTTTATATTTTATTCTTTTTGATCGTGAGCCCTCCTTATTACCAAAAAAATATCAAAGAAGCTAACTTCGGCTCTGCCGAAGTTTGTATACCCTTGCAGCAAAATAATTGGCATAAATGTTTAACAAAATCAAAAAAAAAAACAAAAAGGAAGAAAAAACACACCTAAAAATTTTCACTTCCTCACCGAGCATTGAACCACCAAACACCGAGTCCATCGTGCCACCGATCTCTGCATACTACGCCACCGTTCTTACTTAGCTGACGTAAGCTAATTCCGACATATATAGCAAACCTATTGCATCCCGCTCTTTCAATTTCGTTCTGTGTAAGAACACAACTAAAATATTTCTGTCTCTCTCACACACCGCGTGGCGGTTGATTTTTTGCATATGTATGTATGTGTGTGCGTGAGCATTAAAATACATTTAATTTCTATTAAATATGATTATTGATTTGTAACCTTAATATTTATCCGATTTAGTTCAAACTTGGTGTATAGTGTATGGATACAAATTAAATTTAAATGCAACAACAAAAAAACAATAATTTTATATATTTCTTATTTGGTGCCGCGCGGATTCGAACTCAGGTCTCTTGTGTTGGTACGACAGATTTCTTTGAAATTTTTTGTTGCTGGAGTAAATAGCTTATATGGATGATTTGTTTTATTGATTTGTAGCCGTAATAATTATCCGATTTGAGTCAAACTTGGTGGGTGTGTTTTGGTACAAATTAGATTTATATTCCAAAAGATAAATAAAAAATTTTTATTTGGAACCCTATTATTCCGATATTGGATATATCATATAGTAATCCGATCCGACCGATTTTCATACTTTGTCTACCTACACCTTTAAGAAAGCTAACTACCAAGTTTCAACTACGTAGCTTAAAATTTAAGTTCGAAAAGCGACGAACAAACAGACAGACTGACATGTCTCAATCGACTCGGCTGTTGATGCTGATCAAGAATATATATACTTTATGGGGTCGGAAACGTATATTTCTATGCGTTACAAACATCTGACCAATTTTATAATACCCTCTGCAAGGGTATAAAAATTAATATGTGAAACATTACAGCTTTGATTATTTATCGTATATCTCACATTATTTAAATGGCGCCTAACATTGGGGCCAAACGAATTTTTTATATCTTCTTTCTAATTTTCATTTTGCTTTAATTAGACTTAAAATCTAAGGATGGTCAGGTAGCTAGTAATTTCGTAAATGCTACCAGAGTCTTTATCACAGCGGCGAATGATATTTATTTCTATCTATTTCTATTCTTTGTTAAAGGAAAAGACTGACCACAGCGGCAGAATTTACTAATAAATAAATCGATAGAAATGCATATATATATGTATAGTTAAATTCATGTGAATACAAATGTTTGTGTTACTTACGAACCAACAACAGGATGCTCGATGGGCCCATTTTACCGCTAAAAATTCAAAATCTTAGCCTACTAAATCATTATACAGAAAAATATATAAATGCAATTAAATCTTGCTTAGCATTCGCGTTATTTTGGGAGGGGCTTGCGTCTTTAGTTTGCACCTCTTATATTATTTCTATAATTATCGTTCAAAGCTCAATTATTTTTGCAATCGCGTTAACGCGTTAAAATAGTATAATACAATTACGTGAAATTTATGAAAATCAACTAATTATTTATGTTGCGACACTCCATTTTGTCAGATACTATAAATATAAGTAAATACTTATATCTACTAAATATTCTACTAACTACTTATTTAAATTCTTTATATTAATGCGGTGACGAAAGACATTTCACCACTGCATATCATTACAAAAATTATTTAATTATTTATGTTGGGACACTTCATCGTGTCAGTAACTGTTTGTAACTGTTTATGCAAAACAAACATTCTATTCAATTATTTAAATTGACACCTGGTAAATATCCGTTGAACCAAGGTGCGATATGTTAAACTTTTATACAAATTAATACGAGCTTTTAATTCAAACCAGACAAATAGGCATTAGACCACTGTACGCTATGTCCAAAACTAGTTCGATTCTTCGTTTATTTAATTTGGTTTCAAGAAAATGAACATTGTACCACAGTACTTCATCTACAAGCAATGCGCGTTGCTTTTAGTGTGTGAGGGAACTGTAGCTTTAGCTATCGCACTCTCTGTCTTTCACTTATTTTTTTGCACAAAAATTCGTAAGGGCTACGTAAGTACGGGCATATATTATTCATTGTACTTATCCGAAATCACTTGGGACGACTAATGATTGTTTCTCCTTTAAAATTTCCCCATGAAAATTATAGCTGCTACCAATCTGTTTGAATCTTCTTCTTTTTAAAGCGCTCTTCCTTCAAAGTTTTTTCATCAAATTATAGTTGTGTAGAAATCCAATTTAACTATTTTCGTTTTACTCGGTCTTCAATAGACATGCAGTTTCGGCTAACTCTTTCTTATACATACATAGCTGTAGCGCAGACCGAGTGAGCACGCTTAATTGAAAAAAAAAAAAAAATAGATACATGTGTTTGCTTAAAAGCATGTTTTTATATAATTTGTATTTGTATCACCTTTTCTCTCCTTTTGGTTGCACTATTTTTTATCACAAATAGTTATTATTTTATTCCAACACGTGTATTGTTTCTGGGTGGGGGTAAGGTTGTGCACAAACCATGCGGTTTTAGAAGTGCTTTTTTAAAAATCAAATTCAGCCTATATCAATGCGTCTGGTCGCTCTCAAGAATTTTATAAAAGTAACTAGAGCAAAATTTTTGCACTGTCATTGAACCGACATTTAGCTAGCGCTGAATGGAAGTAAACGAGACTTTTCCCATATTTCTCTCCTCACTTTGTTTGTTGTTCTTTTGGGAGAGCGAGATCGCCATGCTTGCAAAAGGTGTGTTGGGTTCGACCACAAGATGGCCCAGTGTCGCTATGAGGAGAATGTGTGCCACCAGTGTGAACAAACTGGCCACATTGGAGCGAAGTGTGTAAATCCGGTGGACTGCCGGAATTGCCGCTTCAGAGGTCGTGTCCGATTTACGGTGCGTATTGGCGAGGGTGCAGGCTAGACATTAAGATATTTGGTCTGACCCAAGCCAATTTTTTGGTAGGTCTCGCGCTGCGTGCATCGATATCGGTATACGAATGCGTGGTTCTGGCTGCCCCTTTGAGAATTTTGTATTAATATAATTTTATTAAATATAACTAGTTTGTGCAGGGTATAATCAAGAGTATTTTAATTTTTCACTCATACACGGAAAGTTAGTTTCTTCTTATGTACGAAAAGATATTATCTGATGGCAAAGAAAATATTACGTGAACCATTTATACATTTAATTTTATTTATCCTTTGCTTCAACTTAATATTTTTTTTATAACAAAACGATATATTGAGCAAATGTTATTCAAACTTTTATAAGATAAGATGCAATTTATTTATTTTACTGTAAGTCTTGAACACTACACTTAACTTTTCTCATATTAAATTAAATTTCTGCTGCTGCCTAAAGTTTTACTAGACTTCTTGTGTTTGGTGTCTTACTATAATTGTTCCTAAAGTTTTTCTAGAGTTCTGTATATGGGCATTTCCATAAAAAGGTCAACCTCAACCCAAAAAATTAAAAGTTCACTTATATATATTTTTTTAATTAATAATGAAAAAGGAATATTCAAATTTTAATAAATCAAAAAGTTTAAAGCTTTGCGAAGTCGCGATGGCAAGATATCGAGCTTTAAAGTTTAAGTTCAAGTCTATTGCCTATTTTGATTATTTTTAAGAGCATCTTATAAATAATTTTTTTTCTGCATTAAGAGTAATTGTGCAATATTACTCTCGTTGCAAAACTTTCCTTACCGTTGCAATTTGTTGGAAAAAAATGCAGAAAAGCAAAGATGTAACAACTTACGGTAAAATTTTAATTTGCTTTTGGCAATGTTCTATTGTAACGTCACGCCAGAAAAAAAAACACTTTTGTTTGTTACTTCAAAGCAGACGGCAGAAATTAAGGGAAACTTGAACTTTAAAGCAAGTTTCACTTACCTAGTTAAATAAAAAAAAAAAATCCGAGATCGAACAAGCCGTTCGATTTTTTTTCCATTCCAAACATCCGTAACGTCACGCCAGATTGTGAGTACTTTTTTTTTTTTTAAACAAAAATATTAACCATTGGGTACCATCTATACAGATGAATTCTTCAATTGAAACCAAAAATTATTCAAAGCGGTACAGGGAAAGAATAAAACTGGACTCAGAAAGGCTGAAGACAAACCGAGAAAAGGCAAAAGAAAGGGCGTCTCGGTACAGAAAAAGGTTGTCAGCTCTATCCAATGACCCAAGGAAAGAAATTGCTAAAACAAAAAACTTCAAAAGGCAGCAACAATATCGCATCAAAAAAAAAAAAGCGAAAGTGAGCAAAATGATTTTTTTACTGAAAATCGTTCATATAAAAGCAAACAATCTTTTGGGAAAGCTTTAAAGAAGATAGAAAATGCATTACCGGTTGACTTGCAAAGAAAATCTCAAATAATTGAGACCCTCTACAAAAAATATTGTAGTGGCCCAGTTACGCAGAAAGGATCCGACTTAAAGACTGAAGAAAAACAAAAGTGCGTAAGAGAATTCTATTCGCGAGATTATATTAGTATTCAAGCTGCAGGGCGGAAGGATACCCTTATAGTTGATGGTAAAATAATAGCCAAGCGCTTCATGTTGCTAACCGTTTCGGAGTCCTATGCAATCTACAAAAAGGAAAACCCTAATGACTACGTTGGTATGTCCTTATTTTATAGTTTGAGACTGAAAAATAATCTTGTGATATTTAAGAACATTATAAAAAAACATTTTCTCAAAAAATCTTTGCCAATTCGCAGAGTTTTGAACTTTTGTCAGTGAAAGTCAGAAACCCCACTTTGTGCGCGTAACGTCACGCCAGATCATATTTTGGCTATAAAATCGAATCCTTACATTCGATTTTTATCAAATTTTTCCTGAATATAGTTCTACATAAGTACTATCAATATATGAAAAAACTTTTTTTCAAATCCGTCTTTTTCATCTTTTTTTTTTAATTTAGTCGTGCGAACGTAACGTCACGCCAGTTATGGAAATGCCCATATGTATGCTTGCATACCTTCAAATTAAAATTTGCTGGAAGGTGGGTACCTTAATAAATACCTAACCTTTAGTCTTCTAGGATCAATTCATAATTCATATATTTATAAATATATTGAAAAATATGACTTAAGACAAAAAATTCTCGCTTCTTAGTCCATTGTATATGTAAGCTAAAATATGAAATATCTGACAACACTAAATATCTCGATCTATTCTTTGCTTTAGTTTTATCTCAGTTCTCTGTATCGATCTATTCTTGGCTTAAGTTTTATCTCAGTTCTATTCAAACTTTTCATAACCATATATCACAATATTCGGCATCGAAAAATTGTTGCTTTCGCAGCAAAGCATTCGAAAAAATCAAAAGCAAAATATGATAAAATTGACAAAAGTGCTATGATAGGCTCAGGATTAGGATAAATGTAGAAAATACAATGGAATGTACACACAAATTAGTGAAAAGTCGCTTTGGAAAAGAGCGGAATCACCTGCCTCAGGTGATTCCCCCGTATCACTTTCGTCAGTACTTTCCATATAGCTCCAAAGCTTCATGTTGTCTTCGCTGGTCTACGTTACGTTGGTACCCTGAAACTCAGCAGACTTTTTTACTTCATACCTACCATTTCTTTTTACTTTGGTAACTTCGTAATGACCCAAAAACTTGTTTGGGAGATTCTTTCCCGTAATAAATTGTGTGACTTTAATAACGACTAAATCGTTCAGTTGATAACCATGATGTCCTCTTCGCTTTCTCTCATAATTTCGCTTATACTTCGCTTGTGCAACCAAAATTTGTTTTCTTGCCTCTTCTCGAATTTGGTTGCGATCATTTTGCAGCTCACTCGTTAGTTCGTCTTCCAAGATTTTCTGTAATTCCGGATCTGCTTCTTTTCTCATTTTTACACCAAACATGACTTCAAATGGTGTGAACTTTGTTGATGAATGAATATTTGAATTTATACACCGCTGCACTTCCGACGTATATTCGTACCAATTTTGCGGTTCTGCTGCTGACATCTTAGTAGGAACAGAAAGTATAACTCTGTTTTGAATCAAATGCGGCTCCTCTATCGCTTATAATTCGTTGTGGATTTCCGAATATGTGACCCACGAACTTAAATGCTTGACAACCTCCGATGCATCAGTTGATTTTGTTGGATATATCCATGTGTATTTGGAAAACCCATTTACGACTGCGAATATATACTTTTAGTTCGTCGACCTTGGATCAAGTGATCCTATATGATCAACATGTAGTGAGGCTAATGGTATGTCTCCCTTATCAATACAATGCAAAAAATCTTCTTGTTTGCCCAACTTTCGAATATACACTGTATGCAGTTTGCTATAAATTGTCCAACTTTCTTATCCAAATGTGAAATATAATACTCTTGTTGAATAGCAATTCCAAAATTGTGCTCTGTTCTGACTATCTCCTTTTCCATATTTTTCGGGACTGCCAACAAATCCAAACCGCCAACATGCTTATAAATCAAATTGTTTTTAATTTTAAAATCTGCATATGGTTTATGTTGCAAAATTTCAAATATTGTTGCCAACTTTTCATCCTTCTTTTGTGTCCTTAGGATTTGTGCATGTACTTCTGAAGAGATAATCATCACTGGAAAAGGACTCAGCCCATCTACGTGTTTCATTCTTACTCCTGCGCCATGTTCGTTTTATAGAGAAAATCTTCGAAACGCATCAACCATTGTACGACCTCTCTTGGCATATCCTTCTTGACTGCTGTCATTTTAAAAGCTGCACAGTCCGTTACCAGAAAAAACTCGATTCCCATCAGGTAGTGTCTTAATTTCTTCGTTGCCAAGTATGCCGCTGCTCTAGGAGAGTACCACCAAAGCCATCTTTTGATGCATCTACGTGCCACTGCGTCTTTGCTGTATGATTAAATATTTTTAAAACTGTTTCTTCCATCAGTAAATCTTTTAGTTTTTCAATCGCTTTTTCTTGAGGACCATCTATTTTAAATTCGGCATATTTTTTTGACAACTCAGTTAAAGGTTTTGCTTTTAAAGCATAATTCCGTATAAGTTTTCTGTAACAGCCGGTTAATCCCAGAAAAGTCTGCATAACTCGTATATTTTTTGGCAACTGAAACTTTTTGACTGCTTTGACTTTTTCTTTGTCGGGATATACCAATCCATTTTCAACTTCGTGGCCTAGAAAATTTATCTTCCTCTTGAGAAATTGACATTTTGACCAATCAATTTGCAATCCATTCTGATGTGCCTGTTCCAAATGATCTTGACATTATCCAGACATTTCTCTGCTAACTAACTCCAAACACAACACGATCATCAACGTAATTCTCCATTATTCCCTGGTTTATCAGCTTTAGGAATATATAGTTAATGAATCTAACGAAAACTGCTGGTGAATTGCAAAATCCAAACGGAGCTTTCTTAAATTCTGAAAGCCCGTGCTAAGTGACAAATGCTGCATACTTGCGACTTTGCTCCTCGATAACAACATGAAAAAATCCGTTCTTGAGATCCATGACTGCGAAATATTTGGCTTGCTGCATTTTTTCTAGAACTTCTTCAACTAAAGGCACTGAAAATCTGTCTTTAAATACGAGTCTGTTGAGCTTGCGATAATCTATGTATAGTCTGTAAGATCCATCCTTTTTCTTTGCAAGCACCACTCTGCTAGCCACGTTCGAATTTGATTGTCGAACACTTCCTTGCTTAAGCCAATCTTTTACTTGATTTTGTACTACTTTTTGTTCACTTACCGACATACGGCTTGGACTCTCTCCAAACTCAATATTACCATCATTTGGCACGATACTCATCCTTATGGGACAGCTTATAGGGTCGTCTTATGATTTGTAGTCATTAATTAGTTTAGCAAGTGTATCAGCGTATTTCGGTTCCACATTTATTTCGCTTAAGGAAGTCACCACATTAAGAATATTGCCATTTTTCTCTTCATCCGCTTAATTTTCTTCTTTTGTATGCATAAAGGTATATCCATTCTGGTTAAACATCACGGTAAATTTCTGGAGAAAGTCATATTCAATTAGTACATCTGGTTGCAGCTTAGATTTTGTAGCATGTAACCCACAAATGGTTATGGACTGCTTGCTAGGGATATAAGCTGATGGAGATTGTAGCATACAAAAGCGGGGTGCACGCGGTGGTTCCGGCTACTGGCTCGCTAGGCAGTATTGGGGTGGGATTCTTTGATAGCTTTGTGCCACTTGCTTATGTGGTTATCTACAGATAATTAAATAATTTCGCGTGCAAGGAAGTTTGGTGAGCGATAGGAGAAAAAGATATTATTGGGACTCAAGAGCAATTGACGAAGGTTGGTCGGTGCTAAATGGTGTTCGCAACCGATAATAATGCCCACCCTACCATGATCATCGGTCCTCAAGTCAAGTATGACTGATGATCCCTTGTGCAACCTCGGGTTTAATTTAATTTAATTTTCATGTTAGTTACTAGGCTCCTCATTAAGTAAACTTTAAAACTTCTTCATTGACTTCAATTTTATTAAACTAAACATTATTCCAATTATTAAACATATCGCTGAGGGCGATGAACTATAATTAACGGCTAGTAAATTTAAAACAAAAAAAAAATCTAAAAGAGTGTGTGCGCGTTGCTGTGGAAAGAACGTGGTTATAATTATGTATGTGTAGAAATATAATATAGAGTATTAATATATAGAAATTATTTACAATTATAAATTATTTATATGCATGATTTAAGATAATTTATTATTATGGAAAGTTATTTACATGACGGTATGACAATGCCAGCTGTTATGCAGATCGAGCTTTCATTACGCTTGAATATTCAGACAGAGCTTTTTTGATTTTAAAAGCTTTTATTCATCATGGGCAAGCGCATGAGAGATAGACACTGATCATGACAAAAAAAAATTTTATTAATTGCAGCGATTTGAAAAAAAAATTTTTGTGACAAAACAAAATTAAAAATTTATGAAGTGAATTTAATGCAAAAAGTTAGTAATGTTGAGATTTTCTGTATACATGCATGACTGGGTTATATAATGAGTTACGAAATTTTCAGAGCAAAAAAAAATTTTCACCAAATACCACAAAATTTAAGAGAGTTGTTCACTTACCCATACTCTTCCACGGCGAAAGATCTTTCGTAATGTTGAGCTAGGTTATGGCTTGAAATAATTTCATTTATATTAAGAGAGCAAACAGGGTATCATTAAGAGAGGCTATAATTTTCTTTACACTGGGTCGAATCACATTATATATAGTTGGATGAAATAAAAAAAATCTCGCGGAAGTAAAGGAATTAATTAATTTAAGTTTTCTTTTGCGGAATAGAAACATTGGGTCATAATAGTGTATGCACTCACATAGCAAAAAAATATTTTTCCATCATGCTTGGAAGGAAAATTTTATCAAGAAAAGAAAATCGAATTTAACGCGATTTTACTGCAACGGCACACACCAATAATTTTATGGCATACTAATCTTATTAAGATAAACTAAGATAATTTAATTTAATTAAGGCAAGACCAGCAAAAAAAAATTTTAGAGGTTAGACCACATGGCACGAAAATTTTCTTTCTTTTTTTTCACTGAGGCATAGATAAAAAAAACTTCTGAGAACCCACGGAAGACATTATTTATGGAATATGAAGCCTGTTGAGCGCACTTTTCCGGGGTTTTTCCAATCTTAAATTCCCATTTTCTTCAACGAATTAAATGGTCTCGATCGTCAGACCAATTCTCTTTACCGTCTCCGCCGCTGGGTAATGATACTACTGACGAAAACTCTTCAAAGTGCGTGGGCGAAGCTTAGCTTAATGCAATCGCAGCTTGTAAATTTAATGGGGCCCAATGGGCCCACACAAGTAAAAGAACTTTTTCGTTATTTTCTTTTACTTGCGTGTGCAACAAACAATAGTCAAGACGTCAAGATGTGAAAGAAATTGGGTATGTTTTAAAGAGAATAAAGGCAAAAGGTTGGGTATTTCAGCCAACGAAAAATATGCTTTTGGGAAAGTAAAAAAAATTGTTTTTGTTAACACTTACATGTGTGCTCTTGGCAATAATTTTTGTTGTTTCTTTTTTTTTTAACAGAAGTCTCTATTGCGAGAATCAAGGATACACTTGGTAATTAAAAGTTGATTAGATGATATAATATTCGATTAACTTTCCACAAAAAAAAATATTTGGACTTGGGAAGTTTACTTTATTTTCACTTGCGTTCACTTGGAACGGAGCAGACACGTCTGCTCTGATTTAACTCTGAGAAGAGAAAGAATGTGTATTCCAAATCGGAAGAGGATGTTGGCCGTTCTTGGTTTAGAATTGAGTCTGACAGGCATAAAAAAGGAAGAGAAAAGGAATGTCACCAAAAAGGAGGATTGAACATATCGACTCAGCGACATCTATTGAGGCAAACCTAACGCCTAATGAATTAACTATTGCCCACTTCTAGGGTGTAAACAACTGCTTTAAAAAAAAATATTTGTGCACTGCTTGCTTAACTTAGATTTATTTCTTTAAACGACAAGCTCACTACAATTTGGAGACAACTAGAAATGTATGCTCCACGCATGATCTATCTACTTCGACCTTGACAGCAACTTCACCCAATACCCCTGTAGCGACATTACCAAATCCAAACAGCTTTATAAAACAATTCTGCAGTGGGCGGTTTTTAAACAGTTCGTTGAATTTATCCTCTCTCATAATAGAAACATCTGCTCCAGTATCGACCAAAAATTTTACTCTTGATCCATCAATTAACAATTCCTTCTTGCGATTGTCATCTCTAGTTTTCTGAATAACATTTATTTGTTGCTCTTCATCTGACATTCTTTGGCTATATGCCCAGTTCCGCTGCACTTAATGCACTTAGTCTCAGCCTGGCATTCCGCTTTTTTATGTTCTGTTGATCCACAGTTAAAACAGTGCATCTGTTTGCTCTTATGGTTCGATTCACTGGCTTTGTATATAACAGCTGGCGACGTTTGTTTTGATTGTTTTCAGTCATTCCTTCTATCAAATCATAGTTTTTCCTCAAATCCTTCAACGACGTTGAGCTGTACAACGGAAATTTTAGATCATCTCGTACCTCTTACCCATCAACGATGCAACTTATAATGGATTCGTCTTCTATATTTCCCATTGCGGCGATCTTACGCATCTGTAAAACATAATAGCGAAACTTTTCTGATTGCTACTTTCGGCGATTTCTTAACTGCTTACAGTTTGCCAACAAAGTGTTTACACAATGCAAAAAAGTTTTCATTTTTGACTTCAAGATGAAAAAGAAACACTAATTAAACGTTTTTCGCAATTTTTTTTTCATTAAAGTAGGTTTATTAAACTATTTACTTCTAAGAATAAGAAAAAAAAAAATTAAAATATGTTTCCAACAACAACAAAAAATAACAAAAACTGAAGAAGGCACAAAATTCAGCTGCCAACTAAGTGTTTACACAACATAGGAGTTTTCATTTTTATATATTCCCATTATATAATTAATATTTTGTATGCCCACCGTTGGCATCTATAACGGCTTCCAACCGTCTGTTCATCGATTGGATGAGGTTTTGGACATAATCCACCGGGATATTTTGCCACTCCTCCAATATAGTGGTTTTGAGATCGGTTTTGTTTTTCGGATGTCGCTTGGCGGTACGTTTCTTAAGATACGCCCACAAATTCTCAATGGGATTCAGGTCTGGACTTTGGGCAGGTGTGTTCAAGACTTTTTGGCAATTATAGAGCAGCCAGCACCTCACAAGATTCGCCTTATGCTTGGGATCATTGTCCTGGTAAAACTTAAAAGATGGTTTACCATCAACAAAAAAGCCGAATTTGTTTGCACTAGCCACCAAATGTGTGCGCAATATGTCCAAATATTGTTTGGCATCCATGGTATTCTCAATAAAACATAAGTCACCAACTCCTTTGCTTGAGATACACCCCCAAACCATCACCGAAAGTTTGCCAAACTTTACGGTTGGAATAATATTTTTTTTGTTCGAGGGCTTTTAACGGCTTGCGCCACACTCTGCTGGGTCCATCGTTATAATACAGCATCATTTTGGTTTCATCACAAAATATCACGTCCTCCCAATATGAATCTGGCTGTCCTCCGTGCATCCTGGCAAATGTTAATCGCCTTTCAATATGCTCTTTTGACATCAGTGGTTTTTTGCGAGCAACTCGGGATGAGAGATCGTTGCGTTTTAGTGCTTTCCGTACACCTTCGCGGGAAATGTTAATGCCACATTCCTCCTGCAGCTCATTGGAAAGTGTCCTGGTTGAGATTGCAGGATTTTCACTTGTTTTTCTTAGCAGAATGCGCTCAGCTCTAGGTGTTATAGCCCGAGGCCGTCCGGTTGTAGGCTTCGCTTCAAGCCTTCCTTCCTTTTTGGCGCGGTTGAGGATGTTGTATACACTTTTCCGGGAAATTACAAACATGTCAGCGATCTCTGCTGCCGTTTTCCCGATGGTGTGGTTATAATAGACCAACTGGGCCATATCAAAACTAATTCTTTTGCCTGGCATATTTTAATCATCCAAACTCACTATTTTGACAGTCATTAACGAACCAACTCTAGCGACGAATGACAAAATTACTCAATATATTGAAGCTGCCACAGATGTACGCTTTTAAAATTCCGGGAAACAACGGTAAATGCAAAAATCACGATGAAAAGAACTAAAAAAGCGAGATGTGTAAACACTTAGTTGGCAGCTGAATTTTGTGCCTTCTTTAGTTTTTGTTATTTTTTGTTGTTGTTGGAAACATATTTTAATTTTTTTTCTTATTCTTAGAAGTAAATAGTTTAATAAACCTACTTTAATGAAAAAAATTGCGAAAAACGTTTAATTAGTGTTTCTTTTTCATCTTGAAGTCAAAAATGAAAACTTTTTTTGCATTGTGTAAACACTTTGTTGTCAAACTGTATGTATTTCTGCAATGCTCAGCTTTTGGTCCAATTCATCCATTAAGACCATACAAAAATCATTAAAATTGGCAACTGTAATAGTTTCTAGCAATAGTTTGGCTGTACCGATCATCTAATTCCGTGCATTGACATACTTTTGTTTTTCATTCAGTTGGTGAGCCTCTGCATATTCCTCAAAGTTTTGTATCCACTGTCGAATTGGCATCGATATACCATCATAGTCTGGCACCACTTTAGCAAATCTATCGACTGTTACATTCAAACTTTTTTTATTCGGCTGCATTTCCTTCTCTTCAAATTTGGCCGTCAAAACACTTAATTCGCTGATTTGTACCACAGTATGTGTGTTCCCGAAATTTTCTTCTTCGGCGCCTGTCTGTCGCGCTTCGTCTACATTATTGGCACGCGTCTTCTTGGTGCAAGGTATATCTGTCTCACTTTCACTCATTGCTTTTATCATGTCTTCGTCTTCTTTTTCGTCTTTTGCTGTAAAATTTGAGTTCAGTTCATTTATTTCAGCTCGACTTTTTACCTGATTCTTAGCAGCTTTCTTTTTGTTGGAACGTAACATGTTAATCAGGATTTATTTTATTAACAACTTCCATTGCTGATTTCACTTTTTCACTTTACTTTTAATGTTTTTTGGTCTGTTTAGCGGTTGAGTCCCAATGTAACAAATATTGTATGTTTATTGAAATAATAATTGTGTGTTTATTAAAGTAATGAACAGAATTTGTTAAGAAAATTAAAAGAGTTTACAAACAATTTTAGCAACTTTAGTGATCTTAGCTTTTCAACAACAAATTTAGCAACTTATGTGATCTTAGCTTTTCAACTTATTGTACGTCGTATCAACTTTCGTTCGCTTCTCCTTCTTGACTCTGCTTCTATTTATGTTGCTGCCACATCACATTTGCTCCTAGCTGCCTATATGACACTACATGAATGTGTATGTATTGGTGAATAAATGGAATGGCAATAAAAATGTTTTTATTTATCAGATTGTCCACCGATGCGATGCTGTGGAGAGCGGAAGGATATCTGGCTCGAAGGACTAATGAAAGAAGTGGGGCAGGCCTCTGATAAAGTAGACCAAATTATTACCCAACATCAATGTGGTGGAGATGAATTAATAACGCGCGGTAGACTCGTTTTATACACAGGCCAGATTATTTATAATTTAATATCCTCACAATTACAATGATTACAATGATTAATTACAATGATTAAATAATTATAATGAATAATTATGGAGATAATCTTCCATATAAAAAATAATCGTAAAATATGTTGGTAAGCGCATAACTTCAAAACGACTGCAACAAAATGGATGATTCTTTCTTTTGTGAGTTCCTTATTGTCAGGATTGTTTTTTTTAATTGTGGGGTAGAAGTGGCAAAAATTTTAAACAAACTTGATCTGCCTGGGTTTTTGCATTTTCCTTTATTAATTATGTTTAATTATTCGTTTGTGTTTCTGGCATTTTAATCTATGTATGTTGCTGTCGTTTTACATATATGTAGGAAATGAAGTGTCAGACGGGCATAATTATCGCAATCGTGCAGTAGCTAATGAGCGAGATCGAACTACACGCAGCGGCCGTACCTATCTGGTCGACTCACTCATTGGAAAATAGAGAGAAGCGTTGATTTAAAAAGCACGGCACTCGCAATCGTACTCTCGCCTCGATCACATCGCACACCCAAATTTAACGCTGAGGCCATAATAATTATAATAAATATCTGTATTCTTAACGCAAAGAAACATTGTTAATAAATAAGACTATATAAGGAAATCACATCCTTAAATAATATTTGAAATAAATAAACAGGGATAAAGTAAAATCCCACAATTTGGGGGGCTCAACCGAGATATCTGGCCCAAGACATTTAGTGAAATTTGTGTGTGTGTGAAGTTCGCAAGTGAACAGAAATTGTTAAAATTGCATGCATTAACGTGTAATGCATATACAAAATCGAGGTTGTTGGCGAACGAATTTCACAAGAAGCAACCACTGCAAGTTCAAAAAGAAGTGGAAGTTGGTGTGAAAGTACGAGAGGCGACGAGTGGACAGTGAGACGGTGAGACGGTGAGCGATCGGACGACGCAAGTAGAACGTCACTAAGAATTTTGGCACCGTTTAGGCAAAAGTCGGCGACTGAAGTTGAAAGCGGCTCGAGAACGGTGGTGACTCGAGAGAAAAAGGAGAAGCAGACAGACGGAGAGAGCAGACAGCGGACACTAAATTGATGATAACCAGTGTTTACTGTGGAAGCAGACAGACGGAGAGAGCAGACAGCAGGCACTAAGTTGATGATAACCAGTGTTTACTGTGGAAGCAGACAGACGGAGAGAGCAGACAGCAGGCACTAAGTTGATGATAACCAGTGGTTACTGTGGAAGCAGACAGAAGGAGAGAGTAGACAGCAGGCACTAAGTTGATGATAACTAGTGTTTACTGTTGAAGCAGACAAAGAGAGCGGACGACACAAACCGTTGCAAGAAGCAGACGACAACGAAAAGTCCAAACGAGCAGGCAGCAGACACGAAGTTGAGATAATTGGTGCAGAAGCAGACAAAGAGAGACCAAAAGAACGAGTGGAAAACAGCAGAGCGAGTAGCGACAGCAGAGCGAGTGGCAACAGAGAGCGAACTGAACATCTATAAGAAGGCTGAGTAAGTTGCTACAGTGATATTAAGCGGTTTCCATAGAGCAGGACGACTATAGTTGGGTGAGCTGTTTAATTATTGTCTTGAGCGTGAGACTTTGCTTGCACGACGAAACCAGACCGGTGGCAAAAATATTGACGAAATTGATGCGAGCTGCAGAGAGCACATTTCTAAGAATCGTCTGAATTTAACCATAACCTACCACAATTTGACCTACATTAACATAGTGTGTAAATCTTGCTAAGTCGTAACAAATTTGATTGATTGATACTAACTATACATTAATATAGCAAACTTGTTAAGCAATATACCTGTAATTGTGTAAAATGGATCGAGGTGAGATTCTAACTCTGCGTATTGAGGAGTTGCGCATTAAATTGAGAGAGTTAGGGCTACAGGACATAAAGCAGAGCAGCAATCGCGTCTACTCGCTCATTACGATCTAATAGAAACTGAGAATGACGGACAGGAGGCAGATTTCGCCTCGGCTAGAACAATTCGAGAAGTCCCGAACACAGATGGGCAAAGGTCATGGTTCACACTAAAAGATGTGGAGGGAAGCGTTTCCGAGTTTTGCGGTTTAGGTTCGATTGATGTTGTACAATGGACTAGGGAGCTAGAAGAATGCGCTTTAACCGTACAGTGGAGTCAGTTACAGCTTTTTGTGTATGCAAAACAATTGTTAAAGGGAGCTGCATTGTCGTTTATACGTAGTAAGAGAGATATTTGTAGTTGGGAGTCCCTGAAAGTAGCTTTAAAAAACGAATTCAGAGTAAAGGTTTCATCAGCCGAAGTTCATAGAAGACTAAGCAATCGACAGCTGAAGAGAGGTGAAAATCTGTATGAGTTTTTGTATTCGTTAATGGAAATCGCAAAGCCGATCGATTTGGAGGACGAAAGTTTAATCGAGTATTTCGTAGAAGGTATACCAGACACGAGAGCAAATAAGGCATTATTGTATAAAGCCAGAACAGTGGATGCGTTTAAAGTTCAAATAGAGACCTACTTAAAATCCTATGATCCCAGGAAGTCGTCAAAGAAAACAACATTGGAGTCACCTCCTCACAAGCAAGGTAGAGATAATAGAGAGAAAAGTTCGATAACAAAAGGTGATCGCAAATGTTTTAAGTGTGGTGATCCTTCACACATGATAAGAGACTGTAACAAGAAAACGTTTACTTGTTTTAAATGTGACAAAACAGACCATCGCTCATTTGAATGTAGGGGAAAAGATACCGCCAAAGTTGAAAGCACCAATGTTGTAGATGATAAATTAGTAAAAGCATCAGGTAAATTTACTGATTTGGGTTTGGAGTTGAAAGAAGTAACTTACAAGACGATTAAGTTCAACGGTCTAATTGATACAGGAGGAAATTTGAGTCTCATACGTAAAAGCGTGTTTGTCGAACTTGGAATTAAGTCATTAACAGGATATTCGAAGAGCCTTACAGGCATTGGTGGAAGTCATGTAATGACTTTTGGTAGTTTTAGCATAAGCGTCAAGATAGATGGCATTGAGATGGAAGTCGAGTTTCATATCGTTCCTGATGAAGACATGGCATATGAGGCAATTTTGGGTAGAACCATACTAGATCACGTCGATTTGGTTGTTACAAAGAAAGGCACAAAGTTTGTGAGCACCAAGAGAAAAGAATCTTTTTGTAACGCGTGTGAGGACGCGAAATTACATCGCATCCCCACAACGATTCAACTGTCGGACACGCATGGCAATTTATTTTTATTTGTATATTAATCTTGTATTATATCATATTCTTTATTATACTAATCTTACAATATTTAGATTATAGGCCACTGAAGGCAACTTTTGTTTTAGAAAATTTAGAGAGTTATTATTATTATCATAGGTTAATTCAAAATTGGCGGGTTACTTCCATAGTCTATTTACTATCATAGTTTAATTCAAAAGTGGCGGGCGATATCAATCATAGTCAGGGTTATGTTATGTTCGGTGATCGAAATCAGTATGAGTCATACTCGATCTGGAGCATTAATTAGGTCACATTGAGTCGATTAACCAGTAATTGGCCGATAATGAGTCGATAGTTAAAGCTCAAGTAGGAGTAGGAAATGTGACCGGAGCGCAAGCGTGGCAGCGTGGCGTCACTTCTTGGCGAATTTTCAGAGCAGTCGGACGTGTGTGCGGAAAAGTAAAAAAAATGGGCAAGCAGTGAATGAAAGTTTATAGTGAACAGTGACGTAAAGAAAATAAAAGAAAAAATAACGAAAGGTTAAGATCGGTGAAAAGACACGTGTTGTGGAAAAAGGTAGATAAATAAATAAAGGCTGAAGAGCAAGTGAGAGTGACAAAAATCGCGACGAGGGAATTTGTACGGGACCACGTGCTAGACTATATTCAAAGTCAATGGCCAATTCCGAGTAAGCATTAGGGAGTTTTTTTTTTTTTTTTAGGGGTTAGACCTGGTGCAGCCCGGTCAACATTTTGTCAAAAACAAAAAAAAAATTACTACTTTGATGAAAAAAGAGAAAAAAATATATGAAAAAGAGAGAAAAAAAATAAATAAAAAAAAAAAATATAACTAAAGAAGCGAAATTAAATAAAGGAAATAAAAGCGTTCATTTTTTTTTTATTTGCATGTGGTAGTGTTGGTTAACCTCTCTTAACCCCCTAATCTCCGAGCTAGTAGAGGACGACTCTCCCTGCTAGTCTCCTACTAATTTCCCCATCCCGTTTTACCCTTGGTTTGAATCGAAGGAAATTCTAACCCGGGCGTGGACCACCCTCCCGCCTAGGCTCGGAATACCAGAAATTCTTACCAATCCCCACCCTGATTTAACCCGTAGGTTAAATCTTAGGAAATTCTAGCCCGGGCGTGGACCACCCTCCCGCCGAGGCTCGGAATACCAGCAATCCTTACCAGTCCCCGCTCTGATTTAACCCGTAGGTTAAATCTTAGAGAATTCTAACCCGGGCGTGGACCACCCTCCCGCCGAGGCTCAGAATATCTGAGATTTCCTGCCCCGTAGGCGCCTGTGGCGAAGTGTAGTCACCACCAGGCCCGGTAGTGTCCCATTAACCCTCGGTACTAGGTGTGTAATTGCCCACTGGTTACCCCGTCTCGGCCGCGGTTGTACGCCAGGGACGCGTAGCCACGATCCTGGGTACCCCGTGACCCAAAGTGGTCGGAATTTTCCGTTAGGTGCTAGCCAAGATTAGTCCGACTGACCACGCTCCGTCAATCGAAGGTCTCGGCAAATACAAATTTCTTGTATTGTGGACCCATAAGACTGAGATTTATACCCCGGCCTTAGAAGGTTCCTTACAAGTGGCGCCCGAGCAGGGACCCGAGTTTTTCGACGGGCGAACATTTCGGACGGATTAAAGCGCCGTTCCGTGGTCAGTCTGTTAGTTTTGAAAAGGGAAAAAGGTGCAGAACATAAGCTCGAAACATAACAAAAGGGGCAATTTTATACAAAATTCAAAAACAAATTGAAATGTGGGAAAAAAAAAAAGGAAACTACAAGCCTAACCAAAAATAAAAATAACACGTGCGCCCCAACAAGGATAAGAAAAGTAAAGTGCGAAACCATGTGTCATTCAAATTAACGAATTAAATGAAAATTTTGGGAAAAATAAAATCATTGGGAAAAAAAAAAAAACGGAAAACTGTGAAACCATGTGCAATCGGAATTAACCAAATAAAAGGAATCAAACGAAAATTTTTGGTTCGCGTGATAAATTTTGAGAAATAAAAAGCAAAAAGAAACGGAAACACAGCAAATGACAATAAAGTAAGAAGGCGAAAGAAAATAAAAATAATAATAAAGCAATCAACGACCAGCGATCAGACAATAGTCAAGTGATAAACAGAAACCAAAAAAAGGAAATAATAGTCCAGATCAAGTGCACAGCTCTAGAAGGAATCCCCAAAGATAACGGGTCAAAACGATGACATCCAAAGAAGAGTCTGATACGATCCCACAGGGAGATGGCGGTGAGTACGAAACCATTGTAAGAATTAAAAACCCCGGGGTGGGCGCACGGTGGATATATGCCCGGCGCAAGGAAGAGTTGGCATCACTGGCCAACGAGTTCGGCTTCAACGCCGATTGCCGAGTCGAGGAGGCTCGCAAAAATTTCGCTGCTATACTGGCCACAGAGCAGCTCCCGGAGACTGTGTGGACCCGTCTGTCGGAACTTGAGTCCTACTACACCAAGTCGGCTCCCAAAATAAGGATACAGTTTGATCCGACGAGAGGAACCGAAGCCACGGGTTCCCTAGAAGTGCCTCACGAAGGGGCAAAGTTTTTAACGCCAGAGTGGGATGGCCGGTTCAATACCCGTCCCGCGGGAATCGCTCCTCCGAGAGCCAGCAGGGTCGTCCAATTCGAAGATCTACACAGGGATGATACCCCTTCACGCCGTACACCCGTAGTAAACCCAGAGTCTACCACCAACCTCCCCCCTTATCATTCATCGAGGAATTGCTCGAAAAGGTCGAGACTTATGGCCTTGACAAGGAGCGGATACCACGTACAATGACGGAAGTGTTCACGGGTAGAGCGGCGCGATGGTTCCGCACGAGTAGATTGCACAACGCCGCATGGGGTGTTTTTAGAAAAGAATTTTTAAACTTTTTCTTGACCCCCCATTATTTTGAAAGGTTAGAGGATCAAATCCGGGAACGTACTCAGCGAGTAGGAGAGTCGTTCAAGGATTATGTAATCGAGCTTCGAACCCTCATGCACCACGCAGGTTATGACGGTGCTCAGGAGCTGTACCGCATATATGAAAACACAGCCCCGGAATGTCGCCTCTACGTCCGTAGACACAAATTCCGAACGCTGAACGAACTCATCGAGATGGCCACGGAGTATGAGAATGTTAAACGACAGGATCAGGCCCGATCATCGCAGTCTCGAAGACCCGATATGGTTCGGCCACCGCTGAATTATCCAACCACAGCACAGCGACACAATCCCTTTAGGGATTCCGGCCCCAGAAGAGAACCTGTCTTACCTCAGACTCATAGTAATGAAACCGGTGTTGATCCAGGACCAGTGGATGTGTGTCGCGCATGCAGGCGATGCGGAAGAGTAGGCCATATGAGTCGAGAGTGTAGCAATGAGCGTGTCACGTTTTGCTGGGAATGTGGTCGAAGAGGAGTCACTTCATTCGAATGTTGCAGACGCAATGCAGCGGGAAACGGCAGAGGTCCTTCCCCAGACCGGGCCAGGGAAGCGACCCACCAGTCAGCGCCCAGACAATAGATGCGGATCTTCGGGAGGTCGGAGGCAGGATAATTGCTCGGATACAACTCGCCGACCTCATAGCAACAGCCACCCTGGATACGGGGGCCACCAGAAGTTTTATCAGCAAAGATCTAGCACGGGAGATAGCGAACGCAGGAGAATATTTGGATATCCGCACCACCGTGTCCTTAGCCAACGGATCAAAGATGGAGATTACACGGTTATTTTGAATCCCTGTTCAGCTGGCCGGAAAGAGCGTGGTCATGCCTTTCTTGGTGATGCCAACCATGCTGGACCCAGTCATACTAGGAATGGATTTCCTTCAGGCAATGGAAACGCTCGTACAGATCGGTACCGCCTCATTGGTGTTGCGAACCCCAGCAATGGAAGAAGAGGACGCACGACTGCGACCGGGTACGACCCCTATCACTAATTCCCCTGACGTCACAGTCACCGGAACACCGAGGGTGACACCCCCACACAGCGCTCGCACGAGTCCCACACGCGCAAGGCAACATACACAACATAGAGATGGACCCCGACGGACACCAAGGCCGAGGACACCAGAAGTTGTTACCACGCGGGGAGAGGTAAGGACAACTAACGAGAGAACAGTGCAAGATACCCCACCGGGGTCACGACGGCGAGAAAGCAACGGAGAATATGTACCCTCACCAAAGGTAGTGAGAAGAATGGAGGCCCTCCACCAAATCGAGGCAGAAATGGATAGCGAGATGGAAGAGACAGAGGACGCGAGTCCTGAGCAGGTCCCTTTAGCTCCCCAGATCCAAAACATCCTTGATGCTGAACTGGCTAAATTCGACGGGATGATGGGAGTGACCCATATAGCGAGCAGACATCACCTTGAAGGAGAATAAGGCGATGAAGCAGCGGTATTACCCGAAGAACCCCGCAATGCAGGAAATTATCGATGCTCAAGTGGAGGAATTGCTACGAGAAGACGCCATCGAACCTTCAAGGAGTCCACATAGTTCCCCTATTGTATTGGTAAAGAAGAAGAACGGCAAATGGCGAATGTGCATTGATTTTAGGCAGCTGAACGCTAATTCAGTGAAGGACGTCTACCCTGTACCAAGAATTCACCATATCCTGGAGAGGTTAAGAGAGGCCAAATATATTTCGTCGTTGGATTTGAAGAACGGATACTGGCAAGTCCCTTTAGCCAGAGATAGCCGAGAATGTACCGCCTCACGTGCCGGTCGAGGCCTTTATCACGGAAAGTGATGCCATTGGCGCATCGGAGCGCCACATTCCAACGGGCGTTGGATAGTGTCATCGGCGCAGATATGGAACCGTATGCTTTTGCCTACCTGGATGAAATCATTGTGATTGGAAAAACCCCGGAACAACACTTGAATAATTTGATGGAAGTTTTGCGAAGGCTACGAAAGGCCAATCTTAAGATAAATAAAGAGAAATGTACCTTTTTTCAGAGGAAGCTGGCGTATTTGGGTCACGTGATTAGTGACCAGGGAATACACACCGATCCTGCTAAAGTCGCCGCCGTAAGGGATTTGAAAGCGCCGTCCAATGTTAAGGAGCTGCGTCAATGCCTAGGGATGGCATCTTGGTACCGACGATTTGTACCGAATTTTTCGACCATCGCCCAGCCCATGACTAGCCTTCTAAAGAAAGGAAAACGCTGGAGTTGGGGAACGGAACAGGAGGAAGCGTTTGTGTTATTAAAAAAATGTCTCACTACCGCACCAGTTCTTGCATGCCCGGATTTCGGACAAAAGTTCGTATTACAGACCGATGCAAGTGACGTTGGACTGGGAGCAGCGCTCACACAGGAAATAGAAGGCCACGAACGAGTCATTGCCTACGCCAGTCGTCGCCTGATCGCAGCTGAGGAGAACTACACGACCACGGAGAAGAAGTGTCTGGCCATTGTCTGGGCCATAAGAAAGATGCGGTGCTACCTGGAAGGTTACCGCTTCGAGGTAATCACGGACCACATGGCGTTGAGATGGCTTAATTCTATTCAATCTCCTTCAGGCCGAGTAGCACGATGGGCTCTAGAGCTCCAACAGTACCAGTTTGACGTCAATTACAGGAAAGGACAGCTGAACGTGTTGGCAGATACCCTGTCCCGACAGCCTGGAGAGGCATTACAACAGATACACACCGAAGTCCCCGAGTGCCGGTGGCTAACCCGGATGAAAGACAAGGTTTCAGAGGAACCCGAGAAGTATGCCGACTATGCGGTGGAAAACGGTCAACTATACCGCAATATCGGACATCGAACCGATGACGACGATCATTGGCCCTGGAAATTGTGTGTCGCCAACGAAAACCGAAGGAAGGTCTTGCAAGAATGCCACGATGTTCCCACGGCAGGACACTTAGGAGTGCGGAAGACGGTTACCAAAGCAATGCAGCGCTACTACTGGCCAGGTATGCTACGAGATATAGCCAGGTATGTGAGAGGGTGCGAGTCGTGCCAAAAATACAAGATTCCACAGGTTAAACCCGCGGGAAGGATGCTGACAAGACGGTCCGGAGAGCCGATTTAGATACTCTGCGCGGATTTTGTTGGTCCCCTGCCGAGGTCGAAGCAAGGGCATTCGATGTTGCTGGTATTCCATGATGCTTTTTCGAAATGGGTGGAATTGATCCCCCTTCGTAAAGCTACCGCAGCCAGTCTACAAAAGGCTTTCCGAGAACATATTCTCGCTCGCTTCGGAATCCCCAGGATATTAGTATGCGATAACGGCACGAAATTTACTAGTCGAGCGTTCACAGCGATGATGTCTTCCCTTGGGATAGTGCTTCAACATACCGCCCCATACAGTCCACAAGGCAACCCCACCGAACGATCTAACCGGACCATCAAGACGATGATGGCACAGCTCACTACAGAGGAATATCAAACGTGGGACCAAAGACTGGCCGAGATTATGCTGGCCATAAATTCTAGTGTCGCAGATTCCACCGGATATACCCCTGCGTTCCTGATGCATGGACGAGAGCCCCGACTGCCAGCTACATTATATGATGAAGTAACCCCAGGCTCTGGAACTCACCAGCAGACCCCTGAAGATCGAGCGAACAGAATGAAGGAGATTTTCCATATAGTCCGAAGCAATCTCCAGAAGGCCTCGAAGGATCAAGGAAGACACTATAATTTGCGACGCAGGGAGTGGCGACCAACCTTACAATCTCGGGTTTGGTGCAGACGACATCAGCTATCCAATGCAGCCGAAGGGGTTGCCGCAAAGCTGGCCCCAAAATATGATGGGCCCTTCCGAGTGGCGAAGTTCGTCTCGCCCAATATCGTCCACCTGAGGCGACCTGGCGAGCGACACGGGCGAGTTGCCCATATCTCTCAACTGATGCCCTACCACAATCAAGATGATCCGGAGGCCGAAGGTGACGACCAGGAGGAAGCCCCTAGAGACGAAGATGAGGATGCGTAAGCCGACATGTATTAAGGTAGAACGTAAGGTATTTATTAGAAAAACCCATATGTAAAATGAACTTCACCGAAATTTGTAAGCTGTACCAGGGTTAGGATTAGGGCTAGGGATCGAATGAAGGAAGTATATATAAGAGATTAACCCCAATTTTGATCACAGAATGGACGAGATTATCATCATAGATGATAGCTCAAATGATACGGTACCGTATCCCCCCAGCAAGAGGAGAGCTACCGATGACCATGCCGCCGAATGGGACCCACTAATTCACGTGGGCGAGGTTTCCCCGGCACCCAGCGGAAGTCTATACGTGCCCTCAACTTCATCGTCGGGAGACTCGGTGCGTTCGTGGGGTACTGGAGGAGGGTATGACCCTACACACCGTTCGTCGACGTGTATCACCACCGACGACGAGGAGGAGCGCTCGCGATATTCGCCCGGAGGTGCTGCCTCGCCCAGATACGCGGAATCACCCCGATACGCGTCGGATGAGGAATCCGAAGACCTTCCCCAGTATCGGCACCGCGTATACCACGGGGAGGAGAACTTTGGCTACCGGCGGGATGGCTGCGTGGTGTGCATGCGCACACAGACGACCACGGTCGTGATCGAGATGCCCAGGATGCGAACGGAGGACCCCTATGTCGAGGAGCCCGAAGACGATGAGCGAAGGTCTGCCCCGCCCCCGACTGGTCGAAAGGACTGTGACCCTCCAGCAACCGTCTCTACAGCCACGCAAACCGAGTCAGATATGCCCCTCACAACCACGGTGGCTACTCAAACCGGTTTCCCGGCTGCATTCGAGCCCAATGAGGACCTGGAAGATGGAGGACCTCTATTCCGGCGTCGTTTCCCTGAGCCCGAGTCTTCCCCGGAAGTAGATAGGTCGCTCTCCGGATGGGAAGGTGATGTCCTGGACGACATCATGGGTCCTGAGAACCACCAAGGTTGGGTCGACGAGCTCACCCGACTCTTCGACATCGATGACGGGGATTCCTCGAAGCCCGCCGAGCCAGATACAAACCCAGAGCGGTTGGTTGACGTGCCCCTGCACTGGATAGTGCCACCGGAGTTGCAGCAGATGCCGGCACGTGACCTAACATGGATTAAGCGACGCGCGGGAGCTCGTGGTCCTACAAACAAACGGACACGATTCGATTACACTACGACCCTGGCGAGTTACCGCGTGACCGTAAAAAGTGGCGGCGAAATGGTGGTGATCCGTCTCTACCAAGGAAAGGCCCTTTAAAACCCACCCGGAGGAAGGGGGGGGTGTGAGGACGCGAAATTACATCGCATCCCCACAACGATTCAACTGTCGGACACGCATGGCAATTTATTTTTATTTGTATATTAATCTTGTATTATATCATATTCTTTATTATACTAATCTTACAACATTTAGATTATAGGCCACTGAAGGCAACTTTTGTTTTAGAAAATTTAGAGAGTTATTATTATTATCATAGGTTAATTCAAAATTGGCGGGTTACTTCCATAGTCTATTTACTATCATAGTTTAATTCAAAAGTGGCGGGCGATATCAATCATAGTCAGGGTTATGTTATGTTCGGTGATCGAAATCAGTATGAGTCATACTCGATCTGGAGCATTAATTAGGTCACATTGAGTCGATTAACCAGTAATTGGCCGATAATGAGTCGATAGTTAAAGCTCAAGTAGGAGTAGGAAATGTGACCGGAGCGCAAGCGTGGCAGCGTGGCGTCACTTCTTGGCGAATTTTCAGAGCAGTCGGACGTGTGTGCGGAAAAGTAAAAAAAATGGGCAAGCAGTGAATGAAAGTTTATAGTGAACAGTGACGTAAAGAAAATAAAAGGAAAAATAACGAAAGGTTAAGATCGGTGAAAAGACACGTGTTGTGGAAAAAGGTAGATAAATAAATAAAGGCTGAAGAGCAAGTGAGAGTGACAAAAATCGCGACGAGGGAATTTGTACGGGACCACGTGCTAGACTATATTCAAAGTCAATGGCCAATTCCGAGTAAGCATTAGGGAGTTTTTTTTTTTTTAGGGGTTAGACCTGGTGCAGCCCGGTCAACATTTTATCAAAAACAAAAAAAAAAAATTACTACTTTGATGAAAAAAAAAAAAATATATGAAAAAGAGAGAAAAAAAATAAATAAAAAAAAAAAAATATAACTAAAGAAGCGAAATTAAATAAAGGAAATAAAAGCGTTCATTTTTTTCTTTATTTGCATGTGGTAGTGTTGGTTAACCTCTCTTAACCCCCTAATCTCCGAGCTAGTAGAGGACGACTCTCCCTGCTAGTCTCCTACTAATTTCCCCATCCCGTTTTACCCTTGGTTTGAATCGAAGGAAATTCTAACCCGGGCGTGGACCACCCTCCCGCCTAGGCTCGGAATACCAGAAATTCTTACCAATCCCCACCCTGATTTAACCCGTAGGTTAAATCTTAGGAAATTCTAGCCCGGGCGTGGACCACCCTCCCGCCGAGGCTCGGAATACCAGCAATCCTTACCAGTCCCCGCTCTGATTTAACCCGTAGGTTAAATCTTAGAGAATTCTAACCCGGGCGTGGACCACCCTCCCGCCGAGGCTCAGAATATCTGAGATTTCCTGCCCCGTAGGCGCCTGTGGCGAAGTGTAGTCACCACCAGGCCCGGTAGTGTCCCATTAACCCTCGGTACTAGGTGTGTAATTGCCCACTGGTTACCCCGTCTCGGCCGCGGTTGTACGCCAGGGACGCGTAGCCACGATCCTGGGTACCCCGTGACCCAAAGTGGTCGGAATTTTCCGTTAGGTGCTAGCCAAGATTAGTCCGACTGACCACGCTCCGTCAATCGAAGGTCTCGGCAAATACAAATTTCTTGTATTGTGGACCCATAAGACTGAGATTTATACCCCGGCCTTAGAAGGTTCCTTACACGCGAATAAATCTTGTGCTGAGTTGTTTAAGGAATTTGAGAGTATGTGTATGCACAGTGCAGAACAGAATAAAGTGGAAATCAAGAGTGACTTGTCACATATCAGTGCAGAAATCGCTAGTGAAGTTAAGAAGTTGATTAAAAGTTACAAACCTATTAGAAATACAAACACTCCTATAGAAATGAAAATAGTACTAACGGATTTATCAGCATCCAAGGCGTCTAGCAGAGTCTGATCAGAAAATTGTTGATAGTACGGTACAAGAATGGTTGGAGGAGAAGATAATAAGGCAAAGTTTTTCCGAATATGCTTCGCCTGTTGTACCTGTAACAAAGAAGAATGGGAAAAAGCGTCTGTGCTGCGATTACAGAAAGCTAAATGAGAAAGTGGTCGGAGATAATTTTCCTATGCCACAGATGGATACTGTATTGGAAAAACTTCAAAGTGCGTTGGTTTATACTACTTTAGATCTAACAAACGGGTTTTTCCACGTTCCTTTTGAGGAAAAATCTCAGAAGTACACAGCATTCGTAACTCAGAATGGTCAGTATGAATTCCTATATGTACCATTCGGAATTTCCAACTCTCCAGCAGTTTTTACAAGATTTATAATGGCAGTAATGAGAGAATCAGTGAAGAATAGAGATGCAGTGGTGTACATGGACGATATAATTATACCAAGTGTTAGCGCGAATGATGGTTTAATTAAACTTAAAAGGGTGTTGAAAATAGCTGCGGGAAATGGGTTGAGAATAAACTGGGAGAAATGTCAGATACTGCAGAGTAAAGTAAATTTTTTGGGCTATATAGTTGAAAATGGAAGTATTAAGCCAAGTAAGGAGAAGACTGATGCCGTTTCAAGATTCCCCATCCCACATGACAAGAAGTCAGTTCAACGATTTTTCGGGTTAACATCGTATTTCCGTAAATTTATCGAAGGATACGCAGTAACAGCTAAGCCCTTGACAGACATTTTGCGAAAAGACAACAAGTTTGAGTTTAAAGAATTGCAAATGATAGCGTTTGAACAATTAAAGTTAGCATTGATCAAAGGTCCCGTTTTAAAGTTATACAATCCTAAGCTAGAGACTGAGATTCACACTGATGCCTCGAAACACGGTTTCGGAGCTGCGCTTTTGCAGAAAGATTCAGAAGATGGTTTATTTCATCCGGTACAATATATGAGTCGGAAAACTAAACCTTGCGAAGAGAAGTATGATTCATATGAACTTGAAGTTTTAGCAGTTATTGGAGCATTAACAAAGTGGCGTGTATATGTGCTAGGATTGAGATTTAAGATTGTTACAGATTGTAATGCGTTCACGATGACCATGAAAAAGAAAGAGGTTCCGTTGCGTGTAGCACGTTGGGCAATGTACCTACAAGATTTCGATTATAAGATTGAACATCGTTCAGGTTCAAAGATGCGGCATGTCGATGCTTTGAGCCGTTTATCTTGTTTTCTGCTAACTGACACCATAACCCATAGATTGAGGGAAGCACAGTTGTCAGATGATTGGACTAAATTGATCAGGAGTTTAGTTCAAGAGAAGGGATACGAAGATTTTTACATTGAGAATGAAATATTGTTAAAAGATCCCAATCAAGAACTTATTGTCGTTCCCTCACAGATGGAAAGAGAAATAATACAGATTGCACATAAGCAAGGACATTTTGGAGCTAGAAAGACTCAGGATATCGTAGAAAAATCGTACTATATTCCAAAATTAAAAGAAAAGGTAGCCCGTGTTGTTGAGTGTTGCGTGGAATGTCTTTTTGTTAATGCCAAAACCGGTAAAAAGGAAGGATATTTGATGCCAATAAGCAAAGGAGATCAGCCATTGATGACATATCACATTGATCACGTTGGCCCGATGGAGGTCACAACAAAGCGTTACAATCATATACTTGTTATTGTCGATGGGTTCTCTAAGTTTGTATGGTTGTATCCGACTCGGGGAACAGCAGTCGATGAAGTACTTAGTTGTCTTGAAAAGCAGGCCGCAATTTTTGGTAACCCGGTGAGGATAATTTCTGACAGGGGAGCAGCAATCACATCCAATGCGTTTAAGGAATATTGTAACAGACAGGATATACAGCATTTACTGATAGCAACAGGTGTACTCCGCGGCAACGGCCAAGTAGAAAGGATGCATAAGATAATAGTTCCAATGATTTCAAAGTTAAGCCAAGAGAATGAGGGAAATTGGTACAAGTATGTAGGTCGTGTGCAACAACTTGTTAATAATACTGCTCCAAGAAGTACAAGAGTTACACCTTTTAAGATTTTGACAGGAATAGAGATGCGTAGTCCTGATGATCCTGAAGTAAGAAAGCTGATAACCGATTCGTTAATAGAAGAATTAGACTGTGGTCGTGATGAGATTAGAGTGGAGGCTCGAAAGAATATTAATGAAATACAGCAGGAAATAAAAAGGACGTTTGACAAAAACAGGAAATGGGAAAGAAAATACAATTTAAACGAGTTAGTGGCGATTAAAAGTACCCAGTATGGGACAGGTCTAAAGTTGAGAGGTAAATACCTAGGACCATATAAAGTCACGAAGGTGAATAGGCACGGTCGATACGACGTTGAGAAAGTTGGCGATGGTGAAGGACCTTGTAAGACCTCAACAGTGGCTGAGTTCATGAAGCCTTGGCTAGGATCATTCGGGTCGAATGACTTGTCAGGACAGCCGATTGTAGGAAATGAAGTGTCAGGCGGGCATAATTATCGCAATCGTGCAGTAGCTAATGAGCGAGATCGAACTACACGCAGCGGCCGTACCTATCTGGTCGACTCACTCATTGGAAAATAGAGAGAAGCGTTGATTCAAAAAGCACGGCACTCGCAATCGTACTCTCGCCTCGATCACATCGCACATCCAAATTTAACGCTGAGGCCATAATAATTATAATAAATATCTGTATTCTTAACGCAAAGAAATTTTTTTTAAAAAAAAAGATTATATAAGGAAATCACATCCTTAAATAATATTTGAAATAAATAAACAGGGATAAAGTAAAATCCCACATATATGTTTCATTTATGCTGCTAAAGTTTTGTTTGTTTCGTTCGTGTTGTGGCAACTTTGTTGTCACCAACTGATTTTGTTCGTACGTTGGCTGATCATTGATACATACATACGTATGTATGCAGATTTGTGAGGGAAAATATAAAACGTACATATATATTTTCTTACAAGCTGTTTTGTGATCGGCTTTCCTGTTGTTTTAGAAATGCAAGGCATTTCCGATCTAGTGGGCTGTGTTTGTATGCGACTTCTGGGTTATTTATTCAGTTTTCCTTGCTATGTGTGGAGCAGTTATTGCATATATCATCAGGACTTTTGCAGATGGTTCTGGAGTGACCAAAACGGAGGCATTTTCTGCATCTTAGAGGCATTGGAATGTAAGGGCGAGCTCTTACCTTTTCATATCGAATTCCTATGGATTCTGGAACAGTGTGTGAGGTACATGTTATTATAATGAGTCCGGTTTTTATAAAAGTTTGTTCTGGTTTTTTAATACTTTTCGGACTTCAGTTATGTTTTGTTTCGTCGATGTTGAGTAATTCGTTGCTATTTTTGGTGTAGATGCATGCTTAAAACGCAAACCATGAATTTTTCATAGTAAAGATCAATGCAGGTTTTGCTTAGAATAGAATTAACCGCTACATATTTTCATATACACTGCACTCACACTATACTTTCATACAATCACAAATGTACATACATACATGTAACCCCCTAGATGCTAGAATCATGTATATAAACTCGACCTTTTAATACCCTATACCCATAGGGTTAAAGGGGTATATTGAAGTCGCTAAAATGTATGTAACAGGCAGAAGGAAGCGTTTCTGACCTTATAAAGTGTATATATTCCTGATCAGCTTCTCTAGCCGAGTCGATTGAGCCTTGTCCGTCTGTCGGAGATCTCGGAGACTATAAAAGCTAGAGCTACCAAATTTGGTGTGAACATCCGTCTAGTGTGTATACGGATCAAGTTTTTCAAATTTTTGCGACGCCCACCTCCGCCCCTCAAATAGGGAAAGACAAATTACTAGAGCTATATTAAAGATATGGTTTTTTTATTTACCACACCTAATAATATACCCAAACTGGACTAGCTGAGCAAATTTCAAATTTTCAATTGCAAATGTTCAAATCGGACAATAAATATCGGAGATATGCCTATATCCGTTTTGTACTGAAATGCCAAGGCGGTATTGGCAGATAAGAATAAAATATCGGGCCGATGCATTAAAAGTATTTATTTCCGGCACAAAGAAATCCCTCAGTGATATTTTATTTTCGGCAAGACCTAAAGACTTGCCATCAGCTCTAGCTTTAGCGCAGGAAGTTGAGAAAAACCATGAGCGTTTCCAATTCGGAAATAGCTTTGCAAGAAGATCCGAAGAGAGAACTCAACGTTATGAGCAGAAAATTAAAAAAAAAAAAAAAACCCTTATTTGGCAATAGTACAAATATAAAGCAAGAGCCGCCGCAGCCAATGGATATTGATAGTTCTTCGCGGTTTAAACAACCAACTCAATTTCCAAATCAAAACAACAATTCAGACCAAAACCAGATTTCAAAAAGACCAAATTGTGGAACGGCCAGGTACACCGGGCCCAAACAACAAAGAATTAACCATGCATCAATCGAAGAAACTCCCGCATGTATGTATTGTGATGAAGCTCTTTTTAATCTCCGCCACAATGCAGCGGCACGGTTAAGTTTGTTCTACCTTTCTATCTTTTTCTATACTCCCATTGAAACTAGGGAATAATAAGTTTAGATTTATAAAAAAAAACTACCATACTCTGATTTTTGTTAGTGCAGAAATTAGATTTCCCTTTTCTTAGGCACATACAGAGACATATATATATATGCACAAACAGAGACATATCTACATACAAATATTTACACTGCATCACCATGGCAACGGGACTTGCATAGTTTTGTCGCCGTTGCTATTGAGCAGTTGTATTTATTTCGTCTTTCTTTTGCACCCAGAAGTAAATGCAAACGACGCAGACTCCCGCTGCCGACGCCCGCTGCTGACGCTTTCTGCCGACGTCCGTCGCCGGCGTTTACCACGGACGCCTAAAATGTAACGGCACGCGACCAATACATATATGGAGTGATAATTATCACGCCATAATGTCGACCTGTGATTGGTCCATCGCAGGCCGCGTCTGGCAGGCGACGTTGGACAGACAGCGTCGACGCCAATAGAAGCTTCTGGAAGAAAATTTGGGTACGTGGCGACTGCGCAGAAAAATGGGAAATCAATCGAAGTAAGGAAGTCAAAGTGAACAGATGCTAAAAATATCAAGTTTGTACAAGTGAATCAAAAGCAACGTATCTAGTGAGAAACAAGATACTGAGCCTGAACCAAGAATACAAGGATAAGTCTGACTCAACCAACATAAGTATAACCAAGGAAAAGAGAGAATATACGGGTGAGTTGGTCATAGGACCATAAAGAGCCCTTACTTTATTTCATCGCAACCAAGTATGTCATCGCCAGTGTAGAATACAAAGTGTGGTTAGGGAATAAATTAAATAAATCAAAAGAAAGAAAAATATCAAAGAAGCTAACTTCGGCAGAGCCGAAGTAGTATACCCTTGCAGCAAAATAATTGGTATAAATGTTTAACAAAATCAAAAAAAAAAAAAAAAAAGAAAAAAAACACATATAAAAATTTTCACTTCTTCACCGAGCATTGAACCATCAAACACCGAAACCCATCGTGCCAACGATCTCCACATACTACGCCACCGTCCTAATTCGATATATGTATATGCAAACCCATTGCATCTCGCTCTGTCAATTTTGTTCTGTGCAACAACACAACGCAAATGTTTCTGTCTCTCTCACACACCGCGTGGTGACGAATTTTTGCATATGTGTGTGTTTGCGTGATTGCTTGGAATTTGTTTTTGTTTCTTTGCTGCCAAAGAAAATTGCTTATTTTACTCGAGGTACCTCCACGTTTTAGTTAATAACTCCGGTGATAATTATCCGATCCGACTAATTTTTAAACTTGATCTGGATGATCGATTAAGGAACTTAACTTTTCATGTTTCAACCATGTAGCTTAAAATTTAAGCTCGAAAACGCATGGCTAAACAGACAGACGGACGGACAGACTGACGGACGGACGGACAGACGGACATGTCTCAATCGACTCGGCTGTTGATGCTGATCAAGAATATATATACTTTATGGGGTCGGAAACGTATATTTCTATGCGTTACAAACATCTGACCAATTTTATAATACCCTCTGCAAGGGTATAAAAATCAAGTGCTGTTCAATAAAGTTTATAACGTATAAATGAAAGACCAAAGATATTTCATTAAATGGGTAATAGGGTACTAACCCCTTCCCTTATTCTTTCCCTATCCCACTGTGTGTATTAGAATGTTGGTGTATTCGTTTATATATGTGATGGTCTGTTCAATGGTGTCCGGGTAATACCCTAACCATTGTTTAGATTTATTTGATTGTATGTATGTCGTAGTCATCAAATCAGGATCCGGGTAATACCCTACCTGATTTGATGTATTTTGTAGTAGTTTATTTGTTTGTCTGAAAGGTGACCATCAAGTTCCGGGTAATACCCCGCTTGATTATGATCCCTATCTGTGTTTGTAATACTTTCTCTGTTCCCCTCTAGTCGAGATCCGGGTAATACCCTACTCGACTGAAGTTTGTGTTTATGTCTTCTGTACTACCATTTCCTCTCCTTACTGTAGCGATAAAATCATCCAACCTAATTAACCTAAAATTTCGTTGCTCATACTCATCTCGTGTCTCGGTATTCTTTTTATAAATGTTCTGTAAAGAGGAGACCCTGGGGAGACTGAGATATGTACCCCGGCTGAGAAAGCTTCATTACAGATGGCGCCCGAGCAGGGACACTAAGATTGAGAAAATAATTATATATATATATATAAAGCTTCATCTATATTTTTTTTTTTTTTAGCATTGCTAAAAAAAAAATTTACCTTTTCCATGTATATGTACATATGATTGTTAAGAAAATGAGAATGCCACCTGAGTGGAATAAAGACCCACCAAAATTAATATCGCTAAAATGCATATAGTCCCGGTAGCCTTTTGCTATGACAAGACAACTTTTATTTCTTTTGATTTCAAAATTCTTATGAAGAGAATTTGTATATTTTCTGGTTGCATGTATATATATATATTACCTCGTCATACCCTATATATACATTTTTGGCATGCCAAAATATATTGCTATAATTTTTTTTTCATTTTTGATTTCAAAGACCATATAAATAAAATTCATATTTTTGAGCGGCTTGCACGCAGCTACACATACCCTATATACCCGTTTGACCCAAGTGAACTTTAGGTAATGGTAGCATATGGCACGGCACAAATTCATTAGAAAATCAATAGTCGACAGCAGAGTAATTTCAAAGAAGCAACGAAATATAAGTCAGCGATAGAACGACCTGCAGAACCAATTCCGGTAGAGCATCCGTAGAATCATCTACAGAAATATAAGCCATAAGTCAACGATAGAACGACCTGCAGAACCAATTTCGGTAGAGCATCCGTAGAATCATCTACAGAAATATAAGCCATAAGTCAACGATAGAACGACCTGCAGATCCAATTTCGGTAGAGCATCCGTAGAATCATCGACAGAAATATAAGCCATAAGTCAACAATAGAACGACCAGCAGAACCAATCTCGGTAGAGCACCCGTAGAATCATCGACAGAAGGCTAAGTAACAAATCAGCGATAGAATAGGTTACAGAGCGAACGACATAGCTAATTAATCTCAGCAGAGTCCTTGCAGAGTACACTATACAATCATCGACAGAAAACCAAAAGTAAAGCAGCAGAAGGCAAATCAACGATGGAAAGTTTTGACAGCATGGTTATAGTACAGTTGCAACAGAGACGCTTAGTTAAAAGCAGGTAAGAACAAATCCACGATGGAAAATTTTCGACATCAAACCGCAGTACCGTAGTAGCCGAGAAACGTATTTGAAAGCAGAAGAGAAAAAAAAAACGAGTAGTAAATTCAACGGCATTACAGAATCCCGTTGCAATGGAATAGTCTTGTCTCTGTTGCACTCATTGAGTTGCTTCGAATGAGGGAACGGTCATTTATTGTGTCTCTATCGGCCAACGAGCCTTAGCGGAGCATACCGAAGTTATACATAAGACGAAAAGAGACGTGATGAAACCAAGAATATACCGATTCTGCTAACCATTTTTGAAGCCACACAGTATAAAAGGCGACCAGCAACAGGGACTGAGAGAGTCAATCGTAAACCACCAACGAGTCAACAACTATCCAAGAGAGTCGATCGTGAACCACCAAAGAGTCAACAACAGACAGTCAATCCTGAACCACCATCAAAGGATACCAGTCAAGGATATCAACGCAGGCTATTAATCAAAGGGTATCAATAAAGGATATCAAGCAAGGATACCAGTTAAGGATAGCAGCACAGGATATTAAGCAAGGATATCAACAACGGATATCAACAACGGATGTCAACCAAGGGGTATCAGTCAAGGATACCAATCGAGAATACCAATCAAGGATATCAACAATAGATATCAACCAAGGGTACCAATCGAGAATATCAATAAAGGATATCAACTCAGAATATCAACCAAGAATATCAGCCAAGGATATCAGCCAAGGATACCAAACAGGGATCCACCAAGCACAATCATCGTCAACAAACAACAGCGCTTCATAATATCGAAGAACCCAAAAACACCAAAGCAACGCAGTCATGGGAGTCAAATGGATTAATTATCGACGCAAGGCGGAGTTGGAAAACTTCTTTGCGGAGTTTGGACTCATGCCAGGCGGTACGGTCGAAGAAATGCGAAGCCGTTTTTCAGGATTCGCCGCAAGAGAAGATCACTCACCCGAGGTGCTCGCCCGTCTAGCCGAGCTAGAAGCAACATATGGCCAGACAGCAACCAGCGATAAGAATCTAGATATAAAGCCCCGTTCGCGATCAATATCACCAGCGAGTGGTATCGATCGGGATGGTTCCAGTACCCACGATCAATACCAACGTGTTAACAACCGATGCGCGCCAACGAAAGACTATTGAAAACAACAGCTATGCAAACACAGTGGAGAAGGTGTCTAAATGGGGCCTACATTTCGATGGTACGGCAGACCGACTCTATTTTCTAGAGACAGTAGAAGCTCGAGCAGCTACATACCGAAATAAACATGAAGTTTTTACCCAACATGATGCCAATCTTGTTTTCTGGACGAGCTGAAGGATGGTGGCAAACCAGCGTCTTACTAGACTCATCATGGGCTAGTTTCAAGCAAGGATTTCTAGATTTTTTCCTACCCCCGAGGTATTTCGAAAAACTAGAAGACGCAATTCGCATTCGGAAGCAACGCTCGGGAGAACTTTTCAAGCATTACGTGATAGAATTGCGCCTCATGATGAAGAGAGCCAATTATACGAAGCACCAGGAGTTACAACGCATCTACGATAACCTGTCACCGGAGTATCAATTGTATACACGTCGCATGGATTTCCAGGATTTAAATGAATTGACTCAGTTAATTGTAAACTTTGAGACCCTGCGTGGTCAAAAGCCAAGGAATCACGTCACCACGTTTACTCACCAGGCAACAACACCACAAGCATTCGAGAATCCCGCTCAGCAAGTTACCAGTCGGGCTAGAGAGAGCAGCAGCCGAAACAGAATTGCCAACCGGCAAGCCTTGCCATCTTCACCAGGGAATGATGCGACTTGTTCCAATTTCTATCAGGCGGCAGAAGTACCAGTGGATACACATCGTGCTTGCAGGAATTGCAGCGAACTGGGTCACTTTGCGAAACAGTGTACCAATCAACGCACGCTATTCTGCTGTGATTGTGGAAAACGAAACCTCCGAACCATCGATTGTTGCAGACGATCGGGAAACGCCAGGCGCCTTCGTCTGACTGGGAACCAAGTCGCATCATAGCAGCTGTTAAAATTAACGGCTGGGCGGTTAATGCGACTCTGGATACAGGAACTACGCGGAGTTTCATCAGCAACTCGCTAGCTCAGCAAATAGGCATGATCAACGACTGGAAACCAATTTGTACGGCTATAAACTTAGCAGACGGATCCCGGAAAGAAATCACACAGGCGATTGACACAGTGGTATGGATAGGAAACTCACAGGTAAAAATTCCCCTGCTCGTTCTACCAGGTATCATGGAACCCCTTATCTTGGGTACAGATTTTCTCCGTAACACTCGAACCACAATTCAGTGTGGAGAAAACTGGTTGCAACTGCAACCTCCGGTTACCCACAACAACGAGACCCTCGGCAGAGCTGACGCTATCATCGACTCTTTACACTGCACCGGAACCAAGCCATCGATAGTACGGGCCAATGATGATCACCCCCAGACAAAAGTAACATCAGCAGAGAAGTGCCGCACTACCTCCTACTTCGGAACGGGCAATGCTTAATAATCCCTTCAGACAACCAGAAAGCAGAGTAAACCAAACCCAGACTAGTAACACGTAAATCATCATACCATCGCCCAATGACGAAGACAGAGGAAACCATGTTCAGCAGAGTAACCCAACGATCAACGTACTATCGTTGAAAGAAGAAAACCAAGTAAATACAACAGTCCATGCGATAATTGATCCCGAGGACGGCAAAATTCAACAGGTTATCAACGAATTCTTGGCGCAAGAACTCCCCAAGTTTGACACACTACAGGGTGTCACCCATATAGCCGAGCATGTGATCACCATGAAGGATGATAGACCCATCAAACAACGCTATTACCCCCGCAACCCCGCACAACAGAAGATCATCAACGACACCGTGGATCAACTGTTACGAAAAGATCGTATTGAACCCTCTAAAAGTCCCCACAGCGCCCCGATTGTACTAGTGAGTAAAAAGAGTGGAGATATGAGGATGTGCATTGATTTCCGACAACTCAACGCACAATCGATACGAGACGCGTATCCCCTACCTCGGATCAATCACATTTCGGAGAAATTGCGTAACGCGCAATTAATATCGACATTGGACCTTAAGAGCGGTTATTGGCAAATCCATTTGGCCAAAGCTAGCAGAGAACGTACAGCATTCACGGTCCCCGGACGCGGTCTATTCCAGTGGAAAGTGATGCCTTTTGGACTGCATTCGGAGGCAGCAACGTTTCAACGCGCTTTGGATAGCGTAATTGGCCCTGACATGGACCCATTCGCATTCGCCTACCTAGATGATGTTATTGTCATAGGACGTACGCTAAAGGAGCACATGACTCATCTGAGAGAGGTTTTTCGGCGTCTGAGGGAAGCCAAACTACGCATTAACCACGACAAATGTAGATTTTTTAAACGTCGGATTCAATTCCTGGGACATGTGATCAGCGAGCAAGGAATTCACACGGACCCTGAAAAGATAGCAGCGGTGCAAGAACTAGCTCCTCCTACCAACGTCCGCCAACTTCGCCGATGCTTGGGCATCGCCTCCTGGTATCGACGTTTCGTTCCCGAATTCTCCAGCATCGTCCGACCTATCACCTCATTGTTAAAGAAAAATACCAAATGGAAATGAAAATCTGTTCAACAGCGTGCATTCGAAGAACTAAAATCTAGACTGACGTCAGCGCCTATCTTGGCGTGCCCAGATTTCAATGTTAAGTTTTATTTACAGACAGACGCCAGTGACTGCGGATTGGGGGCAGTCTTGACCCAATATCAGCACGGAACCGAACGAGTCATAGCATACGCTAGCAGACGGTTACTAGCACCGGAAGAAAACTACTCCGTCACGGAAAAAGAGTGCCTTGCCATCGTTTGGGCAATTCGGAAACTCGGGTGTTACCTAGAAGGCTACAAGTTCGAGGTCATCACTGATCACCAAGCTTTGAAGTGGCTCAATTCCATTGACAACCCCACAGGACGCATCGCTCGCTGGGCACTAGAGCTACAACAGTACGAGTTTGATATCCAGTACCGACAAGGGAAGCTAAACGTAGTAGCGGACGCCGTGATAAGGCCCTTGGATACCTTAAATACTATAGAGGATACTCCACCGGAGTGTATATGGTGGCAGAGAATTAAGCGTCAAGTGCAGGAATGCCCAGAGCAAGTTCCTGACTTTCTCTACGAAGGAGGACAGCTATACAGACGAAAGTATGTGCATCCGGAAGAAGAGGAACCAATACCCTGGAGATTATGCGTACCCAAAGAAAACCGCTTACGAGTACTACAGGAGTGCCACAACGAACACACAGCGGGCCATTTAGGCGTCAGGAAGACGACGATACGCGTCGCGCAGAGGTACTATTGGCCGGGATATTTCAGGGATGTGAAGCGATACGTCCGTAGTTGCCTACAATGCCAGAAGTTCAAAGTAGACCAAATGAAGCCCGCCGGAAAGATGTTTACCCGACAGGTCAAAGAACCTTTTCATATTGTTTGCACCGATTTTGTGGGACCATTACCAAAATCAAGACAAGGTAATACCGTTCTTTTAGTCTTTCTAGATGCCTATTGTAGGTGGGTGGAGCTCATACCCTTGCGTAAAGCCACCACTACTGCACTGGAAAAAGCTTTTCATCGGACGCTTTGGGACGCCACATACCTTGGTCTGCGATAACGGAACTCAATTCACCAGACGATCGTTCAAGGAGCTTTATCATCAAGCTGGAGTAGAACTCCAATACACCGCACCGTACACGCCACGCCAGAACCCAACCGAGAGAGCAAATCGGACAGTTAAGACGATGATCGCTCAGTACTTAGGAGAAAAACAACACGACTGGGATCAGCTACTCCCCGAATTCACGCTGGCAATCAACTCCAGTGTCTGCGAGTCAACCGGATTTACGCCAGCATACCTAGTACTGGGTAAAGAACCACGCATCCCTGGAGCCTGGAGTCGTCAAGTTCATCTCAAATAACATCGTTCGACTACAGAAGGCTGACGGGCGACAACCCCCGTTCTCTCTCAGCTCTATTTCTAGCCCGAAGCTGGCTGATGCGTTCCGCTGACGTTTCTTCATCTCTTGCTGAACGTGTTCTTCTGGCATTCACTGTACTACGACCTATGTTCGAACGACGACGTCTTCCAGACATGATTTTATTATTTCTGTACAAAACCAAAATAATAAACTCAACAACCAAAAATACTTTTTTGAACTTAAATACCTTAAATACTACGGTTCTCAAAATATTTAAAAAATGTGTTTATTTACGACTTCGCATTAGAAATCTTGAAATTATCAATGGTTCTCTAATTTATTAAGCATGTTATTGTACACAAAAACATTCCTCTTGAATCACTCTATCTATTAAAAAAAACCGCATCCAAATCCGTTGTGTAATTTTAAAGATCTAAGCATACATACATACAGACAGACGCAGGAAGCGACTTTGCTTTATACTATGTATAATAATGTAAACCACACTGATAGGTCACTAGCTAGGCAGGTCATTCCCAAATCAGAGTATTTATCCCGTATATTTCACAGCACCATGGCCAAACATCACCTCACTGTGGGTGAAATACGAGAGGTCATCGAAGATGTTGTTTCAGCATGGGAGGCAGAATTCGCCAGATCAACGACAGCTGAAGAGCCAACTCCCGAGAGTTCGGCGTTACCAACGCAAGCTGACACTCCGCATCAGTCAGCCGTTCCAATAACCGAAGCCCAGGAAGATGCAGAGATACACTGCTGGCGCATCACCGAAGCTCCCGAACGTCCATCAATTTTGGACATACAAGTGCTAGACCGACCCTTGGAGCTGTCGGACATAGCCGGCTTCGACCCAGGTAGATTCAAAGGTTACCGAGGCTGGATCCCTTCTCCTCCGGGCATGACACGCACCGAGTGCCAGGACCTCGAGCCAGCACCCTATCCGGCATTTGAAGATATTTCGCCGTCCGGATCCCCAGAACCGCCGATCGCACGTCAGGAGAATGACGACAGTGCAGGTACATCGCCCGGGAACAAGCCCCGAGAGATGTGGCTGCCTATACCTAGTGGCTGGTTGGTGGCTGGTTCGCTGTCGCCGGCGTTTACTACGGACGCCTAAAATGTAACGGCACGCGACCAATACATATATGGAGTGATAATTATCACGCCATAATGTCGACCTGTGATTGGTCCATCACAGGCCGCGTCTGGCAGGCGACGTTGGACAGACAGCGTCGACGCCAATAGAAGCTTCTGGAAGAAAATTTGGGTACGTGGCGACTGCGCAGAAAAATGGGAAATCAATCGAAGTAAGGAAGTCAAAGTGAACAGATGCTAAAGATATCAAGTTTGTACAAAAAAAAAAGTGAACAGAAGTCAAGGAGCAGAAGTGGTAAACTCCAAGTGAATCAAAAGCAACGTATCTAGTGAGAAACAAGATACTGAGCCAGAACCAAGAATACAAGGATAAGTCTGACTCAACCAACATAAGTATAACCAAGGAAAAGAGAGAATATACGGGTGAGTTGGTCATAGGACCATAAAGAGCCCTTACTTTATTTCATCGCAACCAAGTATGTCATCGCCAGTGTAGAATGCAAAGTGTGGTTAGGGAATAAATTAAATAAATCAAAAGAAAGAATAAAAGCAAGTGCTGTTCAATAAAGTTTATAACGTATAAATGAAAGACCAAAGATATTTCATTAAATGGGTAATAGGGTACTAACCCCTTCCCTTATTCTTTCCCTATCCCACTGTGTGTATTAGAATGTTGGTGTATTCGTTTATATATGTGATGGTCTGTTCAATGGTGTCCGGGTAATACCCTAACCATTGTTTAGATTTATTTGATTGTATGTATGTCGTAGTCATCAAATCAGTATCCGGGTAATACCCTACCTGATTTGATGTATTTTGTAGTAGTTTATTTGTTTGTCTGAAAGGTGACCATCAAGTTCCAGGTAATACCCCGCTTGATTATGATCCCTATCTGTGTTTGTAATACTTTCTCTGTTCCCCTCTAGTCGAGATCCGGGTAATACCCTACTCGACTGAAGTTTGTGTTTATGTCTTCTGTACTACCATTTCCTCTCCTTACTGTAGCGATAAAATCATCCAACCTAATTAACCTAAAATTTCGTTGCTCATACTCATCTCGTGTCTCGGTATTCTTTTTATAAATGTTCTGTAAAGAGGAGACCCTGGGGAGACTGAGATATGTACCCCGGCTGAGAAAACTTCATTACAGTATGTCAGAGGAAGAATATCGAACACTGGCAGAATCTGAGGTTTCTGACATCGATGATCCAGACCAGCTCCAAGAAATAAAATTCTTAGACATAGCTCCCTGCTACTGTTCGTAGAACGATCGAAAGACAATAAAATTATTAAAAGATAGATTAAAAGAAAGATTACACAGCACTCTAGCAGAAATTGCCAGAAGATTCCTGAAACTGGAATAGCAATTAAACGATACAGTTGACCTTATTCTCCAAGCAACAATAGAATACAATAAGACGATACATTTGGTCGTGAATAGGAAACCAATAGAAATAATTCACAAATCCCCACCAAAATTCTTCTGGACGTTGACGCGTACAATGCGCAGTACGTTCAAGTGGTCCAAGCGACACCAGGACAAAGCCTGTTACGCGCGAACCCTATCAGACAGCATGCAAAAACGAAGTCGCGTGGACAACGGACGACAACTAAAATAATAATTAAGACTAACTACTAGATAGATAACTTAAAATAGTAGTTTTTAGAATAGTTATAGAGAACTCTGATCCGATTACAGAATAAAGGCGGTTGTAGTCGGAACAGAGAACTCGGAAAGGTTCATGCAAAGAGTAGTTAGAAGTACAGCGTGTTAAAGTTAAAGGGACATAATTTCGGGTTAGTCTACAAGGTACAGATAGATTGACCTGATTAAGTAAATTAGGACAATCTATTTGTCCATTTAGAAGCTTATGAATAAACAAAGTACCAAGCATTACTCTACGATTAAGTAAGGAGGGAAGGTTAATTAGAAGAAGTCTTTTAGAATAAGAGGGCAAGTTAACATTTCGATCCCAGTTTAAACCACGAAGAGCAAATATTAGAAACTGTTTTTGAACAGATTCAATTTTAACTTGGTGTGATCCATATTGTGGAGACCAAACACATGATCCATACTCCAAAATGGGGCGGACCAGTGAAATAAAAAGAGTTTTGGTTGTGTAAGGATCGTCAAACTCTTTCGACCATCGCTTAACGAAACCAAGACAACTCATGGCTTTATTGACAGTGATATTAATATGACGAGTAAAATTTAATTTGTGGTCCATGAGTACACCCAAATCATTAATCTCGTTCAAACGTTCAAGTGGGGTATTATTGAGATAATATACCACTAATTGAAAAGAGGATCTATGAAATGACATGACATTACATTTTGAAACATTAAGGTTTAATAAGTTAATTTCACACCAAGTTTGAAAGTTATTAAGATCGACTTGAAGCAGACGTGGAGAGCTTAAGTCTTTAAAACTAATACAAAGTTTAACATCATCAGCGTACATAAGCACGCGAGAGTGAGTTACAACTGACGGAAGGTCATTAATGAAAAGCGTAAAAAGCAGTGGTCCTAGATGGCTACCTTGTGGCACCCCCGAGGTCACATTGATGGTCTTCGAAAGATAAGTTTTAAATAAAACTTTTTGTGTACGGTTATTAAGATATTGAGAAATCCAATTAAGCAGAAGGCTTGGAATCCCAAGTTCGTTCAGCTTGAACAAAAGCAGTGTATGATTGACAGAATCAAAAGCCTTACTGAAGTCAGTGTAAATGACATCAGTTTGCAATGCATTCCTGAATCCCTCGATCGCTAAAGAAGTAAACTCTAAAAGGTTAGTGGTTGTAGATCTACGTTTCATAAACCCATGTTGAGAAGATGAAAGAATAGAACTACAGAAATGTTGCAGTTGAGAAGTTATAATTTTCTCAAATGCCTTAGGAATAGCGGACAATTTGGAAATACCCCTGTAATTAGAAGCTACGGATTTATTACCCTTTTTATGCAAAGGAATAATAAAAGATTCTTTCCAAATGGTTGGAAAAGAGGAAGTTTCAACGGACAAAGTAAATAACTTAAGAATCGGGGAAATCAAAGTCTCAGCGCAAAACCTGAGTACACAACCAGGTATCCCATCAGGTCCTGGTGAGTACACGGGCTTCACTAAAGTAAGCACGCTGAGAAGCGAATCTTCATCGATCACAGGATTAAAGACGCAATTAGACCTTTTCAACTGATAGGGATATGAAAAGTTAGCTCGATGATCTTTGGAGGAATAGGTCGTTTTGAAAAAATCAGCAAACATATCGGCAATGGCCTGATCATCGTTTGCTTTATTATTTTCAAAACATTTGTAGCAGAAATAAGAAATAAAATAGTTAAAGCACAAGAACTACTCCTCCAGAGACAAAACATAGATAGGAGAGTTAGGACCTTTCAGGTAGGCGATAAGATACTGATAAAATTAAACAAGAATCTTGGCAATAAGTAGACACACTTGTTTGAGGAAGTCACGGTTGAAGCCGACTTGGGGACAACGGTTCTTGTTAAGGGAAGGGAGGTACATAGGGATAATATTAAATAAACAAACCATCCTTCTAGTACTCATTCTCTTTATTAATAGGGTTTGAATACTATGTCTTCTACTGCTAGGACCAATGACAACCGGAAAGATAACAGACTTCTTGAACTCTGAATACATCCCAATACTGGACGGAATTTTGGAAAGATTTTGAAATCCTTAGACACTCAACTAATCTTTCAATGTACTGGGAAACTACCGAGAAGACAACTTCATTGATGGTTCATTTCCCTTTAACTCATATGAGATTAATTCTTCAGTCCGACATAAATCATTTAAGAACACTGTTGGAAACAGTTAACATTCATCATAGACAAACTAAGAGCATTAATATACTTAGAACAACTCTAAAAATAATAGCAGGAACACCAGACTTTAATGATTTTGAAGAATTAAAATTTCAGCAAAAAAAAATTGGCTAATTCAATAAATAGACAGACATCAATAAATCAATAAATAAATGAATTAACAGAGTCAGTAAATAGCATCATTAAATTATAATTAAATTATACAAAAGAGAAACAAATCAAGACAGGCGAACTTTACCGAACTTTGCTCAATAGAAACAGAATTATAATTTCTTAACTTGAGACTCTTATGTTGTCAATTACACTTGCAAAGATACAAATAGTGAACCCGGTAATTTTTGCACTCTGCAGGGTTAATTATAACTGATTTAATTGAAATATCTTATGTTAACGTAATATTAGATAATAATTTTTTACATTTCATGATTAAATACCCCAATCTTAGTTTAGTTTGTAATAAAATAACCATGTTTCCAGTTCAACACAACGGATCAATACTACACTTCAAAGGAAATATTAACGTCGACTGCGGTAATAAAATAATACCAATCATAAATTGCATCGCTACGCTCACCTCCACATTTTGCAAGCAATTAAATTCGACAACCTGTGCTCAGCAGCTACACTCAGGAGCCATGGCACACTGTGACACCCGTCCCAATAAGTTACAACCGCTGGAGATAATCGATGACGGGATCATTCTCATAAATGAGGACATGACCGTAATCCGAACAGAGAGCGGCAACAACACATGTAATTATATGTAAGGTTCGGAAGAGCGCGAGTTATACGCGGCGCCAATTAGTGGGCGACTTTAAGAAAAAGAGACTAGCCAAATAGTTTAGTTGCTCGCAGATGGATGCGATTAGGCTGACTGACCTCTTAGGGTCGAGGCCGCTTCATTTATACCATTTCTTACGGTCTAGTTTACATAGAATGCTTATGCTACAAAATAGTTCAATAAGGCAAGAATGCCTGCCTTGCATTCTAGAGTGTTATATATTGTAATCTGATGACTACGCATATGCACATACATTGCGTGCCTTCTTAAGTGGTTTAGAGATGTAGCGACCTTTGTATACACTATATATCACTACACACAACAATCCACGGAACTTACTTGTTGACGTTCGATGAGGAAATAGAAATAAATGGGTCCCTTTACAGAAACATAAACAAATATATAGGCTCTGCAACGTCAACTACATTAATTATTACTGGTCATATGAAAATTCTAAGCATGCCATACCTTCAAAGATTGAACTTTGAAAATCTTCAGCATATTGGCAGCATCGAGAGGTACCTGAAATTATGGCCTGTAATAATGATCACCTTATTTGTCACATCATAGCCGTTATATTCGTCTTGTTGTTTATTAAAAATTATTTACCAGTACTTTGATCACTAATCAGGTGCGAGTCGTAGCGTACCTAGTCGATTCACTAAAAAATATACTTCCAACGCATCAAAGTACATCAAGTAAAATGGAGAAAACATACGAGCAACAGTTTGAGCGAGTTGAAAAGATTCAAAATGTCATCAGGAATGTCAAAAACGACACTCCCTCAAGGAGGTTATGATAACAAAATTAAGACGATAGATAATGAAAGCAAAGGCGATACTGAAATTTTTTTATCCCACCTGCACAAGATGTAACAACGTCGTCATTACAATTGCCGAAAATTTCAATTACAAAAATTGATGGAAACTATTAAAAATGGCAACAATTTCATGACATTTTTAAGAAAATAATTCATGAATCAAACTTACCCGCTGTACAAAAGGTGTCATATTTAAAAGCAAATCTATCAGCAGATGCCATGAGATTAATTAGGCATTGAATTAACAGAAATCAATTATGACACTGCATGGAAAATGTTGCAAGAACGATTTAATAATAAACGGGTCTTGGTCGCAGCAGTTTTCAAGAAACTTTTTGATCATCCTAACATTGGAAATGATAATATTCATGAATCATTGCAAGCCTTAAAGAATATATTGGGATTCCATTATAATTTTCCATATGACCAGAAAATTGGATAGACTTACCCGCACTTTGTACGAACAATCCCTTTCTGAATCAAGGAAATTACAAAAGACCAAAGAATTTCTTGCATTTTTGGACCCACGTTTTCTTGCCCTAAAGGCGACAAACTGTTTTAGTGTGAACGTTTATACTGGGTGCAGCGACAGAGAATGTGTGTCAATTGTTTCCTGCCCAGCGTACGTGAGGTGAGTACACATCCGGGTTTCCGGAATTAATGCTTGCATTTAGAATTAAATTTCCACCACCAAATATGTGATCTTTAGAATCTAAGACCATTCCTAACAAATATTTTAGAAAATAAAAGTCAGTTCAGGTAGTGAATTCAACAAATAAAGATTGGCTTTTTTCTAGCTCCTTGGAAGCCCTATTCATTTACATTTCTTGGACACATGAATGAAGTGTTGCCAAAAAAAAAATTACGAAGGCGGCATCATTGTGTACTCAAACCTGATAGTACCACAACCAGATTAAGAGAGGTATTTGATGCTTCATCAGGAAAATCTGTGAATATATTGTATCCAAAACCAGGGGACAAACATTAACTTGATTACGACGGCGGCAACGATAGTTCACAAGAAGTCGGATTTAAGGACGCTACATCAAGGCAAAGCCCAAAAAGACGAATCTTAGCATCTTTACCTCTAACATTGCTAATGATGTTGCTATTATTGCCATTGGCACTGCCACAATCAGTAAATGTGACCCAATTTGATGCCTAACCTGGCATTTACTATGAGAAAATTGAAAAGTCTAGATTTACTGTTGCTGACTGGACTGAACAATCATTGCTTATTATGATTTGCAACCTTATTTGGAGGATATGAATACATTTTCTCTCAGAATAAAAAGGATTGGGGAAATGTGTTCCCATCTGAAACCAACTCAAGCCTGTTCGGCAATGTATAAACATTTTCAACATGTGGAAGAGGAACTAAGAATGGAAAATGATGACGAAATGTAGAGCACCATTTGATTTTATTGGCCAGGAGTCTATAGTTTCACTTTCGACAAAGTGAAAACAAATGGGGAATATTTGATAAGAATCAAACATCACTACTTGATTCAACGATCAATATCTTCTAGCGCGATGAAGCGAATATTGATAAGCGAATGAATTTGATGAAGCAGCAACTCAACGATATATCTCAAGCAAACTCGGATTCTTTTAATACATTTCAATGGTATCTCACGATGACAACACAACTTTCGGTGATTGCTCCAAATTTGCAACGAGCACAATCGGAGATCGCCCATGTACTCACTGGGACATATACTTCCTGTCACTAACGAAGATGTTCTATATGTTGAAGTTGAAGTTGAAGTAGAATGTTGAAGGCAGAAGGGACTATTGTAAAGAAGCACGTAATATTGAAAGTAACACTACCGTTGCTCTCAACACAAGTCTTTGAATTATACAATCTAGTTCCTATTCCAGCAATCACCAATAAAGGGATAATGACGATGGATATTCAAATTTCCATGATAGTGGTCAATAAACATAGAGATCAATTCTTTGGATTAACAGCAACTGAATTTAAACAATGCCATCAATTCACAAATGAAGAATTGATATGTCAAAATAAGCAATCTGTTTTTTCAATCAACAGTAATTGTGAATTTCAGTTTTTTAACAACAAAACTTCAAATATGTGTCAAATTAAATACACAAACATGAACGTCTGGTTCAACATATACTACAAGAACCGTTGGATATTTGGTACAATGTCACAAAACAATGTCAATGGAAGTATCAGCAGTTCGCGATGACAGCAGTTAAAGCATTACAATAACTAAAGGAGGATTATTAACACTTTATCCAGTTTGCACTTTGCGGAATCCATCAATATGTGTAACTGGACATCGTATTGCAACCACCGCACTATGGGCGATTTGTCGATTTTTGCGGCATAAAGTCTAAAAATAAAGCTAGAGACCTAATTTTTTTTTAAATGTTCGTTATATTTTACTCTAATTTCGGATTTTTTTTTCCGACAATTGGTCCGTTCCGTTTATTTTCCGCTTATGTGCAGGCCGCCACTGATAAGTACATTTATTTTGGAAGAAAATATAAATGTTCAACTAAAATAGAAACAAAATAAAAAGCTTTTTTTTATTAAAGTTTGACATAATATTTAATAAAAAAAAAAAAAAAAAAAATGGTTATTCAAATAGTTACAATATTGGAAAATTATGAAATAAAAAATTAAAAATCTTCCTCATTTAAGACGAACGTATATTCATTGTTGTTATCGTGATCTTCTTCGCCATCTGATTCACTTTCCATGCTAATATTATAATTTCCATTATTTTTTTCATAGGATGAACTTATATTTGAGGTTGGAGCTTTTAAAAACGCAATAACTTCTGTAGGAAGTGATTTTTTTCCAAGCAGTTTTGGTCTATTATGTATGTTCAAGCTTGATAGTAGAGGGTCAGATGAGTCCATAGCTCTATAAAAAACATCAGTAATATTATTAAGCCTGCAATGGGAACGTCGGTCTACTTTATAGAGTTTTTTGCGTGCCTCTGAGGCATTTTCGCCCAGACATCCAACAGGAACTAAAAACTGATCCATAATATCTGATCCGTGAACAATAATCTTGTGAACTGTTGGGGACATTGGGTACCATGGATACGCCTGCATATACAATAAAAATGTGTCGTTGCAAAAACATCGAAATTTGTCTGTGTTGATGGCAAATTCACACGAAATTGCTTTTAATATGTGGTGAAATTTATTTAATATAACCTCGTCAAACAATGTGATTTCTGCAAAAAGTTTGGTATTTGCAAAGATTCGCCTCTCCGTATTTCCATCGTTGCTGTTACCAGATCCATTCTGTTTTGGTATGCTAATATGTAAGTCCATTTCCTTCCATATTCTTTGCTGAATTTCCTTCTTCCACGATAACATTTTATTTTTGTTCTCGCCTTTTACATGCCAAGTTTTAATGTCGATTCGACATGATATGCTTAAAACAAATTCCATAAACCTAATCCACCTAAAACATTAAGTACCTTGCCGTCAATCAATGTCATATATGTTTTGAAATTGATAGAAATGTTTGAGCTTTGTGATTTAAAAGTTTTTAATTTTGCTACTTGCATATCCAAAATATGCTGTTCTGCTAGGATTTTTGCAAAGCTTTCTTTTGCGTATTCAATTTTTATCGGTCTGCAGAAGCGTACAGACTGGGGGCTTCTGTTCACCCAAATTAAACGATTCAAAGAATCCACTAATCTTATTGGAATCATAGTTGCCACGAACAGAGAACTGTTGGAAGAATCGGGTTCATCCAAATCAAATTTTTGCTTATAGGAACTTTGATCGGTCGACCCATCAAATCCATAGCATGCAATAAGTGTGCACTCAGTAACATTTTCCATTTGTTGCAAAACTTCCTTCTGTAAAATTAATATTCGTTCAGCCGTATGGCTTAACAAATCCTGCAAAGAAACCTTTGCCACAGTTTCTGTAATTTGCATTCCTGTTGGTCTACACTGCATTTTCGTTTTTTGTATTGTATCATAACCAGGATATATGTCGTTTCCGTCCGCCTTATTTAGTTGCTTTGTAGTAATATATTGTTGTTTTGTTAGACGAGTTTTCAATATATAGGCTAAGGCTACATTATAAGATAATTTTACCGGCTCTTTGTTTGACACATTCTTTACTTTTTTCTCTATATTGACTTCTTGCAGCACGCCGACTGCTTCATTATTTTTCCTTTTTTTCGCAGATGTTGAGGCTGCATGCAGAAGTATAGGAGTAGACATATCATTTTCTATGGCAACTTCTAAAGCCATTTGCCTTCTTAGCCTTGGACCGGCCTCTGTATACCCTAATTTTGGGCGGCCTGTTTTGGAATGTGATAAATTTTTGGTACCCTCCATATGGATTCGTATTTCAAAACTTTTTGAAAACCATTCTGAGTAAATTGACTAAATTTTATTCAGATCTGTGTGATGTTTGCGAAAATACTGTTTAATATGTTTTACAAAAATGGATACTTTGGCTTCTATTGTATTAATGTGGGATATAGTCAGATCGTGTTTACTAATTTCTGCCAATATAAACGACGTTACAGCGGTAGCGTTGCGATTGTTCTTGTTCCAAATATCGGCAAGCGAGCTGTTGGTAACCGCAACGAGAACTACAAGTGCATTTTTTGTATAAACGGGGGAAAACGGGGAAATAAGATTGTTACTACATGAAAATAGACATTTAAGTTAGTAACTTGCCATTTTTAGTTGCCTGCTCTGGCCTGCTCTTCCTTTAGAAATACTTCACGGAACACGATTAAAATTGTTAGGATTTAAGTACAAATACAACCAACAACAACACTGGACAAAAACAACAACACAAATATTTTTGTACTTTTGCCATAAAATATATATTATATGTACATACCTTGATCTTTGTTTTCCATACTTAATATATTTAACTTTATAAAAACATGCGGATACTGATTGATTGCAAAAGAAATAAAGTTTTCGCGGTGATTTTTACAATCAATAGTTGGTTGCCATCAGCTGACTTTAAGAGGTTACCACATAAAGAGAGTTACCACCCAGTGAAAAAAAAAATTTTTTTAAGCTCACTAAAGTGTTTAATATTAATAAATAAAAATATTTTTTTTATATTCTACCGTAAATTTTTTGACTTTATGCCATTTTTATACCCTTGCAGAGGGTATTATAAAATTGGTCAGATGTTTGTAACGCATAGAAATATACGTTTCCGACCCCATAAAGTATATATATTCTTGATCAGCATCAACAGCCGAGTCGATTGAGACATGTCCGTCTGTCCGTCCGTCCGTCAGTCTGTCCGTCCGTCTGTCTGTTTAGCCATGTGTTTTCGAGCTTAAATTTTAAGCTACATGGTTAAAACATGAAAAGTTAAGTTCCTTAATCGATCATCCAGATCAAGTTTAAAAATTAGTCGGATCGGATAATTTTCACCGGAGTTATTAACTAAAACGTGGAGGTACCTCGAGTAAAATAAGCAATTTTCTTTGGCAGCAAAGAAACAAAAACAAATTCCAAGTAATCACGCACACACACACATATGCAAAAATTCGTCACCACGCGGTGTGTGAGAGAGACAGAAACATTTGCGTTGTGTTGTTGCACAGAACAAAATTGACAGAGCGAGATGCAATTTTGTTTAATGTGTTTAATGTGTCCAAGATCTCGCTCATTTATGACCCTTTCTCGAGCTCGCGATCGTTGCTTGTGCGTCGCTCGGTTGAGTGTGCGTCCCGCATTTACTTGTGCGTCCCTCTGTCGACAAACTCGCACATTTATGACCTCTGCTCGGACTCGACGTCGAGACCTTTTTCTCTGCCCGGATCGTTGTTTGTTTTAAATGTTGTTGTCGGGCTCACTTCCGAAATTCGGCTGCCCACCTTTGGCCCAGATTAAAAATAAAAATATCAAAGAAGCTAACTTCTTTGCCGAAGTTTGTATACCCTTGCAGCTTCACTGTTTTATTATTTAATTTAAAAACAAAAACTTTAAAAAAGTTAATGTAAATGTTTAACAAAATCAAAAAAACAGAAAAGAAGTAAAAACTCAACTAAAAATTTTCCAGAACCCACCAAACATCGAACCATCGTGCGACCGATCTTTACATACTACGCCACCATCCTCACTTAACTCACTTAAGGTAGTTCGACACATATAGCAAACGCATGGAATCTCGCTCTTTAAATTTCGTTCTGTGCAACAACACAACGCAAATGTTTCTGTCTCTCTCACACACCGCGTGGTGACGAATTTTTGCATATGTATGTGTGTGCGTCATTTCTTGGAATTTGTTTTTAATTCTTTGCTGCCAAAGAAAATTGCGTATTTTACTCGAGGTACCTCCACGTTTTAGTTAATAACTCCGGTGATAATTATCCGATCCGACTAATTTTCAAACTTGATCTGGATCATCGATTAAGGAACTTAATTTTTCGTGTTTCAACCATGTAGTTAAAAATTTAATTTCAAAAACGTCTGGCTAAACAGGAAGACGGACGGACAGACGGACGGACGGACAGGCGGACGGACGGACATGTCTCAATCGACTCGGCTGTTAATGCTGATCAAGAATATTTATACTTTATGGGGTCGGAAATGTATATTTCTATGCGCTACAAACATCTGACCAATTTTATAATACCTTCTGCAAGGGTACGTACTCAATCTACACATCGACCTGCTGGAAACTACGAAATCAACATTTGAGTAATGTTGAACAGTCGTTCAATGGCCGGTAGTATGTTGGTGTAAATGCATGCTTAAAAGACAAACCATGAGTTTCTCACAGTAAAGACCAATGCAGGCTTTGCTTAGAATAGAATTAACCCTTACATATTTTCATATACACTGTACTCCCACATTATGTTCACACAATCAGATTAACACTATGAATAAGACCCCCAAATGTACATCCATGTGACCCCCTAGATCCTAGAATCGTGTATATAAACTCGATATTTTTATACCCTGTACCCATGGTGTAAAAGGGTATATTAAAGTCGCTTAAATATATGTAAAGTACATATATTCTTGATCAGCATCACCAGCCGAGTCGATTAAGACATGTCCGTCTGTCCGTATGAACATCCCGATCTCGAAGACTATAAGAGCTAGAGCTACCAAATTTCGTGTGAACATCCGTTTAATGTCCAGCTAAATCAAGTTTGTTTCAAATTTTAGCTACGCCCACTTCCGCCCCGCAATTCTTACTTGGCACAAATTTGGTTGAAATTGAACAATAAACATCGGAGGTATACCTATATGAGTTTTGTACTGAATTGCCAAGGCTACATTGGCAGATAAGAAAGAGCGAGATAGCATGCGTCCGCTACTGCTGCATGTTAAAGGGAATTTCGTTTTGAATTGATTGCGATTTTGAGGTTGTTCGAACATTTGTCTAGTGACTACGCAGATCAAGACAGTATAAAATTTTTGCCACGCCTACTTCCGCCCCGAAATTTAGAAAATACTAGTTACTAGAGCCGTTTTTAGAGATTCACATTCTTATTTGGCACACCTAATAATGTGGTTAATTTGCATCATCTCATCAAACTTAGTCGAAATCGGACAATAAAAATCGCATATACGTACATATGTATATGCGTTTTGTATTGAACTGCCAAGGGGCGACATTGGCTGGGAAGTGTGAGGGAGATAGCATGCGGTCGTTGTTGCGGCATGTTAAAGGAAATTTTTTATGAAATTAATCGCTATTTCGAGGCTGTTCGATTTTATTTAATATAATAACTAGTTGGTACAGGGTATGCTCAATGTCAGCAGGGACGACTTGCTTGCTTCATTCTTAATAAAATCAGTATTCATGCAACTCTTGTCTATTCACTACTCTGCAATCATCGGGTAAGCATCTCTGTGTTGTTGGCCGCCATTTGCATGATCTCTCCGAAGTCCACCCAATTTCAAATGTTGGTTGCGACAGCCCTATGCCACTAGTTTATGTTCTCGGGGCAAACATTTTATAAATAATAAAAATTGTAAAATTTAATAACATCTTTATATTACTCTTTTGGACTGGTTACAATATTTTTGTTATTTTTTAGGTTGATCAGTTTTATTGCCTGTGTTTTGTTTTTGTTTTAACCAGCAAAAAACCTCCGCATGTGTAGTTTATTGTTATTTTAATATCAGAAAACGAGATTTAATAAATAAAAAATACCTCTCAATGTTTGATTTATGTTTTATACATTGATTGACTTTATATTTAATGATTATATTTTCGTATGGAACCAGCGTGACCGCTCCGGACCAAACGAGATATACCAATTTGGTCTCAAAAATATACTATAAAATACTATTTCATATTTTACAAAATACCACTGTAAATACCATAACAAATAAATCGCCTGGAAATTCAAATTATAATATGTAATATGTAAAAATAATTATTTTATTATTATGTATAGAAAAAATAAGGTTTTTCCCATTGCAAAAAATGTTTCTTTATTTTTAATCATTTTACAAAATAAATAATATTTCAGTCCAGCATAAAACTAAAACAATATGCATTCGTATTCAATTCTATATTCCAATATATATTTAAAGTCTTAAAATTAATTAAATGCTTAAAATTCATTTTGTGACATTTTCTTAAAATAAAATAATAGAGAACTTCTTTGTCCAGTCATCGAGTAACATGTTCTTAAAATAAAATAATAAAGGAACTTCTTTGTCCAGTCTTGTAAGTTTCTCTTACGATCAGAATATTACATTTAATTATATTTATTAGCCTTCTTCGTCAGAGCAGCTTAAATTAAATTTGTTGAGATCTTTACATAACATTTGTTCATTGGGCTTAAATTATTGCACCCATTTTCGCGCAATGATTGTTTTACATGTAATATATGTGATACATTTTCATTTTTGAAGCGGTTTCGATTTTTCGTTTTGATTAAATTAATTTGAGAGAATATGCGTTCACACGACGAAGAAACGGGCAAAATTAACATAGATTGAGCAAATTTCGAAATATTCGAATATTTATAGCAATTATTTATATCTTTTAACTGACTTAATTCGTACCAGAATGTATCGCAATTGAGATTTTTAGTCAAAAGGATTTTAACCATGTCGTCAGTTTTCATTGTTCGATACTCATTGTCAATTATTTGTGGATTATTGACAAAATCGGGAAAACGTTCATACAGCTTGAACAACGATTGACAATTTTGATTATTAAAATCATTTGGATCCAAAAAACTTAACATTTTCAGAAGGTTATCTTGTAACGGCAATCTTTTTTTTGCTGTACGCATAACTCGGTTAAAAATAACTTGCTACGTTTCAAAAAAGCAAATTTATGTTCTTTGTCCAAGCTATTTGTCGAAAGTTCAGTTGCCACTTTTATTCCGAGATACATGTCTTTTATATGTACAAAATAAAATGTGTTTGTTGGCTCTATGGCATTTAAATCTGTATTATTCAGCATTTGCAAAAACTACTCTGTAGCAGCAATAGCAATAAAAATTGTGCTATGCTCTCGCTACCGCTCTCATTTTTGACGAGAGCCGTAGCAGAGCCGTAGCCTAACAATAAAAAGTTTGTGCTCTGCTATGCTCTAAGTTTTGTCTCGTCAAAAACTACAGTTGTAGCGAGTAGCACAAAAACAAATGATGCGCTACGCTCTGCCGCAGCGGTAGCAGAAAACAGATTGCGAAAGCGATAGCTGAAAACAGAGAGCGAGATGAAATCATAGCAAGATGAGATCAGAGCCAGATGAGAACATAGCGAGATGATAACAAAGCGAGATGAGAGTAAAACAAATGTGCGAGACCGATATGATATATATGTTTGTTTTTACTGCAGTTTTTATTAACGTAGGCATAAATTGGGTAGTTACAGAAATCAAATAATAAAAAAACATTTTATTCAGTTACTAAATTAGAAAATATAATGAACTTAGTCTACATAAAAATCTTTATTTATATTCATTTTCAAATAAAGACATTAAAAAAATAAAAAAAAACCTATTTCAGTCACGAAATTAGAAATTATAGCTTATAACGAACTTATACTACATAAACATCTACTAATCTTTATTTTTAAATTAACTTAAATTGTCGATAGCATTATCTAAATGATTCGAATTAAGCCTAACTAAAAGTATGTTCTCCAAAGCCTCATGACTTAATCGATTTCGATTATCGTACAGCACCAGTTTCAACGAGGAAAACGCTCTCTCTATTGTAACCTGCAAGTGTAAAGAAATGTATATATTGTTTTTATCTTTATTTTGTATTTATTAAAGCACAAATACTTACTTGAGTTGGCGGTATAGCATAACATACTTTGCTTAGGGCATAAAGTTCGGGATCGGTTGACTTTTTGTATTTCCAGAAACATAAAACATCTGTATTCGCTTTCATCACTGGCAACTTTAATGTTTCAATCTTTGCATAGACATTAGTTGAATCATTTGGAACAACCATACTAGCACTTAAAAAATCGTCTAATAGCTCGAAATTATTGTCTTTGGTGTGTCCAGAGTCCGTATCCAATGAATTAGTTGAATATGTCATACTGGGATTGGAACCGAAAATTTTAATTTTTTCCCACAATGTCTTTAAAAAATCAATTGCTCTTTCTTTTTGTGAATTGTCTATAATATGATGAAATCTGGAGTCCAAATAAAGGCAAGCGTCGAAGCCCACGTTTGACACTAATGTTTTGGTCCGTGCTTCCATACTTTGAAGAAGATTGTTTGCAATTATAGAAATTATTGAATCCTTATTTGAAGAGTTTGTCGATAAAATCTGATCAGTGGCTAGTTTGCAAGTTAGCCAAACAGCATAAAAATTTCCGTTATGTAGCTGCTCTGCTTGGAACTGAACTATTGCCTTTTGTGGTGGAGCCATAATAGTGATATAGGACTCCATAAAATCCCATAAAGCGTCATTTGCTTCGAAATTTTCTTCTTCTGTCTGATTTTCTACAGTTTCGATAAGATCCAATATACTTTTTGCGTTGTTAAGCTTTTCAACCATGTTGAAGGTTGATCCCCATCTGGTAGGACAATCCAATTGAAGTAATTTCAAATTTTTAAGTACAAATAAATCACGGTAGCCGTTTGAAGACTTTCGAATGTATTTTGTAAGGTTGCGGCATTGAAATAAACACTTCTTTATAACTGTGTGTTTGGTCACATCAAGTGCACAAAGCTGTGCAGTGTGGGCTGCACATCGGCATATTTGTATATCAGCCACAAACATGTTTTCGGTTTTTTCAAAATTATCAATTTGTCTTGTGTACTCAATGTTCTTGTGCTCAATAAAAGTTTCGTCCAAATCTTCATCGCTTGTGTAAATTTGTGACAAAATTTTTGAAGTTTTTAACATATTGGCCCCATTATCCGATGTTATTGATACGATTTGGCTCAGAGATATTTCGTAATTATCTAAAACAGAAATAATTTCCTTAGCAAGATTTTTAGATTTACTGGAGTCAGCTCCTTTAAGTTCCACCATGCCAAGAATTTGCGATTTTATTTCATTTTTGCTTATGAATTGTGCACTGAATTTTTAAAGATAATAGGCGATTTGTACTCTCCTGTTTTATTTCAAGTCTAACATTCGCTGCCACGTGTTTAAGAACAGACTTGCATTTGCTTCCACGTACCTTAAAATTTATACCATGTTTTGTTTCAAGCCCTTGACATATGCGGTCAATTATATTGCGCATATTAATTGAATTAAGCACATGGAATGGAACGCTTTCTTCAATTACAAGGCCAATATATGACCGAACTAATGTTTTTCTGTTGATTTTCACTGTTACTAGTTGATGTTTTAAATTTTTAGAAAGGGCAACAGAATCACTAATCTCACTTCCTTTATCATCGATTTGAATTTCGTGCAACAATAAATGCTTTTTTAAATTAAAAAGACGATCTTTTTTAAAAATCTTTCGCATTTTTTGCATTTAACGTGATTGTCATCACTTGCATCGAAATATTTACTAATATTAAAATTCTTTTTTTTGCGGTGGCATGTTTGCACATTGAATCAATACTTTAAATTGCCAAATTTTCAGTCTACTACAAAGCAATATAAAAAAGTAACGGTGCATTTCGAAAACCGACCAAAAATTGCAGTAAAAACAAACACAAAAAAGATCTGCTGCTGCTCATACCGCTCTCGCACATTTGGTTTACTCTCATCTCGCTCTGTTATCATCTCGCTATGTTCTCATCTGGCTCTGATCTCATCTTGCTATGATTTCATCTCGCTCTCTGTTTTCAGCTATCGCTTTCGCAATCTGTTTTCTGCTACCGCTACGGCAGAGCGTAGCGCATCTTTTGTTTTTGTGCTACTCGCTACAACTGTAGTTTTTGACGAGACAAAACTTAGAGCATAGCAGAGCACAAACTTTTTATTGTTAGGCTACGGCTCTGCTACGGCTCTCGTCAAAAATGAGAGCGGTAGCGAGAGCTAAACGAAACAATAAAGCTAGAGACCTAAATTTTTTATTTTAAATGTTCGTTATATTTATACCCTTGCAGAGGGTATTATAAAATTGGTCAGATGTTTGTAACGCATAGAAATATACATTTCCGACCCCATAAAGTATATATATTCTTGATCAGCATCAACAGCCGAGTCGATTGAGACATGTCCGTCTGTCCGTCCGTCTGTCTGTTTAGCCATGCGTTTTCGAGCTTAAATTTTAAGCTACATGGTTGAAACATGAAAAGTTAAGTTCCTCAATCGATTGAGCAGGTAAAGTTTAAAAATTAGTCGGATCGGATAATTATCACCGGAGCTATTAACTAAAACGTGGAGGTACCTCGAGTAAAATAAGCAGTTTTCTTTGTCAGCAAAGAATTAAAAACAAATTCCAAGAAATGACGCACACACATACATATGCAAAAATTCGTCACCACGCGGTGTGTGAGAGAGACAGAAACATTTGCGTTGTGTTGTTGCACAGAACGAAATTTAAAGAGCGAGATGCCATGCGTTTGCTATATGTATATGTATGTCGAACTAGCTTAAGTGAGTGAAGATGGTGGCGTAGTACGTAAAGATCGGTCGCACGATGGTTCGGTGTTTGGTGGATTCGATTCTCAGTGAATTCGGGAAAATTTTTAGTTTAGTCAATTACTTTAAAAATTTTGTTTTTAAATTAAATAATAAAACAATGAAGCTGCAAGGGTATACAAACTTCGGCAGAGCCGTAGTTAGCTTCTTTGATATTTTTTGCTCTAATTTCGGATTTTTTTTTTCGACAATTGGTCCGATCCTTTATTTTTCCGCTTATGTGCAGGCCGCCACTGATAAGTACATTTATTTTTGAAACAAAATATAAATGTTCAACTAGAATAGAAACAAAATAAAAAGCTTTATCTTTATTAAAGTTTGACATAATATTTAATAAAAAAAAAAAAACTAAAAATGTTTATTCAAATAGTTACAATATATGGAAAATTATGAAATAAACAATTAAAAATCTTCCTCATTTAAGACGAACGTATATTCATTGTTGTTATCGTGATTTTCTTCGGAAAGTGAATCATTCCATGCTAATATTATAATTTAAATTATAATTTTCATTATTATTTTCATAGGATGAACTTATATTTGAGGTTGGAGCTTTTAAAAACGCAATAACTTCTGTAGGAAGTGATTTTTTTCCAAGCAGTTTTGGTCTATTATGTATGTTCAAGCTTGATAGTAGAGGGTCAGATGAGTCCATAGCTCTATGAAAAACATCAGTAATATTATTAAGCCTGCAATTTTTCCTAGCATGGGAACGTCGGTCCATTTTATAGAGTTTGTTGCGTGCCTCGGAGGCATTTTCGCCCAGACATCCAACAGGAACTAAAAACTGATCCATAATATCTGATCCGTGAACAATAATCTTGTGAACTGTTGGGGACATTGGGTACCATGGATACGCCTGCATATATAATGAAAATGTGTCGTTGCAAAAATATGGAAATTTGTCTGTGTTGATGGCAAATTCACACGAAATTGCTATTAATATGTGGTGAAATTTATTTAATAGAACCTCGTCAAACAATGTGATTTCTGCAAAAAGTTTGGTATTTGCAAAGATACGCCTCGCCGTATTTCCATCGTTGCTGTTACCAGATCCATTCTGTTTTGGTATGCTAATATGTAAGCCCATTTCGTTCCATATTCTTTGCTGAATTTCCTTCTTCCGCAATAACATTTTATTTTTATTCTCGCCTTTTACATGCCAAGTTTTAATTTCGATTCTATATGATATGTTTAAAACAAATTACATAAACCTATTCCAGGCGTGCAACGGACTAACGCCGTATTTCAAAGAATCAGGTTTAGGCTTAAAAATTTCTGAATTGAAGTCATTGATGTGCATAAGAGTTTTTGGATTTATATTACATATTGGACAACATTGCGTAGATTTTGTATTTGTTAAAACATTAAGTACCTTGCCGTCAATCAATGTCATATATGTTTTGAAATTTATAGAAATGTTTGAGCTTTGTGATTTATAAGTTTTTAATTTTGCTACTTGCATATCCAAAATATCCTTTTCTGCTAGGATTTTTGCAAAGCTTTCTTTAGCATATTCAATTTTTATCGGTCTGCAGAAGCGTACAGACTGGGGGCTTCTGTTCACCCAAATTAAACGATTCAAAGAATCCACTAATCTTATTGGAATCATAGTTGCCACGAATAGAGAACTGTCGGAAGAATCGGGTCCATCCAAATCAAATTTCTGCTTATAGGAACTTTGACCGGTCGACCCATCAAATCCATAGCATGCAATAAGTGTGCACTCAGTAACATTTTCCATTTGTTGCAAAACTTCCTTCTGTAAAATTAATATTCGTTCAGCCGTATGGCTTAACAAATCCTGCAAAGAAACCTTTGCCACAGTTTCTGTAATTTGCATTCCTGTTGGTCTACACTGCATTTTCGTTTTTTGTATTGTATCATAACCAGGATATATGTCGTTTCCGTCCGCCTTATTTAGTTGCTTTGTAGTAATATATTGTTGTTTTGTTAGACGATTTTTCAATATATAGGCTAAGGCTACATTATAAGATAATTTTACCGGCTCTTTGTTTGACACATTCTTTACTTTTTCTCTATATTGACTTCTTGCAGCACGCCGACTGCTTTATTATTTTTCCTTTTTTTCGCAGATGTTGAGGCTGCATGCAGAAGTATAGGAGTAGACATATCATTTTCTATGGCAACTTCTAAAGCCATTTGCCTTCTTAGCCTTAGACCGGCCTCTGTGTACCCTAATTTTGGGCGGCCTGATTTGGAAGGTGATAAATTTTTGGTACCCTCCATATGGATTCGTATTTCAAAATTTTTTGAAAACCATTCTGAGTAAATTGACTTAATTTTATTCAGATCTGTGTGATGTTTGCGAAAATACCGTTTAATATGTTTTACAAAAATGGATACTTTGGCTTCTATTGTATTAATGTGGGATATAGTCAGATCGTCTTTATTAATTTCTACCAATATAAACGACGTTACAGCGGTAGCGTTGCGATTGTTGTTGTTCCAAATATCGGCAAGCGAGCTGTTGGTAATCGCAACGAGAACTACAAGTGCATTTTTTGTATAAACGGGGGAAAACGGGGAAATGAGATAGTTACTACATGAAACTAGACATTCAAGTTAGTAACTTGCCATTTTTAGTTGCCTGCTCTTCCTATAGAAATACTTCACGGAACACGGTTAAAATTGTTAGGATTTTAGTACAAATACAACCAACAGCAACACTGGACAATAACAGCAACACAAATATTTATGTATTTTTGCCATAAAATATATATTATACATACCTTGATCTTTGTTTTCCATACTTAATATATTTAACTGGATAAAAACATACGGACACTGATTGATTGCAAAAGAAGTAAACTTTTCGCGGTGATTTTTACAATCAATTGTTGGTTGCCATCAGCTGACTTTAAGAGCTTGCCACATAAAGAGAGTTAAAACCCCGTTAAAAAAAAATTTTTTTTTTAAGCTCACTGAAGTGTTTACTATTAATAAATAAAAATATTTTTATACCCTTGCAGAGGGTATTATAAAATTGGTCAGATGTTTGTAACGCATAGAAATATACGTTTCCGACCCCATAAAGTATATATATTCTTGATCAGCATCAATAGCCGAGTCGATTGAGACATGTCCGTCTGTCCGTCTGTCCGTCTGTCCGTCTGTCCGTCTGTCCGTCTGTCTGTTTGAATCACGATGACGGCCTTAAATTTTAAGCTACATAGTTGAGACATGAAAAGTTAAGTTCCCCAATCGATGGCGCAGGTAGAGTTTAAAAAATTAGTCGGATCGGATAATTATAACCGGAGTTATTAACTAAAACGTGGAGGTACCTCGAGTAAAATAAGCAATTTTCTTTGTCAGCAAAGAAACAAAAACAAATTCCAAGCAATCACACACACACATACATATGCAAGAATTGGTCACCACGCGGTGTGTGAGAGAGACAGAAACATTTGCGTTGTGTTGTTGCACAGAACGAAATTTAAAGAGCGAGATGACATGCGCTTGCTATATGTATATGTATGTCGAACTAGCTTAAGTGAGTTAAGTGAGGATGGGTGACGTAGTACGTAAAGATCGGTCGCACGATGGTTCGGTGTTTGGTGGATTCGATTCTCAGTGAATTCGGGAAAATTTTTTCTCTTCAATTACTTTAAAAATTTTGTTTTTAAATTAAATAATAAAACAATGAAGCTGCAAGGGTATACAAACTTCGGCAGAGCCGAAGTTAGCTTCTTTGATATTTTTAATATTCTACCGTAAATTTTTTGACTTTATGCCACTTTTTCTTGAAAATCGCCCAATGTGCGCTGGTATTATTTATATACATCTCCTGCATATAACAAGCTAATACACTTTTGTAAAATTCGGACATAGTTTTATAGAAATAGTGTACAACAGATCGACTAGACTGGAATATAATATTGAATTTATTGAATGAAACGATAGCCAACGTATCTCGTAGTGGTTAAGTAGAGTGTGCAGGAGAATCTAAGAAAGTTTGAAACTCTTTAAATTTTCGTCGACGCTTCGAACTTTTTGAAAAGTAGTTATATAGCTCTTTAATGGTTTGCTCTAAGTTTCGAGGCAACTGCTTGCAAGCATAGCTTGAAGCAATAGCAGACGAATGGCAAACACATTTTACAAAAAAACATGATTTGTTGACGTCTCGTATCTTCGTCATAATGCTATTGCGCATTAGTTGTGTCTGCAGCAAATCCAATTATATTATTGATGTCAAATGGTCGCCCGCGTGCGCGTGTTGAAAAGTGGAATTTTGTCCATGGGCGTGCGTGTTCGTTCAGAGCAACGTGAACACGATTTTGACAAAAAAAATACCAAAAATCCCAATGCTGACTCAATATTTTAAGCTTGTAATCGGTCGGTCACACTTTAATATATTTAATTTATTTTATACGCCGCAGCACCACGCTTGCAAAAAATGGAAAAACTAAGAATTCAAGAAGCAATTAAAAAAATAGACGCTCGATTTAGGCTTTTAGTGTGGGAAACATTTCGCATCATTGAGAAGGATGGAGTGCGGATTGACTTTGTTTGCTGTTCAAAGTGCTTAATGGTGTTTGCGTATTTGGCGAAAAGCGGAACTGGCGCCTTAGTGCGGCATAAATGCTCTATGGTGCGGCCACCAGTGCAAAAAACAATGCATAACTATGCCAAAAAACATATACCAAAGCAAATTTCATCGAATTTGGCAAAGAAACAATTGGCATGTGTGGCAAAAGATCTGCTACCTTTAAATGTTACAGTAGGTAAGAGACACCTTATGCGTTAGGGCTGCGTTCGATGGTATTGCGAGTGTTAACACAATTAATTATTAATGTGCGATATGTTAAATCTTACAAAACTGTAGATCTTAGCAAAAATAACGTGTGCGTATTTAAAGGCATTGGGTTTCGCGAATTTGCACAGCAGTTAATCAATACGTGGAAGACCTGATTGTATCCAGGAGAACACTCACAAGGGACGTTTTACAGCAGCAATATATAGAAATAAAAACTAAGCTGTTGGAGTCCCTGGAAAATGAAGAACTTTCATACACAACTGATATGTGGACGGATTCACACACGCAGAAAAGTTATATTTCGGTCAGTGCACACTATATTACAGAAGAATTTGAGCTTAAGGTAGCTATTCTTGGTATTAAGGAATTTGAACATGAAAAAAAAAAAAACGGGAGTTAATATTCCTTCTCAAGTTTCTTTAATTCTGGAAGAGTACAACTTAAAGCTAGGAAGCTCGTTCATAGTGACAGACAATGGGGCCAACGTTGTTTCCGCTTTCAGCTCATATAAACGTATGTCTTGTGCATGTCACAACCTAAATTTGGTAAAGGATGACGTTTTAGAAAAAAATCCAGTTCATGGTATTCTAACACTCCTGGAGAGTTGTAAAAAATTAGTAAAATATTTTAAACATTCTGAGCTAAATAATAAGTTGTCTAAAACGTTAAAGCAAGATACAATAGCAAGGACACGTTGGAACTCAAAATATATTATGCTTAACAGCATTTACGAGATGCAACAAGAAGTACAGAACTTACTCCTACAAAAGAATGAGCTTAAAAGAGTGTCCGAAATTGACTTTCATTTGATTGGCTTGCTTTTGGCATTTTTAAATCCTTTTAAAGAGTGCTCAGAGCAGTTAAGTGCTGATAAACAGCCAACTATACATATCTATGTACTTTGGTATGAAAAACTTAAAAAACACTGTCAAAAACTTAAAAAACGGAAGTTGATCTTAATAACTTTCAAACTTGGTGTGAAATTAACTTATTAAAACTAAATGTTTCGAAATGTAACGACATGTCATTTCAAAGATCCTCTTTCCAATTAGTGGTGTATTATCTTAATAATACCCCACTTGAACGTTTGAACGAGATTAATGATTTGGGTGTACTCATGGACCACAAATTAAATTTTACTCGTCATATTAATATCACTGTCAATAAAGCCATGAGTTGTCTTGGTTTCGTTAAGCGATGGTCGAAAGAATTTGACGATCCTTACACAACCAAGACTCTTTTTATTTCACTGGTCCGCCCCATTTTGGAGTATGGATCATGTGTTTGGTCTCCACAATATGGATCACACCAAGTAAAAATTGAATCTGTTCAAAAACAGTTTTTAATTTTTGCTCTTCGTGGTTTAAACTGGGATCGAAATGTTAACTTGCCCTTCTATTCTAAAAGACTTCTTTTGATGAACCTTCCCTCCTTACTTATTCGTAGAGTAATGCTTGGTACTTTGTTTATCCACAAGCTTTTGAATGGACAAATAGACTGTCCTAATTTACTCAATCAGGTCAATCTATCTGTTCCTTATAGACTAACCCGAAATTATGTCCCTTTATATTTAACACTGTACTTCCAACTATTCTTTGCATGAACCTTTTCAAGTTCTCTGTTCCGACTACAACCGCCTTTATTTTGTAATCGGATCAGAGTTCTCTATATCTATTCTAAAAACTACTATTTTAAGTTATCTATCTAGTAGTAAGTCTTAATTATTATTTTAGTTGTCGTCCGTTGTCCACGCGACTTCGTTTTTGCATGCTGTTTGATAGGGTTCGCGCGTAACAGGCTTTGTCCTGGTGTCGCTTGGACCACTTGAACGTACTGCGCATTGTACGCGTCAACCTCCAGAAGATAATATTCAATAATGGATTCTGATGTTATGACAGAAATAAAACGTAACACTTTAAATTGGTTAGAAAAACGTTTTCAGCCATCAACTGTGCATTACGTAGGACTTTTTTTATACCCTCCGTTTAAACATATTAGCCTCTTAAATCCAGATCAAAAAGAGCAAGTGCTGGCCACTGTTAGAGCTATGCTTGTAGACTGTATGGAATTCGTTAATAGTTTTGTAGAATCGCCCCCTAAAAGGAATACACCACCTACTCATTTATTTGCTGAATTTTCAGACAGTCAACAAACTAATTCGTTAGAAAAACCCGTAGTCGAACAAGAATTAGAAAACTACAATGCCACTGAATCACCGTCCACTGTGGATGTACTGGAAAAACTCGAGTAATAAAGGGCTTCGGGTACTAGCCCGAAGAGTATTATTAAGTATTCCAGCTAGCTCAGCTACGAGCGAAAGGGTGTTTTCAACCTCGGGGCAAATTTTAAATGAGCGACGTACTCGACTTTCGAGCTCCAACCTTGACAAACTATTATTTTTGTACAAAAACTTGTAAGTTATAATACATATATGATTGTTATACATATTGAAAATTGAACGCAAAAACGTGCAAATTTAATAAAATATAAAAAAAAAAAAAAAACAAAAATCAAGTAAAAAATTTCGTGTTGGGCCGCGTTTGGTCGTGTTTCCAAATTTTGGAGCGTGCGTGTGTGTGCTTGTTTGGGATTTTCAATTTTGGACCGTGTTGGGCTGGACCGAAAAATTGCAGTCCATGCCCATCTCTAATGGTGAACAAGAATTTTGTTTGCGCTGCATTGTCGAAATACATAATAGCACACGCCAAGACCTTTGTACACAAAACATCAGTCGATTCATCAATGATTATGAAGAACACAGGCCTTCCCGCTGCAGAAACGCACCGTTTCATGCTAGAGATCAGTTGCTCCTTCATCACAGGTGCCAGTACATAGTACGTAAGCGAACCGGTTTGGTGCGTTTGCAGTAAAACCCTTGCGCAATGGCACTGTCGGGAAACGCATGCTTGATCACATCGCTAATATGGTCCATTGCTCTCATTGATATGTTGTGTTCAGCAAGCGCTGCAGCGAACATAATTTCTGCCTTTTTGATAGAGGTAGCTAGAGTGTTGTCCGACTCTTTTAAAAACGATTAAATCTGAAAAAAGAATAGTTATAGCATATAAAGAACTCACCTTTGATTTTCCACAGAAGTATTTCATATTATCTTTATGTTTTTCTGTAGCCGCGTGCTGCTTAAGTGATGCCAGCCTACTCAAAATGTCCGTCTGGCACGCTTTGCAGTGCGCATCCATCTTATTTGCGCTCCTGCCCAGCCATTTTTGATTTTCCGGCATAGTCTCCCACTCAGCTCTATATTTTTGCTTATTACTCATGTTTTCTATTTGTTTGTTTTAATAAATTATCACAAAATTAAGACTTGATTCGATTTGTTAAAGTGTGGCCAAACCGAAAATACCATATAATACCATAAAATCTAAGAAAAATGCTACTAAATACCTATATACCATTAAAATACTTTTGAGCAAAATCAGAGCTGACAAAATACCAAAAAGTATTTAAAATACCATATTCGGTATGTAAGGAACATCGACACCACGTTACGGCTTAGGCTTTTTTTTAAGAAGAAGAGAGAGATCAGATTCAAGTATGACCAGATTAACATAAACCAATAATCCATAACTTAGTGTTGTGTAATGTTATTGTTTGAACTTTCATGATATTCCAACATTAAATAAGGAAGGGTGATACTTTTTCAAATGTTTTGTTGCGATCTCTTCTCTTGCCTTAACTCTCATTTCTTTTATGGCGGAGAAAAATTTTTTTTGTAGTGAAAATATTCAGGGCCCTGTTGCTAAGAATTCTCTGGGAAGAAAAGATTAAGCCATCTGAACTAGCACCGTTGCGTATGAGTGGAAAAAGGGAAATGTAGTACTTGGCTGCAACCAGCCCACTGAAACGAAAATGAGTCAGCCCAAATCGCCAAGAGTTCGCAGCAAGTCTGCAAAAGTTTAGAGTGGGGATTAAAGAACCAAATCAAAATGTGTGAAAGATAAAAGTATCAAATAATATTGCAAAATAGTGTATGTCCAAGTTGGACCAAGAAGAAGCTTAGCTTAACTTAGCTGGTGACAAATTAAAGGATTGGGTGCTTGGAGTAATTCAAAATCCCCAGCAGCAACGAATTATTACAAGAACTCGCAAATTTAAAAATGAATATTGGCCGAATTAAGCATTTGATTTTGAACTTTTACTTTATTCGAAAAACAGCTCAATTTTTAGTTATTTGTTGTAAAATATTTAAAGAAATTTGAAATACTCAGTAAGTTGGAAACGTTTCAAAAATGCACTGAATTTTCGCATTTTTTAAACTTTGGTGAAGTAGAATCAACAGAGATACACCTAGATACACGATGAAACCATATACATGTGATAGGGGGAACATTCACCTATCAGACATATGTAGTGTAGTCTTGCACATTTTTGCGGAAATTTGTCAAAAAGCCAAAAAACACGCAACCTTGTGTTAAAAAAGCGTTTCAGGTACAAGCAAGAAGAAAAGCGCATGTAAATTTGCAAACATATGAAACAAGTCAAACCTACATTAAATGTTAATGACTTAAGAAAAAAATGTAACTCGACCAAAAAAAATTTTGATTTGTTTGTTGCTATGGGAGCTATAGCATATAGTCAACCGATTTGGCTGAAACTTAGCACAGACATTTCTATATGTACTAAACTTTCAAAAGGAACTTTAAATAGAAATTTCGGGGCAATCCCTTTTTAAACTTTCGAGTTATTGCTCTAAAACAATATTTTTGATCCATCGTTCCTATGGGAGCTGTATGATACAGTGATTCTTCGATTCTAATGAAACTTGGTAAATATGTTAGAAAGTATATTAAACTTATATACTGGAAGGTGGGTTCTTTAACTACTAACTAACCTTTAGGCTTCTGGGATCAATTCTAATTTATATATAATACTAGTGTCCCGGCAGGCTTTGTACTGCCTCAATCGATAAATAAAAGACCTAATCTTTGTATAAATTAATTTTAAAACAAACAAAGCGAATCCGTTTTTATTAAATGCATTCTAAGCCTATCTACTTCTGACATATCAATACGACTATTTTCTTGATATTCGTATATTTCTTGATATTCGTATTCGCACATTTGGTTGAATGTGACGACCTAGGTCAAGTCGTCTTTTCCTCGACATTGTTAATTGTAATTAATCAAAGTGAGAAAATTTCCCGCTCATTTAGCAGTAAAGTGTCACTATCACAAAAAAGAGCACATTACTTGGAATGTCACTTTCACAAAGGATCACCAAAGTAATTAAAAATATCAAAGAAGCTAACTTCGGCCTTGCCGAAGTTTGTATACCCTTTGCAGTTTTATTATTTAATTTTAAAATAATTGTTATAAACGTTTCACAAAATAAAAAAAAAAAAAACAAAAAAGGAGAAGAAACACATTATAAAAGCTTTCACACCACCGTCTTCACCGGGAATTGAACCACTACCAAACATCGAGCCATCGCGCGACCGACCTCTACATACTACGCCACCAACCCCACTTAACTTACTTAAGCTAGTTCGACATATATAGCAAACGCATGGCATCTCGCTCTTTCAATATCGTTCTGTGCAAGAACACAACTCAAATATTTCTGTCTCTCTCACACACCGCGTGGTGAAGAATTTTCGCATATTTAAGTGTGTGCGGGAGCATTAAAATAAAAGAAAACGTTTGTATGGGAAATAGAAAAATGCTGCTTTGAGGATTTTCCCGGCAATTATTTAAATTTTTCCAACCTTTTAAACCTTCCATGGACTTCCACAATTAATTCAGAACCAAAATTAGCCGAATCGGTTCAGCTGTTCTCGAGTTTTAGCGAGACTAACGAACAGCAATTGATTTTTATATATATAGATATAATATTTATAAAAATATTTAAAAATATGACTTAAGAAAAAAATTCTCGTTTCTTAAGCTCCCTGTAGAATATCGATATAAACTATCGCCATTGTATATGTAGACTAAAATATGAAATATCTGGCAACATTAAATATCTCGATCTATTCTTTGCTTAGGTTTTTTTTTTTTTTTTTTTTTTTTTTTTTTTTACGCGCGAGTCCCAACGGGAGCACTAATTGCACACACCTCCCGCCCAACCGATCGAGGGGCGCAAGCCGCATAACGCACGGCTCGAGTCGCGGGGACAATTCACAAAATACAGACAAAAAGCGAAACTATAGCTAGTTACGTGCTAGATAGGAAAGGATAGAAGTTTTGAGTAAAGGAATGGAGAGCTCTGAACTGATTACATGATAAAGACGATTATAATCAGAACAAAGAACTCGAAAAGGTTCATACATAAGGTAGTTAGTAGTACATCGTGGAAGAGTTAGAGGAATATAGTTTCTAGTAGGCCTACAAGGAACTGTTAGTTTTACTCGGTTCAATAGCTCGGGAGAGTCTATATCCCCAATAAGGAGCTTGTACATAAATAAGACGCCAAAGCATTAATCTACGGTTAGTGAGGGAAGGAAGGTCAAGTAAAAGAAGTCCACTAGAGTACGAAGGTATGTTGATATTACGATCCCAGTTCAGACCACGAAGAGCAAAGAGAAGGAACTGTTTTTGAAATGATTCTATTCTTGCTTTATGTGAATCGTATTGGGGTGACCATATGCAGGTTGCATGTTCTAAAATTGGACGAACCAATGAGGTGTAAAGAAACTTGGTTGTATATGGATCATCAAATTCCTTTGACCACCTTTTTACGAATCCAAGAACACCCATGGCATTACCGACGGTAGTAGATATATGGGACTTAAAAGTCAAATTATGGTCCATAAGTACTCCCAAGTATCATCTTGTTAAGTGTGGATAATGGAACGTTATTATGAAAGTAGGTAATCAACTAAGGAGTATTTCTGAAAAAAGTCATGACCTTGGATTTAGATGTGTTTAGGTTTAATAAGTTGTGTTGACACCAAGACTGAAAGTTTTGGAGATCAAACTGCAACCGTGAGGGAGATATAATGTCTCTGTAGCTGAGACAAAGCTTAACTTCATCTGCGTACATGAGGAAACGAGAATGAATTATAACGGATGGAAGATCATTAATAAAAATGGTAAATAGCAAAGGTCCCAGATGACTACCCTGAGGCACTCCCGAAGTGACTTGGATAGACCTAGAACTTGAAGACTTGAAAAGAACTTTCTGTATTCTGTCTGTCAGGTATTCACGAATCCAGATAATTAAACTGCATGGGAAACCAATTTTGTTTAATTTTAAAAGAAGAAGTGTATGATTAACAGAATCAAAAGCCTTACTGAAATCAGTATAAACGACATCAGTTTGCCTTGCATTCCTAAATCCTTCGATCGTTAATGATGTAAATTCTAGGAGGTTAGTGGTTATAGATCTACGTTTCACAAACCCGTGCTGAGATGGTGAAATAATAGATCTACAAAAATGTTGCAATTGAGAAGTGATTAACTTTTTAAATGCTTTAGGAATAGCGGACAATTTAGAAATACCCCTATAATTGGATGCTTCGGACTTTTTACCATTTTTATGAAGAGGAATTATATAAGATTTCTTTCATATGGACGGGAAATGACAAGATTTAACGGACAGTAAAAAAAAGTTTTTGAAGTGGCTTACATAGAGCCTCAGCACAAAATCTGAGTACACAACCAGGCCAGGTATTCCATCAGGACCAGGTGTGTACACAGGTTTTACTAAATTAAGCAGCTATAAAACTGTTTAGGATCACGGGAAAACTCAAGCTTACAACGCTTGAGGTAATTATTATAGCAGTGCTTGTTAAGCAAATTAAATTGGAGCGAGCAACTGCGTAAAGAGCAAAGTCTGAAGAACTTTCCGATTTCTTGTATTTTTTATAATATCTGGATTTGACATTTTTCAAGTTGGATAGCTCACGAGAAAACCAGGGACGTCGGTGAGACGACACTGGAGTCCTCAGTGGAACACAAACCTTAAAAAGCGAACCAAGAGTATCATAAAACAACGAGATAGCCAGATCCATGTCTGAGCAACTGTATAAGGATGACCAGTCAGTTCTCAAAATGATCTCATTCAGTTTAACAAAGTTAGTCTTTTGGGTTTACTAATTATAAGTGTATTCTTGTCATTGTTGACATTTATAGGTTCTCTGTGAAAGTATTTTAGTTTTTTTTTTCGATTGCCTAATGACAAAGTTAGTCTTGCGAAAATTACGAGATTTAATCACAGGACTGACACCAAAAATCGGTACACGAAGCGACAGATCTACAGATAAATCCAAAGTTTGATGAAAATTGTCTTCAGGCAAGACTAGAGGGTCGGTTCTAGTAACTGCACAGTTGGTGGAATCCAACACAAATATCAGATCTAAGGATCTGCCTATGTTATTTCGCACAGAGTTTATTTGAGCTAATGATAACTCAAAAAGGCCATCAACGAAGCAGTGAGATTTAGAAGAAAGCAACAAAGCGTCACCAAAGACGATTAAGATATCTCTATGAGAAAGCAATGAAGAAATATATCGAATAGAATCTAAATGTTTTGCGTACACCGCCATGTCGGATTGTGGCGGGATGTAAGAACAAGTAATGTAGACAGAGAAAGGCTTGAATCTAACGTTAATATCGGGTTTTAACCATGTCTCAGTAAACACTAAAATTTTAAATTTAAATGCTAGACTATCTAGATAGAGTCTAGGAAGCTTACATTTAAGTCCTCTCACGTTCTGATAGGTCAGATGAAGGGACGAGATTAGTTTTTTGGAACCGATGCTGATATTCCGGAAGATGAATTAGATGGAATAGAAAGACTAGCCGGATCTCGAGTTTTCTTTTTGGCCGTGTATTCTTTTACTAAAATGTGATCCGGTCAAAAACTGCTATGACATATACAGTCAAACAGTTCAGCTGGGACACTTATTTTAAAGGAGGATATCTCCCTCGAATATTTAAATTTAAATTTTTCCACCGCTATTTTAGCATTATAGTGATGAGCTTGAATTTTTGTCTTAATAAAAGCTAAGACATCATCCGACGAATGTTCGGGATCAAGCCGTGAAACAAATATATGTTTCTTAGGTGGAACTTCAGTTAAAGGCTTATAGAAACCAGGCCACAAATCAACCGCAGCGTCAGCGACCACGATTGAATCCGCCTGCGTGTCCGGTATTGCACCTTCAACTGGACTACTATCGGCAATATCAACATGAGGCATGAGTCACAACCCCATTTGAGACCCCCCTTTTGCTCCAAACAATCCCTTACTCTGGCCGTGTAGCCAGCACATTTAACGTGCATGACATTGTCACACAGCCAACAAGAAAGAAATGCGTGAAGACAGACATTTTTAGATTTAATTGCAACTCAAAAATTTTATAAGAAAAATGAAATATCAAAAAGGCCAAAGAAAAAACTCACTCAGAATTATGACGAAAATTCAACACTGGGGTCAAACTTGCAGAGAAAATTAATGCAAGATCTAAGAGAACTATGCACTACGCAAATACACGTATCACTTGTACGCGAGACAGAGATAAATGCAAGCGCGAATAAAAGAAATTAGAAAAAAGTAAAAAGTACACACGCAAGAGCAAAGAATAACAAAAACAACAACACTGCTGTAAAAAGTTTGGTTGTTTTTACAAATATTAAGATCGATGCTTTGATTTTGCTTTTGTATAGTTAATTAAAAAAAAGCGCAATGGCAAAAATTTAAATGACAGAATAATGCCAATAGTTATTGCTAAATTAATAGCTGAATTTTTAGGCAGGCGCGGTGAGTTTAAAACCGAAATAAAAGAAATTATGCAGGAGCACAGAAAAACACGTCTATCCACGATGAAGAAAGAAGCGATAAGTTCCCTTCAAACTTTTCAACATTTAACATTCCGCAGATCAAATAGATAACCAAATATCACAACATTCGGCGCCGAAAAATTGCTGCATTCGCAGCAAGGCATTCGAAAAAATCAAAAGCAAAATGTGATCAAATTGACAAAAATGCTTGGAAAGGCTCAGGATCAGGATAAATGTAGAAAATACAATGGAATGTACACACAAATTATGGTAATAAAACTGTTTCTACCTATCAGATCAGATTCTCCACCGATGCGATGCTGTGGAGAGCGGAAGGATATCCGGCTCAAAGGACTAATGAAAGAAATGGGGCAGGCCTCTGATAATGTAGCCCAAATTGTTACCCAACATAGATGTGGTGGAGATGAATTAACAACGCGTGGTAGACTCGTTTTGTACACAGGCAAGATTATTTATAATAAGTCGTACCGGCTCACAATTGTAGGGGGCGTGATAGAACATACATTGCTATTTAGGAAAGTGGCCTATATAATCTCGGGAGACGTATGAAATTGTACCGGATTGTACGCAACTAGTCAAGATAGAGTTTTCCAAAGAACTTGTTTATTAATTGTGCTAGTGTGCCCGTTCGAGGAGAGGGGGAAAAGCCTCCACTTACCCTGCTGTTCACCCTTTTTTGAGTGAACACTTAACATCTAATATCCTCACAATTACAATGATTACAATGATTAATTTCAATGATTATGTTGAAAATAAGCAAAAGTAACATACAAAATATATTGTATGGGATTATCGATATATCGATAATTGAATGTTGCCACATACATATATACACTGACGATGATTATCGTTGTTCTTTCTGTTTTTTTTCTATTCTGGCGACGAGCGCGTGAGTTATCAATCCGATATATATATATATATGATATATACATAGGGATGTATGTATATAATTAAAAGAAAACACGTCTTGTTCTGGCAATATACCCAAAAAGAATGGTGAATGTTTATTAAGAAAGAAAATGTATGTATATATGTGATGTTCAGTTGTTTTGTATTCTTATTATTATTATATTAACTTATCTTACATTTCAAATTTGTTTTTTTTTTTTTTTTTCAACAAAGCATAACATACATTTCATATTTCTTAATTTATCTTAACTTTTCATAACATAAGCATAACATACATTTCATATATATTTCCAATTATTCCTAACTTTTTGTAACATATTTCGTAAATAATTTCAAATTTTCCTTAAGTCTTATTATTTTGAAACTTCAAATTCGTTTTGCAGTTACTTTAACATAATTGTTCCTTTGTGTTAGTCTTACATTATTTCTTTTGACTAAGAGTTGTTTGGCTTTCTTGTTGCTCGTTTTATTTTTGATTTATGAATCTTTTGTTTCTTTGCTGATATAAATGTGGGTCCCTTATCTTCTTATACTTTGTGTGGTGTAAAGCGAGGTGTTAATTTATTTCTTCTATTTTCCGTTCGAAAAATTATTTCGTCTTTTTCAAGTTCTGCTGGGTTAATTCTGTCTCTGTTTAAAATAGCCGTACGTTTTCGAGTTCTGTCGGTTAATTGCTGAACTACTTCTGGGTATAATTTTCTTTGGTATAAATTCAGTTCCTGTAAGTATTCATGTTCATTAGTAAAGTTAGCTGATTTATTAAAGATATGTGTTCTTCCTGAAAATAATTCAAATGGCGTATAACCTGTGCCTGAGTGGATAGCGTTATTATACGTAGTCAGTGCTTCCCACAATATCTCTTCATGTGTGCAAGGTAGACTCTTTCTTTTTTTCAAATCAAATATAATTCTATAAGTTTCTGTTAGTGATGAGTGAAACCGTTCCACCATAGAATTACTTGATGATTGTTGAAATGAGGTCACATGCCTAATAATATTATATTGCTTACAAAAATCTATAAAAAGGTTTCCTGCAAATTCTGGTCCCTGGTCACAAATTATTTTCTTTGGTGTCCCGAAGGTACAAATAAAATGTTTCACTGATTTAACAACATTGATACAATCTCTAGCAGGTATGGTGTATCCCGTAGCAAATCTTGATAGTTTGTCAATTATTGTTAATATATATGTATGGTTAATCGAATATATGTCCATATGGACTAAATCCAATGGTTGTAGCGGTATTTCGGGTTCTTGATATGGGACTTTTTGGGGTTGTCTATCATACTTCATTGTTTGACATAGGTCACAATTATTGATTGTTTGTGTAATTTTTTGTTTCATGTGGGTGAAATATATTGACCGTTTCAAATGAGCACATGTTTCGTCAATCCCTCTGTGATTATTTTTGAGATGATATTCCCTAATTTCTTTTTCCTGATCATCGAGTGTTGTGACTTCTCTTAAGTATTCTGTGCATCTCAGAACCTTGTAAAGTTGACTATGAGCAAAATACTTTAAATACACTTGCTGGATTATTTTAAATATTATGTCCGTAGTAAATATAGCGCAAGTTTTATTTGGTTTTAAGACGGTTTTTAACAGTTTTGTCACTACACTTTCGTTAAAAACGGGCTCAAAAATAATACGCCTTATCTTGTTTTTAAAAGGTACTTCTACTGTAACATTTGATTGAGTCGATTCTTCAAAAATAATCTGTATATTAAAATCATTAAGTGGTTTTTTAGAAATGAATATACCTTGTTCCCAATTTTCTTGTGCAGAATGTATAATTTCTCCACAGGTTGCTTCAACTGATTTATCTTCTCCTACATTTGCATCTACCGTTGTCCTACTTAAGGCATCTGCAACCACATTCAGCGATCCTTTTTTGTATATGACCTCATAATCATATTCTAATAACCTCAATTTCCACCTTACCAACTTTGAATTTGGTTCCTTCAAACTCATTTAACAAGTTAGGGGCTTGTGGTAATTTAAAACTTTTGACCAAAAAGGTAGGGTTGAAAATATTTTATTGCCCAAATTATGGCAAGCATCTCTTTTTCCACCGTGGAGTAGTTTGTTTCTGTATCGGATAAAGTTCTGCTAGCAAATGATACCGGCTTGTCTGTTCCTAGGGGCCCTTGGGACAAAACTGCCCCTAAAGCGAAATCACTAGCATCCGTTGTTAATATGAATGGTTTAGTAAAGTCAGGATATATCAATATAGGGTCATTACATAATAGGGATTTGCAAACTTCAAAAGTTGATCGAAATTCTTCATTTATTGTAATTTTTGTTTTTCCTTTTAATTGTTTAGTTAAAGGTCTAGTTATTTTGGCAAAATCCTTTATGAATTTCCTGTAGTAACCCATTAGTCCCAAGAAGGATTTGATTTCTTTTTGGGTCCTAGGTAAAGGAAATTTTTTGATTCCTTCAATCTTTAAAGGATTTGGTTTAATGCCATCTGAAGTCACGACATGTCCTAAATACTCAATTTCTTTTCTTAAAAACTCAGACTTATCTATTTGCAACTTTAAGTTTGCTGCTCTTATTTTTTGAAAGACGGTTTTTAAATGTTGAATATGCTCTTGTAATGATGTTGAAAATATAATGATATCGTCTAAGTATATCAGGCAATACACGCCAAGTATATCACCAAATAATCCATCACTCTCTGAAATGTTGCCGGGGCATTAGTAAGACCGAATGGCATTCTAACAAACTCGTAATGTCCTCCTTCTGCTGAAAATGCTGTTTTTGGTATGTCATCTTCATACATCTCTATTTGGTGGTACCCACTGGCTAAATCTAGTAATGAAAAATATTTAGCCTTTCCTAATTTGTCTAAAACATCATTAATTATTGGCATAGGGTATTTGTCTTTTATGGTTTTTTCATTAAGTTTCCTATAATCCACCACCAATCTCCACTTTCTGTGTCCCGATGAGTCTAATTTCTTTTGCACTAGCCATATAGGCGCACTCCAAGGTGAATGACTATGTTTAATGATTTTTTGATTAAGAAGTTTTTCTATCTGGGCTTTTACTTCTTTTCTTTCATTAAAACCATATCTATATGGTCTAGTGTAAAGAGGGATATCATCTATTGTAGGAATTTTATGTTTAACACTGTTGGTAAATGTTAGTTGGTTCTTTTCATCATAAAATAACTCAGCAAATTCTAAACAAAGTTTTTTTAAAAGTTCAATCTCTTCATTGTTTAATTGGTTGGTTCTAATTTTTTCTTGAAAGTTAAATGAATTCGATAATACATCTGAGTCATTTTGAAAGGCCAAATTCACCTCGATGTACTGCTCCTTTATGTATGGCGTTACTTCTAAAGGTTGATCAAAATAAATGACTTTTTCTGTTTCTGCGTAGTTAGTAATTTCCATCATGCTAAAATTGTTTGTTGCCAAATATATCCCATTCGAAATAACCAATTCATTACCTAATCTTATTTCTGGACAATAAAATGCACCTTCCTTTAGACTAACAGGTATTTCAACTATGTATCTTGTTGCCTCTTCAATAATGTGTTTTTGGCCTATTACATTTTTTTTTGTATGTATGATTAATTCCGTGTTGGGTGTTTGTAGAATTAATTTATCTACATCCACCTTAGCACGTAATTGTTTTAATATATCGATGCCAACGAGGCCATCAAAAAATGAATGGAACTTGAAGAGCAAAAAATTAAATGTTTCTTCTTGTTTGAATTCATCAAATATCTTTAATTTGCAAGCTAAATGAAATGTATGTGAGTTTATTATTGTTTTAATTACTTTTGGTTCTTTTAGTCTTATGTGGTGTTCTGGAGGGACACATAAAGGGTCAATGAATAATACTGTGGATCCTGTATCTACAAGAAATTTTAATTGTTTGCCAAACATGGATTCTACCAAGACATATGGTAGTTCAGTTCCATGTCTGTCTGTGGTTATGTACCCTGGTTGGTTATTGAGGCTGCTAATTGAAAATTTTCGGTATCATTGATATTATGTATTTCTTCTTGATTATAATTATTTTCTTTAAACTCATCTCTAGGCTTAAACGATTTATTTGAGTGTTGAGAAACGTAAGTTTTTCTTGTTTGTCCACTGTAATTTTCTCTGTTATTACGCTTGAACGAACCGCTTTGTTGCTCTTTATTAGTGTTATCACGGCTATAAGGTTTCCTACTGTAATTTGGTTTCTCTCCCTGTTGTTGATTTCGTGAAATAATTTGCTGTTGACCTCTAAAATTATTATTGAATCTATTCGAAAATTGATTTTGACTCCAGGATCTAGTTTGTTTTTGATTTTTAAAAATTTCTTTTTCAGCCAATGCTATCTCATAGGCTGTAATTATATCTTTCGGTTCTCTTCCTCGAACTATGGAACCTAAAGGACCTCGTAATCCTTTAAGGAATGTAACCAGGCATTGGTTGATAAAAAAATCCTTTTTTGTTTCTATTACTATTGTATTAGCTTCCTTTTCATCAATAATGTTTAGTAAAAGCTCTTTGTATGCTGGTTATTTTTTCGTACAGAATTTCTACAGGGTGACTTTGTGTTGTTAAAATACCCAGTTCAGCAATTAAGTTATATTCTGTCCTTTTGTCCGCAAAGTGTCTTACAAGGGTATTTTTTATATCGTCCCAATTCAATTTTACTCTTGTTTGATACAATATTTCGTGGGCTTTCCCTTGAATTTTGTTTCTAATTGCTCTTAATATAAACAACGCTGTCGGAGTTTGTTCTGAGCCTTTGGTAAACGCAAGTATTTCTTCAACGTTAGTAATGAATTCTCCTAATTCTTCTGAATTTCCTTCATAAGTGGGCATTGTTTTTATAATGTCAGAGATTTTGAAGCTACCCATTATATTTTGCATTGTTACATTGGCTTCTTGAGCCAAAGGAATATGTTCATCTAATGATATATCGAGAATTGGAGATTCTCCCCTATTTTCTACTATATTAGTAGTGCGTTTTGTATTTCTTGTTGTTGTTGTCTTCAACATTTTTTTTTGTATGTGTAAGGATTACGTGTGCGATATTATTAAATTAATTTGGTAATGTATGTATGAACTTATGGTTATGTGTGTATTAAGTTTAATAAATGGACTTTGTGTACCTTATTTTAATTTTAGATTTTATTTATTTTCCTTTTCATGTTGGTAGTAATGCAATGTAGCGAGGTTACGGTATACGTTGAACTTTGTGTAAATCCGGTCCTGATAATGAAAGTGATTTACAGCTGTTGTTGTCTCGTATTATTTCTTTTTACATATCTCCTTCCTAGAATTTTCTTGAATTTCCTTCTGTGAATTGTATTGTTATTATAAGTAATTGTTTTTTTTTTTTTTTTTTTTTTTTTTTTGTTGGCATAAATAAATAAATAACTGTGTTGAAGCTAGGCAGGATTCTTGCGCGTTGCAGTAATCCTGCCTAAGGGCGGACAAACATCAGTCATGTTTCGTATGTGATAAGTCATTTCAAGTCAAAACCATTTTGTTCTTACTTACTTGAATATCGTTTGATATTTTAAATTGTGATTTAAAAAATTGTGTAGTTGAAATGAGCTAGTATCCTTGCTCGATGCAGTGATTTTGCCCAGACAGCCTTTTTTTTTTTTTTTTAAGTTGAAGTAGGCTAATATCCTTGCTCGATGCAGTGATTTTGCCAAACTTGAACTATTGGGAATTAATCAAATTTTGTTGATTGTTAAATACAAATTTTCTTTTTTTATTTCACAAATCCTTTTTTTTTTGCATTTTCCACTTAAGTACAACACTTTGGTAAATTTTAATAATTTCACAACTCGTAATTGTTTTATGTGTCAATGAGCAGTGCAGGTCTACACAGAATGTAATTCAAACTTGAACTATTGGGTATTAATCAAATTTAGTTTATTGTTTAATAAAAAAATGTTTATTTATTTTTTTTTTTATTACACAAATCCTTTTTCCATTTTTCACTTTAGTACAACACCTTGGTAAAGTCTAATAATTTTGCAACTCGTAATTATTTTATGTGTCAAAGAGTAGTGCAGGTTAACACAGAAGGGCATTCAAACTTGAACTGACTTCGCTACTGTCGCTCTGCAATAACGAAACCATAAAAGATGATGAAATAATGTGATTCTTATGAAATATTCTTCTATTTGCAGCGACGCACAGTGGGGCCTCTGCCCGAATAGCTGACCGAAAATCATTTTTTTCACCATCGCGTTTGGCAAAAATGAAAAGTGGAATCGACAGATAATACTTCAGATTTTATGGATCCAAAATATTATTGAAATCCGATAAGAGTTGTGGGTGCTACATCGTCTCAAAGTGGAGACATTTTTCATGAAAAAAAAAAAATTTTGAATTTTAAAAAAAACTTGCAACTTTGAAACTGTATATTGGCCGAATTAAACAACTGATCTCGAAAATTTTTACTTTATTTGAAAAGTAGATCATTTTTTAGTTATTTGTTGTAACAAATTTAATGTAATTTGAAATACTCAGTAAATTGGAGACGTTTCAAAAATACACTAAATTTTCGCATTTTTTAAACTTTAGCGAAGGAAAAACAACAGAGATTCACGGAGATTCACGATATAATTATATACACGTGATAGAGGGAATATTCACCTATCAGGCCTATATAGTGTAGTCTTGCGCTTTTTTGCGCAAATTTGTCAAAAATTCAAAAAACTAATGCAACCTCGCGTTAAAAACGCGTTCCAGGTGCAGGGAAGACGAAGAGCGCATGCAAAATTGGCAAACTGTTATTTGATATTTACATATTTATAATGTAACAAAATCATTGGAGAGCACATAAAATAAGTCAAACCTACATTAAATGTTAATGGCTTAAGAAAAAAATGTAATTTGAGAAAAAAAAATTTTGGATCCGATTGTTCCTATGGGAGCTATAGCGTATAGTTGACCTATTTGGCTGAAACTTAGCACAGACATTTTGATATGTACTAAACTTCCAAATAGAAAATTTCGTGACAATCGCTCAATAAACACTCAAGTTATTGCTCTAAAACTATATTCTTGACCGATCGTTCCTATGGGAGCTATATGATATAGTCAACCGATTCTGATGAAATTTAGTAGATATGTTAGAAAGTATATTAAACTAATAGGGTACAAATTTCGTAGTATTCGATTGAAAAACAACAAAGTTTTGGAGGCTTCACTTTATTCTCGACCTATCATTCCTATGGGAGCTATAAGATATAGTCAACCGATTCTGATAAAACTTGGTGAATATGTTAGAAAGTATATTACACTAACAGAATCCAAATTTCTTATAAATTGATTAAAAAACAACAAAGTTGTGGAAGCTTATTTTTATTCTCGACCTATCGTTCCTATGGGAGCTATAGGATATAGTTATCCGATCAGGATGATTTCTAGATATATAATGCCTACAGCTAACAGAAGCCTATGTGTAAAATTTTAGCTCTGTAGCATTAAGGGTTTTGGGGGAGACCAAAATGAATATTCCCTTTTAATGGTATATTTTTTTTTGCAATTACAATAAAAAATTAAAACAAAACATTAAAAAATCTGACTTAGTCATCAAATCTAATATAATAAGGTTCATTTGTGATCAAAAAAGCGTTTTTAAAGTGAATTTTATGGGTAAAATATGCTTAGAAATATTTTTCAACTTTGACCTTGAATATCTAAGCAACCCGAGCACGTGGCACCTCGGTAATAACTCCATTTGAAGCTTGAACAATTAGCTATCAAATGCTTTTTAAATTTTGAAAATCGCTTCACTACTTTAGAAGATATGATTTTTGATAAGCGAAATGAGAAAAGGCCCCACTGTGCGACGTCGCTGTCGTGTTGCTCAAGCGAGATCCACAAAGCTACAAAATGTGGTCAGAAAAGTCGCTTGTTCTATGCATATTTCCTAAGAAATGTTGAATTCCAAGAAGAAAGAAAAAAAGAATGTGTCTTAGAAAATTCTAGCAAGATGATGAAATAAATTCGGCCTCTCTTTTTTTTACGAAATAGGTTATACATGTACATGTCACTTAAAACCATACCAATATAATGCACCAGTGATATACATTCAAATATGTATACATATAAAAATGATTTCCTTGATTGTCTTGATCGCTCTGTCTGATACAGCAGGTTCAATCGTTAAATGCATTTAATCGTTAGTGCATTTAATGATCTTTAGCACGATAAGACATCAATTTTATGCATTGTTATTACAACCAATTAAAACACCTTATACATACACATACACATATTTTGCAATTATTATTTTTTGTTTTGAACTAGTTAATAATTAATTATTGTAAATATACTTATCACTTCGAAATATTTTGTTAATTATCAATATGTTTAAAGAGGTAGGTTCCTTCGGGGCTCTTTTCCTTGTCCCTGAAGTCGTAAGGCTGCGCCAGTTATCAATCCGATATATATATATATATATATGATATATACATAGGGATGCATGTATATAATTAAAAGAAAACACGTCTTGTTCTGGCAAGATACCCAAAAAGAATGGTGAATGTTTATTAAGAAAGAAAATGTATGTATATATGTGATGTTCAGTTGTTTTGTGAGGGGCTCGTATAAGTGTATCTGTATGTGTGTATGTTGCTGTGACTGGAAGGTAACTCGTGCAGTTGATTCAAAAACAAAACTAAAGTATAAAACTGTCTTCGTATATACATATATTGGGTTCGTCTGGTTCATGCTTAATTGCATGTGAATATTTACATTTTTAATAGGTTATGGGCCCAGACACAATCGCCACTAAATTATACAAAAGAAAAACATTAAGAAAGTTATTAAGAAAGTAGGTAATCAACTGAGGAGTATTTCTGAAAAAAGTCATGACCTTGCATTTAGATTTGTTTAGGTTTAATAAGTTGTGTTGACACCAAAACTGAAAGTTTTGGAGGTCAGACTGCAACCGTGAGGGAGATATAATGTCTCTGTAGCTAAGACAAAGCTTAACATCATCTGCGTACATGAGGACACGAGAATGAATTATAACGGATGGAAGATCGTTAATAAAAAGGGTAAATAGCAAAGGTCCCAGATGACTACCCTGAGGCACCTCCGAAGTGACTTGGATAGACCTAGAACTTGAAGACTTGAATAGAACTTTCTGTGTTCTGTCTGTCAGGTATTCACGAATCCATTTAATTAAACTGCATGGGAAACCAATTTTGTTTAATTTTAAAAGAAGAAGTGTATGATTAACAGAATCAAAAGCCTTACTGAAATCAGTATAAAGGACAGCAGTTTGTCTTGCATTCCTAAATCCTTCGATCGATAAAGATGTAAATTCTAAAAGGTTAGTGGTAGTAGATCTACGTTTCACAAACCCATGCTGAGATGGTGAAATAATAGATCTATAAAAATGTTGCAGTTGAGAAGTGATTAACTTTTCAAATGCTTTAGGAATAGCGGACAATTTAGAAATACCCCTATAATTGGATGCTTCGGACTTTTTACCATTTTTATGAAGAGGAATTATATAAGATTCCTTCCATATAGACGGGAAATGACAAGATTTAACGGACAGTAAAAAAAAGTTTTTGAAGTGGCTTACATAGAGCCTCAGCACAAAATCTGAGTACACAACCAGGCCAGGTATTCCATCAGGACCAGGTGTGTACACAGGTTTTACTAAATTAAGCACGCTAAGAAGCGAACTTTCATCGATCGAAGGACCACAAATACAATTAGACCTTTTTATCTGATACGACAGATTCGCTCGGTATTCCGTTGAGGAATATGTTGTTGTGAAGAAATCAGCGAACAAATCAGCAATCGCTTGATCAGAGTCCGCTAGATTATTTTCAAACGATAACATTGATGGGTGGACTACCATCTTACGTTTAGAATTCACAAAGCTATAAAACTGTTTCGGATCACGGGAAAACTCAAGCTTACAACGCTTGAGGTAATTATTATAGCAGTGCTTGTTAAGCAACATAAAATTGGAGCGAGCAACTGCGTAAAGAGCAAAGTCTGAAGAACGTCCCGATTTCTTGTATTTTTTATAATATCTCGATTTGACATTTTTCAAGTTGGATAGCTCACGAGAAAACCAGGGAGGTCGGTGAGACGACACTGGATTCCTCAGTGGAACACAAACCTTAAAAAGCGAATCAAGAGTATCATAAAACAACGAGATAGCAAGATCCATGTCTGAGCAACTGTATAAGGATGACCAGTCAGTTCTCAAAATGATCTCATTCAGTTTAACAAAGTTAGTCTTGCGAAAATTATGAGATTTAATCACAGGACTGACACCAACAATCGGTGCACGAAACGACAGATCTACAGATAAATCCAAAGTTGGATGAAAATTGTCTTCAGGCAAGGCTAAAGGGTCGATTCTAGTAACGGCACAGTTGGTGGAATCCAACACAAATATCAGATCTAAGGATCTGCTTATTTTATTTCGCACAGAGTTTATTTGAGCTAATGATAACTCAAAAAGGCCATCAACGAAGCAGTGAGATTTAGAAGAAAGCAACAAAGCGTCACCAAAGACGATTAAGATATCTCTATGAGAAAGCAGTGAAGAAATATATCGAATAGAATCTAAATGTTTTGCGTACACCGCCATGTCGGATTGTGGCGGGATGTAAGAACAAGTAATGTAGACAGAGAAAGACTTGAATCTGACCTTAACACTAGCAAACTCAATCTCCAGAATGTCCGGTGAATGAGTTTGGTCAGAAGTTAAGGCCGAGTCAACTGCAATCAGAACTCCTCCGCCTGCACGAGAAGTCCGATCACATCTAAAAATTGAAAATTTTGCGGAAAGAACAGATGCATCGTTAATATCGGGTTTTAACCATGTCTCAGTAAACACTAAAATTTTAAATTTAAATGCTAGACTATCTAGATAGAGTCTAGGAAGCTTACATTTAAGTCCTCTCACGTTCTGATAGGTCAGATGAAGGGACAAGATTAGTTTTTTGGAACACCAGCCGATGCTGATATTCCGGAAGATGAATTAGATGGAATAGAAAGACTAACCGGATCTCGAGTTTTCTTTTTGGCCGTGTATTCTTTTACTAAAATGTGATTCGGTCAAAAACTGCTATGACATATACAGTCAAGCAGTTCAGCTGGGACACTTATTTTAAAGGAGGATATCTCCCTCGAATATTTAAATTTAAATTTTTCCACCGCTATTTTAGCATTATAGTGATGAGCTTGAATTTTTGTCTTAATAAAAGCTACGACATCATCCGACGAATGTTCGGGATCAAGCCGTGAAACAAATATATGTTTCTTAGGTGGAACTTCAGTTAAAGGCTTATAGGAACCAGGCCGCAAATCAACCGCAGCGTCAGCGACCACGATTGAATCCGCATGCGTGTCCGGTATTGCCCCTTCAACTGGACTACTATCGGCAATATCAACATGAGGCATGAGTCACAACCCCATTTGAGACCCCCCTTTTGCTCCAAACAATCCCTTACTCTGACCGTGTAGCCAGCACATTTAACGTGCATGACATTGTCACACAGCCAACAAGAAAGAAATGCGTGAAGGTGGGTTCAAACACTATTTGCTTGAGCAGACAGACATTTTTAGATTTAATTGCAACTCAAAAATTTTATAAGAAAAATGAAATATCAAAAAGGCCAAAGAAAAAACTCACTCAGAATTATGACGAAAATTCAACACTGGGGTCAAACTTGCAGAGAAAATTAATGCAAGATCTAAGAGAACTATGCACTACACAAATACACGTATCACTTGTACGCGAGACAGAGATAGATGCAAGCGCGAATAAAAGAAATTAGAAAAAATAAAAAGTACACACGCAAGAGCAAAGAATAACAAAAACAACAACACTGCTGTAAAAAGTTTGGTTGTTTTTACAAATATTAAGATCGATGCTTTGATTTTGCTTTTGTATAGTTAATTAAAAAAAAAGCGCAATGGCAAAAAATTTAAATGACAGAATAATGCCAATAGTTATTGCTAAATTAATAGCTGAATTTTTAGGCAGGCGCGGTGAGTTTAAAACCGAAATAAAAGAAATTATGCAGGAGCACAGAAAAACACGTCTATCCACGATGAAGAAAGAAGCGATAAGTTCCCTTCAAACTTTTCAACATTTAACATTCCGCAGATCAAATAGATAACCAAATATCACAACATTCGGCGCCGAAAAATTGCTGCATTCGCAGCAAGGCATTCGAAAAAATCAAAAGCAAAATGTGATCAAATTGACAAAAATGCTTGGAAAGGCTCAGGATCAGGATAAATGTAGAAAATACAATGGAATGTACACACAAATTATGGTAATAAAACTGTTTCTACCTATCAGATCAGATTCTCCACCGATGCGATGCTGTGGAGAGCGGAAGGATATCCGGCTCAAAGGACTAATGAAAGAAATGGGGCAGGCCTCTGATAATGTAGCCCAAATTGTTACCCAACATAGATGTGGTGGAGATGAATTAACAACGCGTGGTAGACTCGTTTTGTACACAGGCAAGATTATTTATAATAAGTCGTACCGGCTCACAATTGTAGGGGGCGTGATAGAACATACATTACTATTTAGGAAAGTGGCCTATATAATCTCGGGAGACGTATGAAATTGTACCGGATTGTACGCAACTAGTCAAGATAGAGTTTTCCAAAAAAAAAACTAAAGTATAAAACTGTCTTCGTATATATATTGGGTTGGTCTGGTTCATGCTTAATTGCATGTGAATATTTACATTTTTAATAGGTTATGGGCCCAGACACAATCGCCACTAAATTATACAAAAGAAAAACATTAAGAAAGTTATTAAGAAAGTAGGTAATCAACTGAGGAGTATTTCTGAAAAAAGTCATGACCTTGCATTTAGATTTGTTTAGGTTTAATAAGTTGTGTTGACACCAAAACTGAAAGTTTTGGAGGTCAGACTGCAACCGTGAGGGAGATATAATGTCTCTGTAGCTGAGACAAAGCTTAACATCATCTGCAAAAATAAGGACACGAGAATGAATTAGAACGGATGGAAGATCGTTAATAAAAAGGGTAAATAGCAAAGGTCCCAGATGACTACCCTGAGGCACCTCCGAAGTGACTTGGATAGACCTAGAACTTGAAGACTTGAATAGAACTTTCTGTGTTCTGTCTGTCAGGTATTCACGAATCCATTTAATTAAACTGCATGGGAAACCAATTTTGTTTAATTTTAAAAGAAGAAGTGTATGATTAACAGAATCAAAAGCCTCACTGAAATCAGTATAAACGACATCAGTTTGCCTTGCATTCCTAAATCCTTCGATCGTTAATGATGTAAATTCTAAGAGGTTAGTGGTTGTAGATCTACGTTTCACAAACCCGTGCTGAGATGGTGAAATAATAGATCTACAAAAATGTTGCAATTGAGAAGTGATTAACTTTTCAAATGCTTTAGGAATAGCGGACAATTTAGAAATACCCCTATAATTGGATGCTTCGGACTTTTTACCATTTTTATGGAGAGGAATTATATAAGATTCCTTCCATATAGACGGGAAATGACAAGATTTAACGGACAGTAAAAAAAGTTTTTGAAGTGGCTTACATAGAGCCTCAGCACAAAATCTGAGTACACAACCAGGCCAGGTATTCCATCAGGACCAGGTGTGTACACAGGTTTTACTAAATTAAGCACGCTAAGAAGCGAACTTTCATCGATCGAAGGACTACAAATACAATTAGACCTTTTTATCTGATACGACAGATTCGCTCGGTATTCCGTTGAGGAATATGTTGTTGTGAAGAAATCAGCGAACAAATCAGCAATCGCTTGATCAGAGTCCGCTAGATTATTTTCAAACGATAACATTGATGGGTGGACTACCATCTTACGTTTAGAATTCACAAAGCTATAAAACTGTTTAGGATCACGGGAAAACTCAAGCTTACAACGCTTGAGGTAATTATTATAGCAGTGCTTGTTAAGCAACATAAAATTGGAGCGAGCAACTGCGTAAAGAGCAAAGTCTGAAGAACGTCCCGATTTCTTGTATTTTTTATAATATCTGGATTTGACATTTTTCAAGTTGGATAGCTCACGAGAAAACCAGGGAGGTCGGTGAGACGACACTGGATTCCTCAGTGGAACACAAACCTTAAAAAGCGAACCAAGAGTATCATAAAACAACGAGATAGCAAGATCCATGTCTGAGCAACTGTATAAGGATGACCAGTCAGTTCTCAAAATGATCTCATTCAGTTTAACAAAGTTAGTCTTGCGAAAATTATGAGATTTAATTACAGGACTGACACCAACAATCGGTGCACGAAACGACAGATCTACAGATAAATCCAAAGTTGGATGAAAATTGTCTTCAGGCAAGACTAAAGGGTCGATTCTAGTAACGGCACAGTTGGTGGAATCCAACACAAATATCAGATCTAAGGATCTGCTTATTTTATTTCGCACAGAGTTTATTTGAGCTAATGATAACTCAAAAAAGGCCATCAACGAAGCAGTGAGATTTAGAAGAAAGCAACAAAGCGTCACCAAAGACGATTAAGATATCTCTATGAGAAAGCAATGAAGAAATATATCGAATAGAATCTAAATGTTTTGCGTACACCGCCATGTCGGATTGTGGCGGGATGTAAGAACAAGTAATGTAGACAGAGAAAGACTTGAATCTGACCTTAACACTAGCAAACTCAATCTCCAGAATGTCCGGTGAATGAGTTTGGTCAGAAGTTAAGGCCGAGTCAACTGCAATCAGAACTCCTCCGCCTGCACGAGAAGTCCGATCACATCTAAAAATTGAAAATTTTGCGGAAAGAACAGATGCATCGTTAATATCGGGTTTTTAACCATGTCTCAGTAAACACTAAAATTTTAAATTTAAATGCTAGACTATCTAGATAGAGTCTAGGAAGCTTACATTTAAGTCCTCTCACGTTCTGATAGGTCAGATGAAGGGACAAGATTAGTTTTTTGGAACACCAGCCGATGCTGATATTCCGGAAGATGAATTAGATGGAATAGAAAGACTAACCGGATCTCGAGTTTTCTTTTTGGCCGTGTATTCTTTTACTAAAATGTGATCCGGTCAAAAACTGCTATGACATATACAGTCAAACAGTTCAGCTGGGACACTTATTTTAAAGGAGGATATCTCCCTCGAATATTTAAATTTATGAGTCACAACCCCATTTGAGACCCCCCTTTTGCTCCAAACAATCCCTTACTCTGGCCGTGTAGCCAGCACATTTAACGTGCATGACATTGTCACACAGCCAACAAGAAAGAAATGCGTGAAGGTGGGTTCAAACACTATTTGCTTGAGCAGACACACATTTTTAGATTTAATTGCAACTCAAAAATTTTATAAGAAAAATGAAATATCAAAAAGGCCAAAGAAAAAACTCACTCAGAATTATGACGAAAATTCAACACTGGGGTCAAACTTGCAGAGAAAATTAATGCAAGATCTAAGAGAACTATGCACTACACAAATACACGTATCACTTGTACGCGAGACAGAGATAGATGCAAGCGCGAATAAAAGAAATTAGAAAAAGTAAAAAGTACACACGCAAGAGCAAAGAATAACAAAAACAACAACACTGCTGTAAAAAGTTTGGTTGTTTTTACAAATATTAAGATCGATGCTTTGATTTTGCTTTTGTATAGTTAATTAAAAAAAAAGCGCAATGGCAAAAATTTAAATGACAGAATAATGCCAATAGTTATTGCTAAATTAATAGCTGAATTTTTAGGCAGGCGCGGTGAGTTTAAAACCGAAATAAAAGAAATTATGCAGGAGCACAGAAAAACACGTCTATCCACGATGAAGAAAGAAGCGATAAGTTCCCTTCAAACTTTTCAACATTTAACATTCCGCAGATCAAATAGATAACCAAATATCACAACATTCGGCGCCGAAAAATTGCTGCATTCGCAGCAAGGCATTCGAAAAAAATCAAAAGCAAAATGTGATCAAATTGACAAAAATGCTTGGAAAGGCTCAGGATCAGGATAAATGTAGAAAATACAATGGAATGTACACACAAATTATGGTAATAAAACTGTTTCTACCTATCAGATTCTCCACCGATGCGATGCTGTGGAGAGCGGAAGGATATCCGGCTCAAAGGACTAATGAAAGAAATGGGGCAGGCCTCTGATAATGTAGCCCAAATTGTTACCCAACATAGATGTGGTGGAGATGAATTAACAACGCGTGGTAGACTCGTTTTGTACACAGGCAAGATTATTTATAATAAGTCGTACCGGCTCACAATTGTAGGGGGCGTGATAGAACATACATTGCTATTTAGGAAAGTGGCCTAAATAATCTCGGGAGACGTATGAACTTGTACCGGATTGTACGCAACTAGTCAAGATAGAGTTTTCCAAAGAAATTGTTTATTAATTGTGCTAGTGTGCCCGTTCGAGGAGAGGGGGAAAAGCCTCCACTTACCCTGCTGTTCACCCTTTTTTGAGTGAACACTTAACATCTAATATCCTCACAATTACAATGATTACAATGATTAATTTCAATGATTATGTTGAAAATAAGCAAAAGTAACATACAAAATATATTGTATGATTATCGATATATCGATAATTGAATGTTGATACACATACATATATACACTGACGATGATTATCGTTGTTCTTTCTGTTTTTTTTTTCTATTCTGGCGACGAGCGCTTGCAGTTGATTTAAAAAAAAAAACTAAAGTATAAAACTGTCTTCGTATATATATTGGGTTGGTCTGGTTCATGCTTAATTGCATGTGAATATTTACATTTTTAATAGGTTATGGGCCCAGACACAATCGCCACTAAATTATACAAAAGAAAAACATTAAGAAAGTTATTGAGAAAGTAGGTAATCAACTGAGGAGTATTTCTGAAAAAAGTCATGACCTTGCATTTAGATTTGTTTAGGTTTAATAAGTTGTGTTGACACCAAAACTAAAAGTTTTGGAGGTCAGACTGCAACCGTGAGGGAGATATAATGTCTCTGTAGCTGAGACAAAGCTTAACATCATCTGCATGAGGACACGAGAATGAATTATAACGGATGGAAGATCGTTAATAAAAAGGGTAAATAGCAAAGGTCCCAGATGACTACCCTGAGGCACCTCCGAAGTGACTTGGATAGACCTAGAACTTGAAGACTTGAATAGAACTTTCTGTGTTCTGTCTGTCAGGTATTCACGAATCCATTTAATTAAACTGCATGGGAAACCAATTTTGTTTAATTTTAAAAGAAGAAGTGTATGATTAACAGAATCAAAAGCCTTACTGAAATCAGTATAAACGACATCAGTTTGCCTTGCATTCCTAAATCCTTCGATCGTTAATGATGTAAATTCTAAGAGGTTAGTGGTTGTACATCTACGTTTCACAAACCCATGCTGAGATGGTGAAATAATAGATCTATAAAAATGTTGCAGTTGAGAAGTGATTAACTTTTCAAATGCTTTAGGAATAGCGGACATTTTAGAAATACCCCTATAATTGGATGCTTCGGACTTTTTACCATTTTTATGAAGAGGAATTATATAAGATTCCTTCCATATAGACGGGAAACGACAAGATTTAACGGACAGTAAAAAAAAGTTTTTGAAGTGGCTTACATAGAGCCTCAGCACAAAATCTGAGTACACAACCAGGCCAGGTATTCCATCAGGACCAGGTGTGTACACAGGTTTTACTAAATTAAGCACGCTAAGAAGCGAACTTTCATCGATCGAAGGACTACAAATACAATTAGACCTTTTTATCTGATACGACAGATTCGCTCGGTATTCCGTTGAGGAATATGTTGTTGTGAAGAAATCAGCGAACAAATCAGCAATTGCTTGATCAGAGTCCGCTAGATTATTTTCAAACGATAACATTGATGGGTGGACTACCATCTTACGTTTAGAATTCACAAAGCTATAAAACTGTTTAGGATCACGGGAAAACTCAAGCTTACAACGCTTGAGGTAATTATTATAGCAGTGCTTGTTAAGCAACATAAAAATGGAGCGAGCAACTGCGTAAAGAGCAAAGTCTGAAGAACGTCCCGATTTCTTGTATTTTTTATAATATCTGGATTTGACATTTTTCAAGTTGGATAGCTCACGAGAAAACCAGGGAGGTCGGTGAGACGACACTGGATTCCTCAGTGGAACACAAACCTTAAAAAGCGAACCAAGAGTATCATAAAACAACGAGATAGCAAGATCCATGTCTGAGCAACTGTATAAGGATGACCAGTCAGTTCTCAAAATGATCTCATTCAGTTTAACAAAGTTAGTCTTGCGAAAATTATGAGATTTAATCACAGGACTGACACCAACAATCGGTGCACGAAACGACAGATCTACAGATAAATCCAAAGTTGGATGAAAATTGTCTTCAGGCAAGGCTAAAGGGTCGATTCTAGTAACGGCACAGTTGGTGGAATCCAACACAAATATCAGATCTAAGGATCTGCTTATTTTATTTCGCACAGAGTTTATTTGAGCTAATGATAACTCAAAAAGGCCATCAACGAAGCAGTGAGATTTAGAAGAAAGCAACAAAGCGTCACCAAAGACGATTAAGATATCTCTATGAGAAAGCAATGAAGAAATATATCGAATAGAATCTAAATGTTTTGCGTACACCGCCATGTCGGATTGTGGCGGGATGTAAGAACAAGTAATGTAGACAGAGAAAGACTTGAATCTGACCTTAACACTAGCAAACTCAATCTCCAGAATGTCCGGTGAATGAGTTTGGTCAGAAGTTAAGAGCCGAGTCAACTGCAATCAGAACTCCTCCGCCTGCACGAGAAGTCCGATCACATCTAAAAATTGAAAATTTTGCGGAAAGAACAGATGCATCGTTAATATCGGGTTTTTAACCATGTCTCAGTAAACACTAAAATTTTAAATTTAAATGCTAGACTATCTAGATAGAGTCTAGGAAGCTTACATTTAAGTCCTCTCACGTTCTGATAGGTCAGATGAAGGGACAAGATTAGTTTTTTGGAACACCAGCCGATGCTGATATTCCAGAAGATGAATTAGATGGAATAGAAAGACTAACCGGATCTCGAGTTTTCTTTTTGGCCGTGTATTCTTTTACTAAAATGTGATCCGGTCAAAAACTGCTATGACATATACAGTCAAACAGTTCAGCTGGGACACTTATTATAAAGGAGGATATCTCCCTCGAATATTTAAATTTATGAGTCACAACCCCATTTGAGACCCCCCTTTTGCTCCAAACAATCCCTTACTCTGGCCGTGTAGCCAGCACATTTAACGTGCATGACATTGTCACACAGCCAACAAGAAAGAAATGCGTGAAGGTGGGTTCAAACACTATTTGCTTGAGCAGACACACATTTTTAGATTTAATTGCAACTCAAAAATTTTATAAGAAAAATGAAATATCAAAAAGGCCAAAGAAAAAAACTCACTCAGAATTATGACGAAAATTCAACACTGGGGTCAAACTTGCAGAGAAAATTAATGCAAGATCTAAGAGAACTATGCACTACACAAATACACGTATCACTTGTACGCGAGACAGAGATAGATGCAAGCGCGAATAAAAGAAATTAGAAAAAAGTAAAAAGTACACACGCAAGAGCAAAGAATAACAAAAACAACAACACTGCTGTAAAAAGTTTGGTTGTTTTTACAAATATTAAGATCGATGCTTTGATTTTGCTTTTGTATAGTTAATTAAAAAAAAAGCGCAATGGCAAAAATTTAAATGACAGAATAATGCCAATAGTTATTGCTAAATTAATAGCTGAATTTTTAGGCAGGCGCGGTGAGTTTAAAACCGAAATAAAAGAAATTATGCAGGAGCACAGAAAAACACGTCTATCCACGATGAAGAAAGAAGCGATAAGTTCCCTTCAAACTTTTCAACATTTAACATTCCGCAGATCAAATAGATAACCAAATATCACAACATTCGGCGCCGAAAAATTGCTGCATTCGCAGCAAGGCATTCGAAAAATCAAAAGCAAAATGTGATCAAATTGACAAAAATGCTTGGAAAGGCTCAGGATCAGGATAAATGTAGAAAATACAATGGAATGTACACACAAATTATGGTAATAAAACTGTTTCTACCTATCAGATCAGATTCTCCACCGATGCGATGCTGTGGAGAGCGGAAGGATATCCGGCTCAAAGGACTAATGAAAGAAATGGGGCAGGCCTCTGATAATGTAGCCTAAATTGTTACCCAACATAGATGTGGTGGAGATGAATTAACAACGCGTGGTAGACTCGTTTTGTACACAGGCAAGATTATTTATAATAAGTCGTACCGGCTCACAATTGTAGGGGGCGTGATAGAACATACATTACTATTTAGGAAAGTGGCCTATATAATCTCGGGAGACGTATGAAATTGTACCGGATTGTACGCAACTAGTCAAGATAGAGTTTTCCAAAGAACTTGTTTATTAATTGTGCTAGTGTGCCCGTTCGAGGAGAGGGGGAAAAGCCTCCACTTACCCTGCTGTTCACCCTTTTTTGAGTGAACACTTAACATCTAATATCCTCACAATTACAATGATTACAATGATTAATTTCAATGATTATGTTGAAAATAAGCAAAAGTAACATACAAAATATATTGTATGATTATCGATATATCGATAATTGAATGTTGCCACATACATATATACACTGACGATGATTATCGTTGTTCTTTCTGTTTTTTTTTCTATTCTGGCGACGAGCGCTTGCAGTTGATTTAAAAAAAAAACTAAAGTATAAAACTGTCTTCGTATATATATTGGGTTGGTCTGGTTCATGCTTAATTGCATGTGAATATTTACATTTTTAATAGGTTATGGGCCCAGACACAATCGCCACTAAATTATACAAAAGAAAAACATTAAGAAAGTTATTAAGAAAGTAGGTAATCAACTGAGGAGTATTTCTGAAAAAAGTCATGACCTTGCATTTAGATTTGTTTAGGTTTAATAAGTTGTGTTGACACCAAAACTGAAAGTTTTGGAGGTCAGACTGCAACCGTGAGGGAGATATAATGTCTCTGTAGCTGAGACAAAGCTTAACATCATCTGCGTACATGAGGACACGAGAATGAATTATAACGGATGGAAGATCGTTAATAAAAAGGGTAAATAGCAAAGGTCCCAGATGACTACCCTGAGGCACCTCCGAAGTGACTTGGATAGACCTAGAACTTGAAGACTTGAATAGAACTTTCTGTGTTCTGTCTGTCAGGTATTCACGAATCCATTTAATTAAACTGCATGGGAAACAAATTTTGTTTAATTTTAAAAGAAGAAGTGTATGATTAACAGAATCAAAAGCCTTACTGAAATCAGTATAAACGACATCAGTTTGCCATGCATTCCTAAATCCTTCGATCGTTAATGATGTAAATTCTAAGAGGTTAGTGGTTGTAGATCTACGTTTCACAAACCCGTGCTGAGATGGTGAAATAATAGATCTACAAAAATGTTGCAATTGAGAAGTGATTAACTTTTCAATGCTTTAGGAATAGCGGACAATTTAGAAATACCCCTATAATTGGATGCTTCGGACTTTTTACCATTTTTATGAAGAGGAATTATATAAGATTCCTTCCATATAGACGGGAAATGACAAGATTTAACGGACAGTAAAAAAAAGTTTTTGAAGTGGCTTACATAGAGCCTCAGCACAAAATCTGAGTACACAACCAGGCCAGGTATTCCATCAGGACCAGGTGTGTACACAGGTTTTACTAAATTAAGCACGCTAAGAAGCGAACTTTCATCGATCGAAGGACTACAAATACAATTAGACCTTTTTATCTGATCCGACAGATTCGCTCGGTATTCCGTTGAGGAATATGTTGTTGTGAAGAAATCATTGAACAAATCAGCAATCGCTTGATCAGAGTCCGCTAGATTATTTTCAAACGATAACATTGATGGGTGGACAACCATCTTACGTTTAGAATTCACAAAGCTATAAAACTGTTTAGGATCACGGGAAAACTCAAGCTTACAACGCTTGAGGTAATTATTATAGCAGTGCTTGTTAAGCAACATAAAATTGGAGCGAGCAACTGCGTAAAGAGCAAAGTCTGAAGAACGTCCCGATTTCTTGTATTTTTTATAATATCTGGATTTGACATTTTTCAAGTTGGATAGCTCACGAGAAAACCAGGGAGGTCGGTGAGACGACACTGGAGTCCTCAGTGGGACACAAACATTAAAAAGCGAACCAAGAGTATCATAAAACAACGAGATAGCAAGATCCATGTCTGAGCAACAGTATAAGGATGACCAGTCAGTTCTCAAAATGAGCTCATTCAGTTTAACAAAGTTAGTCTTTTGGGTTTACTAATTATAAGTGTATTCTTGTTATTGTTAACATTTATAGGTTCTCTGTGAAAGTATTTTAGTTTTTTTTTCGATTGCCTAATGACAAAGTTAGTCTTGCGAAAATTACGAGATTTAATCACAGGACTGACACCAACAATCGGTACACGAAACGACAGATCTACAGATAAATCCAAAGTTTGATGAAAATTGTCTTCAGGCAAGAGGGTCGATTCTAGTAACTGCACAGTTGGTGGAATCCAACACAAATATCAGATCTAAGGATCTGCCTATGTTATTTCGCACAGGGTTTATTTGAGCTAATGATAGCTCAAAAAGGCCATCAACAAAGCAGTGAGATTTAGAAGAAAGCAACAAAGTAGATTCATCAGATTGAGACCATGCTATTTCTGGTAAATTAAAGTCACCAAAGACGATTAAGATATCTCTATGAGAAAGCAATGAAGAAATATATCGAATAGAATCTAAATGCTTTGCGTACACCGCCATGTCGGATTGTGGCGGGATGTAAGAACAAGTAATGTAATCTGACCTTAACACTAGCAAACTAAATCTCCAGAATGTCCGGTGAATGAATTTGTTCAGAAGTTAAGGCCGAGTCAACTGCAATCAGAACTCCTCCGCCTCCACGAGAAGTCCGATCACATCTAAAAATTGAAAATTTTGCGGAAAGAACAGATGCATCGTTAATATCGGGTTTTAACCATGTCTCAGTAAACACTAAAATTTTAAATTCAAATGCTAGACTATCTAGATAGAGTTAAGTCCTCTCACGTTCTGATAGGTCAGATGAAGGGACGAGATTAGTTTTTTGGAACCGATGCTGATATTCCGGAAGATGAATTAGATGGAATAGAAAGACTAACCGGATCTCGAGTTTTCTTTTTGGCCGTGTATTCTTTTACTAAGATGTGATCCGGTCAAAAACTGCTATGACATATACAGTCAAACAGTTCAGCTGGGACACTTATTTTAAAGGAGGATATCTCCCTCGAATATTTAAATTCAAATTTTTCCACCTCTATTTTAGCATAATAGTGATGAGCTTGAATTTTTGTCTTAATAAAAGCTAAGACATCATCCGACGAATGTTCAGGATCAAGCCGTGAAACAAATATATGTTTCTTAGGTGGAACTTCAGTTAAAGGCTTATAGGAACCAGGCCGCAAATCAACCGCAGCGTCAGCGACCACGATTGAATCCGCCTGCGTGTCCGGTATTGCACCTTCAACTGGACTACTATCGGCAATATCAACATGAGGCATGAGTCACAACCCCATTTGAGACCCCCCTTTTGCTCCAAACAATCCCTTACTCTGGCCGTGTAGCCAGCACATTTAACGTGCATGACATTGTCACACAGCCAACAAGAAAGAAATGCGTGAAGGTGGGTTCAAACACTATTTGCTTGAGCAGACAGGCATTTTTAGATTTAATTGCAACTCAAAAATTTTATAAGAAAAATGAAATATCAAAAAGGCCAAAGAAAAAACTCACTCAGATTTATTAAGCGAATTCGACACTGGGGTCAAACTCGCAGAGAAAATTAGTGCAAGAACTGAGAGAACTAAGCACTACACAAATACACGTATCACCTGTACGCGAGACAGATAGATGCGAGCGCGAATAAAAGAAATTAGAAAAAAGAGAGCGGGAGAGCCAACAGCACTGCACATGCAACAACAATGCGTTGGCGAGAGCGCGAGCGGTATTAAAGCGGTAAAAGGTACAAACGCAAGAGCAAAGAAATAACAAAAACAACAAAACTGCTGTAAAAAATTTTGTTGTTTTTTCAAATATTAAGTTCACTGCTTTGATTATGCTTTTCTATAGTTAATATAAACAAAAAGCGCAATGACAAAAATTTAAATGACAGAATAATGTCAATATTTATTGCTAAATTATTAGCAGAATTTTTAGGCAGGCGCGGTGAATTTAAAACCGAAATAAAAGAAATTATACAGGAGCACAGAAAAACACGTCTATCCACGATGAAGAAAGAAGTATATACATACATATATAAGTTAACACCGCTCAACATGCCCTCAACAATGCTGGGTGCGAGAGCAGTAAAGAACGGTGGTAGCAATTGCCGCGGAAGCGACTTACCAGCAGCTACAGCTGCAGCGGCTGCAGCAACAGCAGCCACAGCGCGGCAGCGAAAGCAGCAGCGGCAGAAAAGCAGGCGACAAAAACGTCACCGGAGGGGATGAGCGGGAGGAGCAGGGGAGATCAACCGGCGGAGGTCGAGTAGCAGGCAGAAGTGATGAAGGCAGCGAGCAGGGCACAAGTAAAGCCGGGAACTTACTAACCTGGTCAGACTAAGTACTTTAAGAATAAAAGATTGTCACGACTGATCCTATGGAGTTGAACCATCTAATTATTGGTGAGGGTTTCAGCTTGGGAGCTTGAAGGCTCCCGTGGGAGACCAAAAAGGTAAGATTGGTGGATCGTGGCCTGGGTAGATACCCGAACGGCTTATAGTAAGTTAACTGGCGCCCGAGCAGGGACCGCTTTCTGTCGTGGGCGTTGTCCAAAGGAATATAGAAAGTGAACGCCAGTGAGAGTGAAAAAAAATAATAATAAAATAATCAAATAAATAAAAAAAATTTCTAAAGAAAAAAAGTCAAACAAAAATGCCCACAGTGTAAAATAAAGCTGCTTCAAATGAAAACGCTTTGCTGTGTAGGTGATTTTCTCTGATTGGCGTTCGGAAATATTTTTTTGTGACACCCTCGCGACCGGAGGCGGCGTTTTTTTCTTTTTTTTAAAAGAAAAATGAATAAAAAATTCATAATTTTAAACCACTGCGGCAACAAAAGTTTGCGAGTGGCAGTCATAGTTGTAAGAAAATTCGAAACGAAATAAAACAAGTAATAAATTAAAACGAAGAATAAAAAAAAAAAAGGAAAAAACAAACGAAAGACGCGTGAGCATTGGCCGCCAGTCGTGTCTTCTGCCGAGGGTATCCTCTGGATGGAGGATGTGGAGTCATTCCCACCATAGTAGGCCCTTAGTGGAACAAAAAGGAAAATGGAAACCTCCCACAACCAGCATAGGGGGGCATGGCATCAGGCAGCTCACGCGCAAATTATTTGTCACAACACAAAATACTATGATCGCTTGGGTGAAAGTATTGGTGTTCACCAGAAAAATCGTCCACTGTTGCATTGACGCTTTGTTAGTATTAGTGTTCACCACTGACGCTTTGACGATTTGACGACGCGCTCTTTAACACATTACCAAGAAATACGATCACTTGGTTGGCGTTAATATTGGTGTTCATCAGAAAAAGCCATCCACTGTCGCGTTGAAGTCGGACGTAACGGACTTTTTCTTTTAGGAATTAGAGTCGCAACATTTGAAAATTATTGCGAAATATACATGTTGACAAGCAACACGTTTCAGAACTAAGAACAACTGGCGAAGATACATATAAAAGGACCGAGACTGGACACTAGCATCAGTTGGATTTCAACATTCATCAAAGTGACATCATAAAATAAATTTTGGAAGGTCCTAAAATGTGTTTTGAATAAAAAAAAAAGGAGATAGTAAAAGGATAATTAGTGACACTTATAAAAGTTTGAATAAACAAAAAAAGAGGAGAAAAAAAGGATAATTTGTGACACTTATAAAACTTTGAATAAAAAAAAAAGGAAAGGATAATTTGTGACACATAAAAACAAATTATAAACGCAAAGGATAATTTTCGACTCCCCCGGAAGTTAACTTGCGCGCATATTAAAAAGAGGAAAAAAAATAAATAAAATAAAATTTTTTTTTTAATATTTTTTAAAATTCACAGTGGAAAAAAAGAGTAAAAGAAAAAACAACCAACAAAAAAAGTCAATGTTTGGTTTAAAATATTGTCTATTTAAAATACTCATCCCTTTTCATCTCTCCTTTAGCGCGCTCGCCCTGTAATTGGGGATTGACCATACAACTTAACCAAAGTCAACCACTTAAAAGAAGCAAGATCAACATAATTACATCCGGGTTAGTGAAGAGTGCCAACTAGCATAAGAAATTTATTCACACAGTAGAAAGTTTAAGCGAATTAAAAATGATTATTTTTTTTTATTTAAAAACTCTCACGATAAAAGTTAAATAAAAACAGAAAATTAACAACAAACAGAAAATTAAACTTTTTTTTTTTTTTTTTATACGTTTTATTTATTTTGTTGGATCTCTTATTTAACTTTATAAGACTAACAACAATATCTTAATCTAATACGTAATCTAGCATTTGAAGAATGCTACATTGATCTATGGCCCTGATTATTAGTTAGAGGGTTGGAAGGTCTTTTCTTTGCAGACGAGTTCTATCACATACTCGGGTTAATGATTGGGCGAGGGTATTCGGATGTGCCTGCAGTTTAGCGGTGTACTTTAGCTGTTGTACCTTTATTTCGGTTGTTACACTATTAATATGTGGATCTTTCTGCACGTTTTCGTTTCGGATATACCAAGATGCTCCCGTGATAGTTCTGAGAACCTTAGATTGTGCCCTTTGTATGGTTTCGATATTGCTCTTACTTGGGTTTTCCCACAGTGCAGAGCCGTACATCCAGATGGGTTTTAGCACCGAGTTGTAGAGAAGAACTTTGAACTCTAAACATAGGGGAGATCGTGCATTGATAAGCCAATGTAGTCCGGTTGCTTTAAGCTTTAACTGCTTTTTCTTGGCTTCGATGTGCCTACGCCAAGTTAATCTTCTGTCCAGGTGAACTCCAAGATACACAAAATCGTCGGATTGAGGCACTGGCACGTTGTTCAGTGTCAATGATGATTGTCAGTTGCTCAGCAGCTTTGATCGGGCATTTGGAGCGGCTAAGGATGGCCGTGTCATCGGCGAAAGTAGATGTGGTAAGTGTAGGGCTTGTTGGTATGTCCGCTGTATACAGAAGATACAGAGTTGGACCTAGCATGCTGCCTTGAGGTACTCCTGCCTTTGATTCGATGTCGCCAGAGGTGAAGCTATTACATCGTACGGCGAATTTTCTGTCGGATAGATATGATTCCATTAGCCTGTGTGTGTATTGTGGGAGCGTCGCTTTTATTTTGTATATTAGGCCATCCAGCCAGACTCGATCGAAGGCTTGGGCGACATCAAGAAAAATTGCTGTGCAATATTCTTTTTGCTCGAATGCTGTGCGGATCTCTGAGGTGATACGCTTGACTTGCTCAATTATGCCATGCTTTCCACGGAAGCCAAACTGATGATGTGGGATTATATTTTGGTTTACCAAGATTGTATTTATACGGAGTTGTAGAACTTTTTCAAATAGTTTTGAAAGACTTGGTAATAAACTGATGGGTCTGTAAGATGAAGGCTGTGTTTTGTCTTTTCCGGGTTTTGGGATCATTATGATTACAGATTTTTTCCAACTTATGGGAAAGTGAATATTTTTTAATATAGCATTGAAAAGTTTGCAGTTGTGTTGCACGGCGCAGATCGGGAGTTCTCCGATCACTTTCGGGGTTATTTTATCATGACCGGGCGACTTTCTTGGATTCAGATAGTTTTTAATAATTGCAGAAATTTCCTCCGCTTGGAATTTCAGTTGCTCACTTTACGTTGGAGTGCGCAGGGAGGGGAGCTGAAAAGAGTTTGTTGACGGATTTGGCAGAAAGACCGTTTTTAGATGAGCTGCAAAGATGAGTGCTCTTTCTTCGTCTGATCGGGCCCATTTACCAGTTGAACATCTTAAGGGAGAAATAATCTCAGTTGGATTAGTCATAGTCGGGTGAGCTTTCCACAGCGGATATTTGGTGCTGGTAGGGCTCAGCTTCTCGATATATTGCCGCTGTGCCCTTGCTTCTTCTTGTCTGAGCGCTTTTGCTAGAATTCGAAAAGCTGTTCTTAGGCGAATTTTTGCTGCCGGGGATCGAGACATTTGCCAATCTCGCCTGAGCCGTCTTTTATTTGTTACAAGTAGTTCAATTAGCCGGTTGTATGACCTTTGTTTTTCCCGGGTGTATCCGATAAGTAGGGTGGAAATTTCTGCTGCTTCGATAAGCATCGACTCTAGAGCCGAGGTGCAACACTCGATGTCATCTTCATCGTCCAGTTTGAGATTCAACTCAACATGGGTACTTATATATTTCTTAAATCTGAGCCAGTTTATTTTATTATTTGTTAGGCTGGATGGGTGCTCTATGACTTGTGGATGTGTTGAAACTGTGAAAATTACTGGCGAGTGGTCAGATGACAATTCTGCTAGTGACTCTGCCGTTATTAAATTGTGCGCAAATCCCCTGGTGATAGCAAAGTCTATTAGATCTGGGAGCTTGCGTGGATCTGATGGCCAGTATGTGGGTTTATTTTGTTAGCTGGGTTGATGATTGTATTATACAGCTGTTTGCCTTTTGGATTTACCAGGCAGGATCTCCAATGAGGGTGCTTGGCGTTGTAGTCTCTTGCAGCAATAAATCGTACTCCGAGTGTGTTAAAGAAGTCAGTAAATTCTTTTTCAGAGATCGAGAAGCGTGGTGGGCAATAAAGTGCAGCGACGGTTGTACTACCAAAAGTGGTTTGGACACTTAAAGAGGTTGCTTGTAGGTATTGTTTTGCAAATCCATTTTGGAGTGAGTGTTTGATCCGGTTTTTGATTAGAATACCAGTACCTCCGTGAGCCTTGCCATCAGGGTGATTTGTTGCGTAGAATGCATATTTAGGTATTTGAAAGTTGTTTTTGTTGGTAAGGTGAGTTTCCGATAACAGCATGATATCAATATCATTTGAGTCCAGAAACAGTGACAATTCTTGAACTTAAAAATTCTTTTTTCAATTTTGACAAATAGTCCTCTGTATAATAATTAATAACTTTGTTCCATGGTAAAATTTTAAAATCTGAAAGTGAAAAATTCCCCTCTTAGAATTAAGTTAACGCAAAAAAGTACAAAGTTGAAGAGAGGAACAATCCCCTAGTGAAACTTTGCAGTTTGAGCATAGCTTGCAAATGACTGTTAACCGTTTTTTTCGTTACGCTCTGTTCGCGAGAACAACCGAAAAAAATCATACTTTCTCGCTCTGAGCAAGACCCTTTGGTTGTTTTCGATCCGGTTTTCGGTTGAGCGCTTACAGTTGAGCAATTTGCATATCGGTCTTTGAGTGAACAGCGCGTAAAGAGTGAAACGAATCAGGCTCACCAAAAGACCGATTGACTGAAAAACTCAACGCAAACGGTCTTTTTAACTATATGTCTTCTTTTCGATGCACAGTGGTACGTTGTGTAAAATCGCGACATTAAATTTCACTTTAGATCTTCTTGAAAAAATTGTACGTATTTCAGACTAATTTTTTGCTTAAAACAGGAATAGTTTTATTTTTTTAAGCATTTTATTTTGAATTAAGCTTAACAACTAATAATGAATTTATGTTTTGGGAACTTAGTGAACTCCGTCGCTCGCTTAAAATAAAGTGCATAGCTGAAAATGCTCTTTCAACGGAGACTTGAGTAGCTGGAGTGGCTAATACAACCTGTGCCAGAGTACTCAAGTGTGGCGATTTAAGCTTCACGTTTTGAAAAAAATGTAATATATCCTGGTTTAATGGTAAGCGGCGATATATTTTGTCGAAGTCCTCCACTTCAGCATATAACTTGACAAGCGCGTCAGAAACCGGCTCTTCTTTTGCTTCTGGAACAGTTTGCACATCATCCAAAAATGCCGAGAAAAGTGACTTTTCTTCTGGTATGGATGAAAATGAGCACTCCATGTCCATATGCAGTTCAACCTCTTCAATTGTTTGCGATGCAACAGTTCGATCGGAGTCAACCTTTAATAATAAAGCAAAATTATGTTAAAATTTTATTAAAAACAGGTGTTAGTGTATGACGAGGACAATTTTACTTATTAAAACTAAGATCACGTATCTAAAAGCATCTATAACATAAAGGACACAGGACCTAAACTTCAATTATACTCCGTCTTCCGTGCTTCAGTTCAAACAGGCGAAAAGCAATTTTTTTTAGGTTCTGCTTAGTGATCTGTTAAAATACAGTTCACTCGCGGGTCTATGTATATAGCAGATAATAATGCTTCGTTTTCGAGCAACTTACTTTCCCGCAGTTTAATTTGTGCCAACAATTTTTTTTTATCCAATTTTTGCTATTTTCGCACTGCAACTTCAGTTCTATCCATATAATGAAAAATTCACTATATAATAGTTTTTCCTCCTGCAGCTTTAAAGTCGCATTATATGCGTCCTTGAATGCGTCGACATACATATGTCTCTATCCAGTCCCATTCAATATCGTTATCAATACTACTCTGAGTGGCCACAAACTCTTTTACTTCGAGTAGTTTTTTCACCATTGAGTATGTGGAATTCCACCTAGTGATAACGTCGAGCGTTGGTATATTTTTTTTGTGCTCGATTAAGATACGTCTGTACAAGTTACATATAGTACTTATTTTATACATGTATATAAAAAAAAACATTTATATTTGAAATTTTCTTACCTATAAGTTTCAGTGCGCAATGTTTTGCATAATTTGCGGCAGATACTAATTTTTTCGCTAATCTCATCCAGCTTGTTAACATCATATGCGCATAGTTGAAGAGTGTGCGCAGCACATCGTACAAGATAAATATTTGCCAAATTCAGGTCATCAAGCTTATCCATAAATTTTTCACTCTCAGTGTCATCTCCGTGTCGTCATTAAGAATTTCTATGGCTTTGACCATGTTTCTCCCATTGTCAGAGGTAACACTGTGTGTATACATTTTCTTTAGTAATAAACATGTTAAAAATGATCTAAAATAACATTTTTACCTGAAGATTTGATCCAGAGTTATCCCATAATCGTCAAGAATTTCTAAAATTTTGTCTCTAATGTAGACCCCAGTGTGTGAATAAGTGAGCTGGATCATGCCCAACGTCTTGACAACAATATCCGACTTGTTTACATTTGTGTGAACAATTTGCAGATTTATACCTAGAATTGCTTTGTACAAGTCGATTTTTAGCGACAACAGTTTTCCATTGACTAAAGCCCTTAAGCCGTCTTTGATGGCCTGTTCTCTTACGGACACGAAGCTCATAATGTTCCTCGATGTGATTGGGTTCATACCAAGGGCTTTATAAATGGGATCAACAATTTCCCTAAATGCCTCGCTGTCCAAGAATACAAACGGCTTTCCATCAGTTGTCACAATTTTAATAAGTGAATTCACAACTGTTTCTTCACTTGTTTCATATGTTATTTTTTTTTTTTCACAACTTTTATTTTGGTGTCTTCTTCACTGTCGCACTCTCTAAATATTTCATAATGTTTAGTTGTCAAGTGGCGTTTAAAATTTGTAGTATGAATGCCAGCTAATTTCACGTCGCATACTTTACACACTGATTTTTTGCTTACTGCATCAAATTTAAAGAATTGATGCACTTTTTTATTAGTTCCACGTCCCATTTTGTTAAAACCACTGTGCTCAATCGAAATTCACAAAGCAAATTGACGCGTAAAACCCACGAAACTTCACATACACACATACATACATGCGCAAAAGACTTTTTGAATCGTCGTTCAGAAGCAAACGGTCCCGGAATGAGCAGAGCAAAAGAGAACAGAAAAAAGTGATCTTCGACTGAGCGCGAGCAAAATTTATTTAAGAACAATCCAATCGGTTGCTCTCAGACCTTTTGCTCAAAGTCTCAGTGAAGAACACTTATTTCGCGACAGTGTGAAACGGTTAACAGTTATTTGCAAGCTATGATTTTGAGTGTTTTTTTTTTCGTTTTGTTGAAAAGATTGACAGAAAGAAAAAAAACATGGATGAAATTGAAGAATCCATAACCGGCTTGGTTGCCCAGGTGGCGTTATTGTCAAAAGAGTTGAGAAAACAGAAGGAGAAGGTGCTGGTGCTAGAAGATAAGAACAATGAGCCAGTAGTTGAGGTAGATAGGCCACCCGTTCGTCCGAATACAGAGTACGATCTTAAACAGGTATCGACTTTGCCTGATTGTGCAAAGGACATCAAGACATTCACTTTTGAGACAGATCAATACAAGTCATGGGTACGCCAGGCCGAGGTGGTTTTCCTTATGCGGGAAGCGAGGGGGGTATCAAAAGAAGCTACAATTGACTCCAGTAACCCGTTTAGGAAAGCACAACGATTGTTTCATATAGAAGCACCAACCGTTTCGCAACTTGTAGTGGAACAATACTCAACCCCTACCAACGACGGCAATCTCAGGAAGGAACTCGTTTACGAAGACAAAGTCGAGCCCATCGAGAGGGGTGCTTATGTCACCCACGTGGCACGCGTTGACTCCGCAACTGAGGGCTAACCTGTCATACGAGATCAGATAAATTCTATGCAAGGAGCCTCTCAAGTGTACCGTACATAGGGTATGAAGGAGAGGATGGGGTGATGCGCAAGTTTCTAATAGATACTGGAGCAAATAAAAATTTTGTTGGTCCGAAACTTGCGGGAGGTGCCATGCAAATACCAAATCCTTTTTTAGTACAGTCGGCAGGGGGTCCAATACTAATCTCTCATTTTCTCCAAGGAACTTTCTTCACCCCAGTAGGCAACAATACTACTCTCACATTCTTTGTACTTCCCAATCTGGTTAGCTTTGATGTCATTATAGGAGATGATACCTTAAGAAGTCTGAAAGCAAAAATTGACAGAAAAAACGACATTTTAATAATAGACCCAGGTGTTTCCATACCATTATTAAACCGCGCATCTAATCAGTTCAACCACCATATCGAAAGAAACCACCCAGACCGCGTCAAAGATATCTTTGATAAGTGAATTTGCCTCGATATTCGAGCCACTTACTCCTAGCAAAGCTATAGAAACTCGGGTCAGAGCAACGATTTGTACACAGACCGATGTTCCCGTTTACACAAGATTTTACCCCTATTCGTTCCACATGAGAGACGAAATAGAACGCCAGGTTGCACAACTTCTCCGCGGCTAAATAATACGTGTGTCGGAAAGTCCCTACAACTCTCCAGTTTGGATTGTCCCAAAAAAACCAAAGCCAAACGGCGAGCGACAATTTCGAATGGTAATTGATTATAAAAGACTAAATGCAGTAACAATTTCGGAAAGATACCCAATCCCTGACATTACAGTAACGTTGGCCAGTTTGGGCAAAGCTACACTACTACACTCGACTTGACCTCTGGATTCCATCAAATCTATATGGATTCGGCGGACATCCCGCAAACTGCTTTTTCAACACTTAACGGAAAATATGAATTTCTTAGGCTGCCCTTTGGGTTGAAAAATGCCCCAGCCATATTTCAAAGAATGATCGACGACGAACTAAGGGAATTTATCGGGAAAATATGCTATGTTTACGCGCGAATCCCAACGGGAGCACTAATTGCCCACACCTCCCGCCCAACCGACCGAGGGGCGCAAGCCGCATAACGCACGGCTCGAGTCGCGGGGACAATTCACAAAACACAGACAAAAAACGACACTAAAGCTAGTTACGTGCTAGATAGGAAAGGATAGAAGTTTTTAGTAAAGGAATCGAGAGCTCTGAACTGATTACATGATAAAGACGATTATAATCAGAACAAAGAACTCGAAAAGGTTCATACATAAGGTAGTTAGTAGTACATCGTGGAAGTGTTAGAGGAATATAGTTTCTAGTAGGTCTACAAGGAACGGTTAGTTTTACTCGGTTCAATAGCTCGGGAGAGTCTATATCCCCGTTAAGGAGCTTGTCCATAAATATGACGCCAAGCATTAATCTACGATTAGAAAGGGAAGGAAGGTCAAGTAAAAGAAGTCTACTAGAGTACGAAGGCAAGTTGATATTACGATCCCAGTTCAGACCACGAAGAGCAAAGAGAAGGAACTGTTTTTGAACTGATTCTATTCTTGCTTTATGTGAATTGTATTGGGGTGACCATATGGAGGTGGCATATTTTAAAATTGGACGAACCAATGAGGTGTAAAGAACCTTGGTTGTATATGGATCGTCAAATTCCTTTGACCATCTTTTAACAAATCCAAGAACACCCATGGCTTTTCCGACAGTAGTGCTTATATGGGACTTAAAAGTCAATTTATGGTCCATAAGTACTCCCAAGTCAATCATCTCATTAAGTCTGGTTAATGGAACGTTATTAAGAAAGTAGGTAATTAACTGAGGAGTGTTTCTGAAAAAGTCATGACCTTGCATTTAGATGTGTTTAGGTTTAATAAATTGTGTCGACACCAAGATTGAAAGTTTTGGAGGTCAGACTGCAACCGTGAAGGTGATATAATATCTCTGTAGCTGAGACAAAGCTTTACATCATCTGCATACATGAGGACACGAGAATGTATTATAACGGATGGAAGATCGTTAATAAAAAGGGTGAATAGCAAGGGTCCCAGATGACTACCCTGAGGCACCCCCGAAGTTACTTGGATGGTCCTTGAACTTGAAGACTTGAAGAGAACTTTCTGTGTTCTGTCTGTCAGGTTTACATTGACGATATAATTGTTTTCAGTTCCACTTATGATGAGCACTGGCACAACCTTTAAGTAGTGTTTAGCAGACTTCGCGACGCTACATTGCAGGTGAACCTAGAAAAAACACGTTTCCCTCAGACCAGTGTTCAATTTCTGGGTTATGTTGTGACACACCAAGGGATTAAGGTTGACCAAACGAAAGTGGAAGCGATGTTAAAAATACCGCCCCCCTATAGTTTAAAGCAGCTTAAATCATTTCTAGGCATGACCTCATATTACAGGAAATTTTTTAAAGATTACGCGAAAGTTGCCAAACCCCTAACAAATCTCACCCATTGGGCCCACAATGCGCAGATCAAGGCTTCACTATCAAAAAAAATTCCTGCTAAACTCGATCAGCAGTGCTAAAAGCATTCGAAGATCTTAAAACTCTTCTTTCCTCATCAGAGTTATTAGCTTTCCCAGATTTTACCAAAAACTTTCATCTTACAACAGATGCGTCGAACTTTGCCATTGGCGCCGTATTATCTCAATCCACCGCGGGGGCCCGATAACGTATATTTCAAGATCTCTTGACAAAACCGAGGAGAATTACGCTACTATCGAAAAAGAAATGTTGGCAATAGTTTGGTCGTTGGACAATTTAAGGGCTTACTTGTATGGAGCTTCATCCATAAAGATCTACACAGATCACCAACCACATATGCCATGGGTAATAGGAATTTCAATGCAAAGTTGAAACGTTGGAAGTCAAGAATTGAAGAGTAAATTCATGAACTCATTTACAAACCAGGCAAGGCAAATGTGGTAGCAGACGCCTTATCACGAATTCCCCTCATATCGGAGACGACTACAGACGATCAATAAAATATAAATTTGGTCACTCCCCGAAACCCGGACACGGATTCAATGGTAACCATGCACAGCGCACTACAGGACGCCTCAGATCTTGTTCCTCATGTGGAAGTCCCAATAAACGTTTATAGAAACTAAATTATCTTTGACTCCTCAATTGCAACTTATTCATGTGAATAATTGCACCCTGGTTTTACGCGCCACTCGGTGCCCCTAAAAACATTTGACATATCTGAATTAGTTACGTCCCTGAGAACATACCATAATACATGTCCATAATTAATGGAATTAAAATTCCAGACAGCCATTTGCAATTTTTGCAAACGTGCTATCTTAGTTCCTTTACAAATTATAAACTCCGCATTACACAAAGAATGGTAAAAGATTTGAAGGATGACGATGAGATTTGCGGGGTCATTGAGAACGAGCATCGTAGGGCTCACAGAAATTCAGAGGAAGTCAGACTTCAACTACTAGAACGATTTTACTTCCCAAAAATGACATACAAAATCAATGCATTGGCAGCCTCTTGTCAGATTTGTAAGTTTCACAAATACGACAAGCACCCCAACAAACCCATATTGCAACCTACCCCCGTGCCAACATACCCATGAGAAATTCTACATATAGACGTCTTTATGTTAGAAAAACGGAGATTCCTGAGCTGCATTGACAAATTTTCCAAATTTGCTAAACTTTTCCCGTTAGAGTCAAAATCCGCTTTACAACTGCGCGAAAAATTAGCGGAGGTACTCCATTACTTAACGGCCCCACAAATCCTAGTAATGGACAATGAGCGAGGCCTTCTATGCCCCACTGTCCTTAATTATTTACGATCACTTGAAATCAACATATACTATACCCCAACACAGCGGAGTGAAGTTAACGGCCAGATGGAAAGGTTTCACTTAACCTTTCTGGAGATTTATAGGTGCCTCAAAAATGAATTTCCACTTCCTTAGGTTACAGAGCTTGTTCCAATGGCAGTAGATAGATATAACAATTCGATTCATTCAGTGATTAAGCGGAAACCAGTTGATATTTTTCTAGACAGGACGTCAAGAGTAAATTATCAAGGGTTAACTAACTTTAAACACGAAACTTTTGAAGATATTAGGAGACTAATTCAGCATAGACAGGAGGTAGCGATTACTAGGCAAAATAAAGACAAGAAGCCGGTGCAATTCACAGAAGGGGAGGAAGTATTTGTAAAGAATAAACAGATAAAAGGGAAAGAGAAAAAACTATACAGCAAGGAAGAGGTATCAGAGAACAGGAAGGTGACAGTTCGAACCAAGTCGGGGAAATTATTCCATAAATCTCACCTGAAATCAAAACCCAAAATGAATTAAGGGAATTAATCAAAACCTATTATTTATACTGGAATCAAATGGGGATTCTTGTTCCTCTTCTATTTTATACTTTAAAACTTTTAAAGGCACTCTTCACAAACCTACAACGTTAAAATTTTATGAATTAAGTATACTTTAATGATATCTGTTAATCACTATCCTGTATTATTATAATATTACAAACATACTTACCACCAACCAAAAAAAAAAAAAAAAGGGATAGAATGCCCATGATTCAGTAGGCAAGTGCAAGTGCTACCCGCTTCTTCAGGTTTGACTCCCCTGTTGCCCTAAGGGATTCCTATGACTGGTCAGCGGAGTGATTGAATTGGATAAAAATTCAGCAACCAACAAGTTGCTGTGATGACAAAATGTTACTTCGATTTAGCATCCAAAGGTATTCGAAACCCTTGCACCAAAGTACCAGCCCAGGTGCGTTAAAAGGCTAAGCCGAATCATCGGCGCATTTGGAATAAGACCAACGTCTACCAGCAGAAACGCAATCCAGCCTTTTGAACTCCCTGATCTGCGGGACGCAGATCTCGAAAAAGGGCAGGAGTTAACACCGCTCAGCATGCCCTCAACAATGTTGGGTGCGAGAGCAGTAAAGAACGGTGGTAGCAATTGCCGCGGAAGCGACTTACCAGCAGCTACAGCTGCAGCGGCGGCAGCAACAGCGCGGCAGCGAAAGCAGCAGCGGCAGAAAAGCAGGCGACAAAAACGTCACCGGAGGGGATGAGCGGGAGGAGCAGGGGAGATCAACCGGCGGAGGTCGAGTAGCAGGCAGAAGTGATGAAGGCAGCGAGCAGGGCACAAGTAAAGCCGGGAACTTACTAACCTGGTCAGACTAAGTACTTTAAGAATAAAAGATTGTCACGACTGATCCTATGGAGTTGAACCATCTAATTATTGGTGAGGGTTTCAGCTTGGGAGCTTGAAGGCTCCCGTGGGAGACCAAAAAGGTAAGATTGGTGGATCGTGGCCTGGGTAGATACCCGAACGGCTTATAGTAAGTTAACTGGCGCCCGAGCAGGGACCGCTTTCTGTCGTGGGCGTTGTCCAAAGGAATATAGAAAGTGAACGCCAGTGAGAGTGAAAAAAAATAATAATAAAATAATCAAATAAATAAAAAAAATTTCTAAAGAAAAAAGTCAAACAAAAATGCCCACAGTGTAAAATAAAGCTGCTTCAAATGAAAACGCTTTGCTGTGTAGGTGATTTTCTCTGATTGGCGTTCGGAAATATTTTTTTGTGACACCCTCGCGACCGGAGGCGGCGTTTTTTCTTTTTTTTTTAAAAGAAAAATGAATAAAAAATTCATAATTTTAAACCACTGCGGCAACAAAAGTTTGCGAGTGGCAGTCATAGTTGTAAGAAAATTCGAAACGAAATAAAACAAGTAATAAATTAAAACGAAGAATAAAAAAAAAAAAAGGAAAAAACAAACGAAAGACGCGTGAGCATTGGCCGCCAGTCGTGTCTTCTGCCGAGGGTATCCTCTGGATGGAGGATGTGGAGTCATTCCCACCATAGTAGGCCCTTAGTGGAACAAAAAGGAAAATGGAAACCTCCCACAACCAGCATAGGGGGCATGGCATCAGGCAGCTCACGCGCAAATTATTTGTCACAACACAAAATACTATGATCGCTTGGGTGAAAGTATTGGTGTTCACCAGAAAAATCGTCCACTGTTGCATTGACGCTTTGTTAGTATTAGTGTTCACCACTGACGCTTTGACGATTTGACGACGCGCTCTTTAACACATTACCAAGAAATACGATCACTTGGTTGGCGTTAATATTGGTGTTCATCAGAAAAAGCCATCCACTGTCGCGTTGAAGTCGGACGTAACGGACTTTTTCTTTTAGGAATTAGAGTCGCAACATTTGAAAATTATTGCGAAATATACATGTTGACAAGCAACACGTTTCAGAACTAAGAACAACTGGCGAAGATACATATAAAAGGACCGAGACTGGACACTAGCATCAGTTGGATTTCAACATTCATCAAAGTGACATCATAAAATAAATTTTGGAAGGTCCTAAAATGTGTTTTGAATAAAAAAAAAGGAGATAGTAAAAGGATAATTAGTGACACTTATAAAAGTTTGAATAAACAAAAAAAGAGGAGAAAAAAGGATAATTTGTGACACTTATAAAACTTTGAATAAAAAAAAAGGAAAGGATAATTTGTGATAAATTTACGGAAATACGATGTTAACCCTAAAAATCGTTGAACTGACTTCTTGTCATGTGGGATGGGGAATCTTGAAACGGCATCAGTCTTCTCCTTACTTGGCTTAATACTTCCATTTTCAACTATATAGCCCAAAAAATTTACTTTACTCTGCAGTATCTGACATTTCTCCCAGTTTATTCTCAACCCATTTCCCGCAGCTATCTTCAACACCCTTTTAAGTTTAATTAAACCATCATTCACGCTAACACTTGGTATAATTATATCGTCCATGTACACCACTGCATCTCCATTCTTCACTGATTCTCTCATTACTGCCATTATAAATCTTGTAAAAACTGCTGGAGAGTTGGAAATTCCGAATGGTACATATAGGAATTCATACTGACCACTCTGAGTTACGAATGCTGTGTACTTCTGAGATTTTTCCTCAACAGGAACGTGGAAAAACCCGTCTGTTAGATCTAAAGTAGTATAAACCAACGCACTTTGAAGTTTTTCCAATACAGTATCCATCTGTGGCATAGGAAAATTATCTCGGACCACTTTCTCATTTAGCTTTCTGTAATCGCAGCACAGACGCTTTTTCCCATTCTTCTTTGTTACAAGTACAACAGGCGAAGCATATTCGGAAAAACTTTGCCTTATTATCTTCTCCTCCAACCATTCTTGTACCGTACTATCAACAATTTTCTGATCAGACTCTGCTAGACGCCTTGGATGCTGATAAATCCGTTAGTACTATTTTCATTTCTATAGGAGTGTTTGTATTTCTAATAGGTTTGTAACTTTTAATCAACTTCTTAACTTCACTAGCGATTTCTGCACTGATATGTGACAAGTCACTCTTGATTTCCACTTTATTCTGTTCTGCACTGTGCATACACATACTCTCAAATTCCTTAAACAACTCAGCACAAGATTTATTCGCGTTACACAGAGATTCTTTTCTCTTGATGCTCACAAACTTTGTGCCTTTCTTTGTACCCAAAATCGCCTTATATGCTATGTCTTCATCAGGAACGATATGAAACTCGATTTCCATCTCAATGCCATCTATCTTGACACTTATGCTAAAACTACCAAAGGTCATCACACGACTTCCACCAATGCCTGTAAGGCTTTTCGAATATCCTGTTAATGACTTAATTCCAAGTTCGACAAACACGCTTTTACGTATGAGACTCAAATTTCCTCCTGTATCAATTAGACCGTTGAACTTAATCGTCTTGTAAGTTACTTCTTTCAACTCCAAACCCAAATCAGTAAATTTACCTGATGCTTTTACTAATTTATCATCTACAACATTGGTGCTTTCAACTTTGGCGGTATCTTTTCCCCTACATTCAAATGAGCGATGGTCTGTTTTGTCACATTTAAAACAAGTAAACGTTTTCTTGTTACAGTCTCTTATCATGTGTGAAGGATCACCACACTTAAAACATTTGCGATCACCTTTTGTTATCGAACTTTTCTCTCTATTATCTCTACCTTGCTTGTGAGGAGGTGACTCCAATGTTGTTTTCTTTGACGACTTCCTGGGATCATAGGATTTTAAGTAGGTCTCTATTTGAACTTTAAACGCATCCACTGTTCTGGCTTTATACAATAATGCCTTATTTGCTCTCGTGTCTGGTATACCTTCTACGAAATACTCGATTAAACTTTCGTCCTCCAAATCGATCGGCTTTGCGATTTCCATTAACGAATACAAAAACTCATACAGATTCTCACCTCTCTTCAACTGTCGATTGCTTAGTCTTCTATGAACTTCGGCTGATGAAACCTTTACTCTGAATTCGTTTTTCAAAGCTACTTTCAGGGACTCCCAACTACAAATATCTCTCTTACTACGTATAAACGGCAATGCAGCTCCCTTTGACAATTGTTTTGCAAACACAAAAAGCTGTAACTGACTCCACTGTACGGTTAAAGCGCATTCTTCTAGCTCCCTGGTCTATTGTACAACATCAATCGAACCTAAACCGCAAAACTCGGAAACGCTTCCCTCCACATCTTTTAATGTGAGCCATGACCTTTGCCCATCTGTGTTCGGGACTTCTCGAATTGTTCTAGCCGAGGCGAAATCTGCCTCCTGTCCGTCATTCTCAGTTTCTATTAGATCGTAATGAGCGAGTAGACGCGATTGCTGCTCTGCTTTATGTCCTGTAGCCCTAACTCTCTCAATTTAATGCGCAACTCCTCAATACGCAGAGTTAGAATCTCACCTCGATCCATTTTACACAATTACAGGTATATTGCTTAACAAGTTTGCTATATTAATGTATAGTTAGTATCAATCAATCAAATTTGTTACGACTTAGCAAGATTTACACACTATGTTAATGTAGGTCAAATTGTGGTAGGTTATGGTTAAATTCAGACGATTCTTAGAAATGTGCTCTCTGCGGCCCGCATCAATTTCGTCAGTATTTCTGCCACCGGTCTAATTTCGTCGTGCAAGCAAAGTAACTCGCACTGAAGACAATAATTAAACAGCTCAGCCAACTATAGTCGTCCTGCTCTATGGAACCACTTAGTATCGCTGTAGCAACTTACTCAGCCTTCTTATAGATGTTCAGTTCGCTCTCTGTTGCCACTTACTCTGCTGTCGCTACTCACTGTAGTTCTGTCTCGCTCACTAGCTACAGCACGATTGTCATAATTATGCCCGCCTAACATTTCATTTCCTACATACATACATACAGTTTGTCAAGTGAATCTTTGCAAAACGAAAAAACTCATAGAAATTCATTTTTCATCTTAAGTTTTATTAACTTACATTAACTTTTTTTAAGATTTTTTTTTGGTAACCAATGGATTTAAGTGTTCTTTATATATATAAGGCACAAAAACTTCAAATTTTCATGCAGTCTTGCGCTTTTTTGCGCAAATTTGTCAAAAATCCAAAAAACTAATGCAACCTCGTGATAAAAACGCGTTCCAGGTACAAGGAAGAAGAAGAGCGCATGCAAATTTGGCAAACTGTTATTTGATATTTACATATTTGTAATGGAACAAAATCATTAGAAAGCATATAAAACAAGTCAAACCTACCTTAGATGTTAATGGCTTAAGAAAAAATGTAATTTGAGAAAAAAATTTTTTTGATTCGATTGTTCCTATGGGAGCTATAGCATATAGTTGACCGATTTGACTGAAACTTAGCACAGACATTTTTTGATATGAAATAAACGTCCAAATCGAAAATTTCGGGACAATCGCTTTTTAATCATTCAAGTTATTGCTCTAAAACTATGTTTTTGACCGATCGTTCCTATGGGAGCTATATGATATAGTAAGCCGATTTTAATGAAACTTGGTTAATATGTTAGAAAGTATATTAGACTAATATAATACAAATTTCGTAAAATTTGATTGAAAAACAACAAAGTTATGGAAGCTTAATTTTATTCTCGACCTATCATTCCTATAGGAGCTATAAGATATAGTCAACCGATTCTGATAAAACTTGGTGAATATGTTAGAAAGTATATTAGACTAATAGAATACAAATTTCTTATTAATTGATTAAAAAAAAAAAAGTTATGAAAGCTCAATTTTATTCTCGACCTATCGTTCCCCATGGGAGCTATCTGATATAGTTATCCGATCAGGATGATTTCAAAATATACAATGCCTGCAGCTAAAAGAAGACTATGTGTAAAATTTTGGCTCTGTAGCATTAAGGGTTTTAGGGGAGACCAAAATGAATATACCCTTTTATTGGTATATTTTTTTTTCTTTGCAATTTCAATAAAAAATTAAAGCATAACATTAAAAAATCTGATTTAGTCATCAAATCTAATATAATAAAGTTCATTTGTGATCAAAAAAGCGTTTTAAAGTGAATTTTTTGGGTAAAATATGCCTAGAAATATTTTTCAACTTTGACCTTGAATATCTAAGCAACCCGAGCACGTGGCACCTCGGTAGTAACTCCATTTGAAGCTTGAACAATGCTTTTTAAATTTTGAAAATCGCTTCACTACTTTAGAAGATATGATTTTTGATAAGCGAAATGAGCGATGGCCCCACTGTGCGTCGCAGCTATCACTGAGAAAGAAATTACTATCGTTGAAGTTAAAAGGTGATACCCCGCTGCTAAATCATTTTAATCTTTTTGATGATCTCATCACTGAACTCATTGCATCAGGTGGCAAATTAGATGAAATGGATCAAATTCCCCATTTGCTTTTAAGTTTACCTTCAAATTATGATGGAGTTATTACCGCAGTAGAAACTCTTTCAGGGGATAATCTCACATTAGCGTTTGTCAAAACACGACTTCTAGATCAGGAAATAAAATTAAAAGGTGTAAATGAAGACACAAGTGCCAAAGTGTTGCAAGATATTGGAATCAAGCAGCAAAAATTGAATAAGTTTTAGTTTAAACAAAAATCCAAAAATGCCAATAAGCCATTTGATAAAAATAAAAACTGGCCAAATGTTAATTGTTTTCATCATGGAAAATTGGGACATTTGAAAAAGGATTGTTATATTTTAAAGAAGCAGACAGGCAATCAAAACGTTAGTGAGAATAGTGGAAAAGAAAAACAGGCTCAAATAGCTATAACAGCACAGTCCGATCGTGGTTTTGCCTTTATGTTTAGAAGTCAATGTCATAGCACAAATTCAAATGAGGTAGAATTTATAATTGACTCCGGCGCTTCAGACCACCTAATTAAAAACATTGGACTGTTTGCGGAATTCGAATACTTGCGTTCTAAGATTTCAATAGAAATCGCAAAACGTAACCAATGTATTCATGCTACTGCTAAAGGAGCAGTACATCTCAGCTGCTCTGGCAATGAAATATCGCTAAAGGACGTGCTGCACAGCAAGGAAATTCCACAAAACTTGCTGTCTGTGAAGAAGATGCAGGATGCCGGGTTGACAATCGAATTTAATCCTGGAGGCATAAAAGTCACCAAAGATGGTAACATGGTATTTGAAGGAAACTGTGAGTATAATGTACCAATCATAAAATTTAATATGAGAAGTAAATTATTCAGTTTAAAGAAATCAAAAAGTGCAGAGTATCGCTTGTGGCATGTAAGATTGGGCCATATAAGTGCTGGAAAGTTTTAAGAAATAAAACGAAATATTTTTAATTGCATTGAACTAAACGATGAGTTATGGGAGGCTTGTATAAAAGGAAAACAGTCAAGACTGAAATTTGAAAAATGTAAAAATAAACAACATGTTCAGAGGCTACTGTTTGTGGTTCCTTCTGATGTTTGTGGTCCAATCACACCCACAACAATTGAATAGGGCTTCCGAGGAGAAGAAATAATAACCCGATCTTCATTTGTTGAATTCACAATCTGAACTGACTTTTATTTTTTAAAATATTTGTTAGGAAAGGTCTTAGATTCTAAAGGTCACATATTTGGTGGTGGAAATTTAATTACAAATGCATGCATTAATTCCGGAAACCCGGATGTGTTGGTGTTAGATCTATTTATATTCCAAGCCTGCGTTGATCGTTAAATGCCTAGCTGAATGCATCGGATAAAACATAACTATATTCACGTCACGTACGCTAGGCAGGATTCGAATTATACTTTAATTTATTTATTCTTTTAATTGTGTATATTTTATGTCGTTTTAACAATTACCGTGTTTAATCTTAAACATTCTGCGAAGGGCCGCCAATCGTTATTGTTTGAAGCCTTCCAATTATCTTTATTTTTCTTTTAATGATATTGTTACAACTATAATTAATATAATTGCTATAACAGAAGCATGACCAGTTACATGATAAAAGTTTAGACCAAAAAATTCTAAGTGGTGGTCTTTTAAAAATGTTAATTCAATTTTTAATTATTTTTAACTCTGTCATATGGTTCACAATATTATAATACATTCATAGCATACATTCTTGTAACAATTCCTTCTGTGCACTACCACACTGGACTCTAGCTTTAATATGAAACAAGACTTTAAACAGCCAACTACTTTTATTTTCTAATTGATCAAATACGATTTTAAGGCACCTATCGATTTGTAGACATAATTAGACCGACTATTAGATTACCATGTCTGACATTTATTTAAGGTGGATTCGATCCAAAGATAATAGGAGTCTATTTCATAATCAAATAATAAATTCTCGCTATTTTGTTTATGCACGCTACTGGTACCGGGATAACTCTATAAAGAAGGGATTTTATAATTAGCTATCTATCAACAAAGAATCCCGTGGCTCTCAACAAGGTTTATATACTTTTTAACTGATTTTTCTCCTTTTGCCTGGTGGAGTCTTTTTATTTATAATTGAATTATTTTCTCGAATTTCCCCCTTCTTCGCTTTTCTTAACTTTATCGGACAAAGATTATTAACTGGTCTTGTAATCGACCCTTCATGTAGTTTTACTTTATTTATATTGTCTCCACCTTTGAGAGTACTTTCAATTTTCCTCAAAGGCCATCTAGAAAAAACGGTGATTTTTATTTTTCCAATTTTTTACCAAATTCTCCACTCCCACTCTGTTTTCCCGACCTTTGTGAGCACTGATACTATTCTCCAATGGCCATCTAACGGGATGGTTACTTTGATCTATTTTATTTTTCTCCACTCTAACTCTTTTTTGTTCGTATTTCACAGATTTGACCGCGGCGTCAGAAACACCTCCGAAGCGAGGTCCTGCCGGGGGCGAGATTTAACCGTATTTTCGGTTGCTTTTCTACTTTTGTTTTTCTGCCAATACTCCTTACATTTTGATCTTGTCAGACCTACAGTTGTGGCGACAATGGATTTGTATCCTTCTGACTTTGTATTTCCCGAAACAATCCATCCAAACTGCGTATTCTGTCCCAACAACGCGTCAATTTTTGTAACACCACTTTTTACAATATGGGTGTATACATCAACTCCCAATATCACGTCAACCCGACCAGGCTTATTGAAATTGGGATCGGCTAATACATACGATTGCCATTTTGACTTATCTACATCTGCTTCTTTCTCTGGAAGAGCTGTCATTAATTTAGGCAATACAATCGCTTCAATCTTAAGAAGCTTTTTCCACGGTTCTCTAACTTTTATTGCCAACTTTATTTTGTATTTTGATGTACTAGTTTTCGGTGATGACACACCGCTTATCTCCGTGTGTCCCTTTATTTTCGGTAATTTTAGAATTTGAGCAGCTTCCTCAGAAACGATAGTGCTCTGTGACCCACTATCAATTAAGGCTCTTAGGGTCTCATACCCTCCATTCATTGCCTTTACTTTTATTAGGGCGGTAGCCAATAGCGACGGTTTTGCCGTAACACACGTGGAGTAATGTGTGATGCCCCCTACCGCACATTGCGCAAATATCCTCACTTGCGCATCTCTTATTGCTTGAATGTTTCAAGCACCTTGTGCATAATTGCACCTTCGGGGCTAATTCGACCCTTTCTATTGGAGTCAAGCCTTTAAATTTATAGCACTGTAATGTGCTGTGTCCGGCAACTTTGCAAATCGGACAATTTTCTTTAAGAGCCGTATATGCCATTTTCTGCATCGGTCTTTTTTCCTCCTTTTTTATCGAGCTTAGAGAACAATATCTCTGCTCCAAATATTCTAAGACGTCAGATAACTGCTGTATCTGCTTCGTCTTCTTAACTTGGCTCTCATATAATTGAAGAGCCTCCTTATCCAACTTCCTTAATATGAGTTGAGCGAATATCACGTCAACTTCATCGGACAGATTGGCTTTTACTTTAATAAGGTGTATTGACTCATTAATTACGTCGATCACCCCTTTTATATTTTTTGCGGACTCATTATTAATTACCGGTAAATCAACTATCCGGTTTAATTGTTCGGAAAATATCCTCCGATGATTTTCATACCGCTTGGTTAATAAATCCCAAGCGGAATTATAGTTGTCGGCCGAACCCGACAATAAATGAGCCACCATGCTCCTCGCTTCTCCTCGTACCGCGGATTTTAAATAATTAAATTTAAGAGCAGGATTAAGATCCTCTCTTTTGTCTATTAATTCAAAAAACAACTCCGCGAACAGGTCCCACTATTTCGGTTCCCCGAAAAACGTGGGTACCTGAATTTTCGGTAACACCGGCAGTTCGTCTCTCATACAAACATCCTCAACTTTGACTCCTACCGGTTTCTTTATAATTTCTTCCATTGCTCCTAGAGTATTTTGCACATCAAACTCTAGCTCCTCTGTTGCATTCTCAAACTCACTATTAGACACAAATCTTTCGTACAGCTCGTCAACCTTCTTCTGTACCTTCTGCCACATAAATTCAATTTTATTTTTGTGGAATTTAAATATTTCCACCTTCTTTTCCCTGATATCATTTTTTACCTCCTCCAGGTATTCCCGAAGTTGGCGAACTCTCTCTTCAAACTCATTTCCTTCACTTACACTTCCCTTATCTCTGATCGTATCCACCCTAGCAGCGGCTTCTTTACTAGTACTAGGTCTTACGTCTTCCTCAACGACAGTTGACTTACTAGTATCTACATTGCTTAATTCTACGATTTTATTTTTTATCCATTTTATTAAAATATGCCCATCCTCAACTCTCTTACTATTGAAGTAATCGTGATCGACTGGTTTACATTTTAATAGCATACTATGATTAGCTATCCACTTTGTTTGGATTTCATCTACCTCTTTTAAAATTTCCTTATTAATTTTACTAGCATCTAACCCTTCTAAAAACCTCAACCTTTCCATCAACTTGGCCTGCTTCTGCAGCAACTCAATTGTCTTGTCTGACAACATTTTCATAAATTTAAATCTTATTGTATATATGTATGTATAAATAAATATATATAAACAAATATAATTCTTATTATATCTTATCTGTTGCTGCTGTTGATGTTGCTGCCGCTGCTGTTGCTGATGTCGTCCTTTCTTCTTGATGGGTGATGACGAGGGATGTTAGGGGCCTTCGTATTTGTGCCCACGTTTCTAGGAATTCTCGGGATTCCCACTGCTACTGTATACTACCACCGCGTATACTCCGGTCACTGGGCAATTCCACTGGCTCTTTGACACTGTTCCTGCCACTGGCAATCTTGACTGGAACTGTCTATTAGTCTGTCTTTTTATACCCTTGCAGAGGGTATTATAAAATTGGTCAGATGTTTGTAACGCATAGAAATATACGTTTCCGACCCCATAAAGTATATATATTCTTGATCAGCATCAACAGCCGAGTCGATTGAGACATGTCCGTCTGTCCGTCTGTCCGTCTGTCCGTCTGTCTGTTTGTTCGCAGCTTTTCGAACTTAAATTTTAAGCTACATAGTTGAAACTTGGTAGTTAGCTTTCTTAAAGGTGTAGGTAGACAAAGTATGAAAATCGGTCGGATCGGATTACTATATGATATATCCAATATCGGAATAATAGGGTTCCAAATAAAATTTTTTTTTTTTTCTTTTGCAATATAAATTCAATTTGTACCAAAACTCTACCCACCAAGTTTGATTCAAATCGGATAATTATTACGCCTACAAATCAATAAAACAAATCCTCAATATAATCAATTTACTCCAGCAACAAAAAATTTCCAAGAAATCTGCCGTACAAACACAAAGCACGCGAGTTCGAATCCGCGCGGCACCAAATAAGAATTATATAAAATGATTGTTTTTTTTGTTGTTGCATTTAAATTCAATTTTTACCCATTCACCCTACACCAAGTTTCAACAAGATCGGATAATTATTAAGGTTACAAATCAATAATCAAATATAAAAGAAATTAAATTTATTTTAATGTTCACGCACACACATACATACATACGTATGCAAAAATTCTTCACCACGCTGTGTGTGAGAGAGAGAAAGAAATATTTGAGTTGTGTTCTTGCACAGAACGAAATTGAAAGAGCGAGATGCCATGCGTTTGCTATATATGTCGAACTGGCTTAAATAATTTAAGTAAGCACGGTGGCGTAGAATGTAGAGGGTCGGTCGCGCGATTTCGCGATATTTGGTGCTGGTTCAATTCTCGATGAAGACGGTGAGGTGAAGATGTGTATTTTCTTCTTTTTTGTTTTTTTTTTTTTTGTTAAACATTTATGCCAATTATTTTAAAATTTTTGTTTTGAAATTAAATAATAAAACAGTGAAGCTGCAAGGGTATACAAACTTCGGCAAAGCCGACGTTAGCTTCTTTGATATTTTTTTTTTTTTATTTGCTCGCTCACACCGGTATATTGAAGCTAGTCGCGAGTTTAGATTTTCTTTTGCGGAATTTTCCTTTTTTACGAGAGTTCGATATATTGGCTTCGAACACGCCACACCAAATTTGTGCCGACACGAATTTCTGCAATTGCTCCACAGCAAAACTGCCTTTTAAATACGGACGCACTTTTTTTTTTTTTTTAATTAAATATCTTTAATAATATTTGCAGTTATACTCCGTTTCTTTCTACTGGTGGGGGAAAACAGGAGTTTTTTTATTTTGCTACCTTTAGCTGGTCTTAGCATATAACGTAGCTAGATCGCAGACTTTAAGGAGCTGGTCAACCTCTTTGTCTCTTACCACTGGTGGGGGAAAACAACAGAGTCTTTACTCGAAGGACCAAAATGAATTGGATCTCCGAGGAGCTCGAAGGACCAAAATGAATAGGGCTTCCAAGGAGAAGAAATAATAACCCGATCTTCATTTGTTGAATTCACAATCTGAACTGACTTTTATTTTTTAAAATATTTGTAAGGAAAGGTCTTAGAGTCTAAAGGTCACATATTTGGTGGTGGAAATTTAATTACAAATGCATGCATTAATTCCGGAAACCCGGATGTGTTGGTGTTAGATCTATTTATATTCCAAGCCTGCGTTGATCGTTAAATGCCTAGTTGAATGCATCGGCTAAAACATAACTATATTCACGTCACGTACGCTAGGCAGGATTCGAATTATACTTTAATTTATTTATCCTTTTAATTGTGTATATTTTATGTCGTTTTAACAATTACCGTGTTTAATCTTAAACAACAATTGAGAATAAAAATTATTAAGTTGTTTTTATTGACCAGTTCACACATTACTGTGTGACATATTTAATAACATACAAGTCTGATGTATTCTTTTGTTTCAAAGATTTTATAGCCAAAAGGCTCATTTCAACCCCAAAATAGTAAATTTGTATTTCGGCAATGGTTGAGAGTATCTTTCTAACGATATGCGTGAGTTTTGTGTCGAAAAAGGCATCAGTTATCATTTAACAGTTCCGCATACTGAGTAAACAGTTTTGGGGAGAAGCTGTTTTAACAACAACATATCTGATTAACAGATCTCCAAGTAAAGCACTGAAAGAAATAAGAAAAACTCCTTATCAGATGTGGCATGGTAGAAAGCCACTTCTAAAATATCTGAAAATATTTGGCTCGCACTAGATTAAGTGCATAAAAAGAAAATTTGACGATAAGTCAATTAAAGGTATACTGGTCGGTTATGAGCCAAATGGATATAAATTGTGGAATATGGAGTCAAGGAAGTTTATGATAGCAAGGGATGTTGTGGTGGATGAAGCAAGTTTGTTTGAATATTATGATGTACGTGATAGACCCTCTCAAATTGAACTTGATGTAAATCAAAATAAGGAATCTTCAATGGTAGAATATGGAGAGATGGGTGCTTCCTTAATGGAAGGTGAAGTTTCAATATCTGAGGAACAACCTCTTGAAAAAAGTAATACTGTACATGGTAAAGACTCTCAAATTGAACTTGATTGTGTTAATCAAAGTAAGGAATCTTCAATTGTAGAAGATGGAGAGTTGGCTGTTTCCTTAATGGAAGAGCAAGGTGTTTCTTCAATATCTGAGGAACAACCTTTTGAAAAATCCACAAATCTCGAGAATGCCGATCCAGTTGAGACTGGTGATAAATTAAAAAGGGACACAGTTGAAAAAGAAATAAGACGCAGTGAAAGAATTAAAGATAAACCAAAGCTATCATACAGATTTTTAGAAAGATGTCTCATGAATACCCAAATTTGTTAGAACAACATACCAAATACTTTTGATGAGATTGAATTTCGTGAAGATAGAATTCAATGGGAAAATGCCATAGAAGAGGAGCTGAAATCTCATTTTCAAAATAATACTTGGTGCATAGTTCCAAAACCTAAAAACAAAAACATTGTAGATTGTAAATGGGTTTTTAGTATCAAACAAGATGAGTTTGGTAACTTAGTAAAATATAAATCAAGACTTGTAGCACGAGGCTTTACTCAAGAAAGTTGCACGAATCTCACGCTTTAGGTTCCTCTTAGCCATCTCGAATCAATATGATTTACAAGTACAATACATGGATGTCAAAACTGCATTTTTAAATGCAGTATTTACATTTTGAATAAAGGAGACATTGCTAAAAATATTTATATATTACTATATGTCGATGACGTAGTTTTTGCTACTCATGAATTAGAAACAATGTCTTATTTAAAATCCTACTTACTGAGTAAATTTCAAAGAAATACGTTTCTTTATTGGTATAAAAATTGACAGGAAAAATGGTCTGCTAAGTTTGAGTCAATCGGCATACATTAACAATGTGTTAAAAAAGTTTAACATGGAAGATTGTAATGCAGTAAGTACGCCTCTGCCAAGTAAACTTAATTATGAGGCTTTACAATCGGAGGAATCATATGATATACCTTGTAGGAACTTGATTGGATGTGTTGGTTTGTTTCTTAGGCGCTTATTTAACTTTATTAATGAAAATAGATATTTAATTCTTTTACACAATGTATTCATTTCAAGCTTCAAAATTAGAGAGACCGTTTCTTGACTTCAACCAAAATACAAACTTAAACTAAAAACAAATATCGTTTATCGACATCTTACACTATCGGCGGTGTTTATTTTAAAAGCTGCGACATACAGCGGCCCCTAGTGCTGACTCCATTTCTCAGCACGATCATCAATGTCGTTGCGCTGGACTCCTATTCTGCATAGTCGATTAGCCGGGCGCCGATAAGTGTTCTTGGCCGTCCTAAGTTCGACCACACGTACAATTCCGTCTTCTCCTGGAAATACCTTCGTTACGCAGCCGAGAGGCCATTCGCCGCGCGGGGTGTTGTCTTTCATGACGACTATTTCGCCCACCTTTAGATTGTCAACATCCTTATGCCACTTTGATCGATGTATAAGTGTTGGCAAATATTCCTTGATAAAGCGTTTCCAAAAAGAGTCGATCAAATACTGGGAAACTCTCCAAGCACGTTTTTCCTCCACCATATTGAGAAACTTGCCTGGACTATGGAGTATGCAGCTTTGCGGTATGCATATATCATTTGGACAAAGACCCACTTCGTCATCAGCGTCGTCGGATTCCAATATATATGGACGACTGTTTACCAGATATTCTGCTTCCATAAATACAGTTCGCAGCGTTTCATCATTAGGGTTTGCATTTACTGACATAACTGCCTCAATTGCTCGTTTAAAACAGCCAACTAGTCGCTCCCAACATCCGCCAAAATTGGGGGCATTTGCTGGAATAAAGTTCCAGGTGATTTTAATATTTGCCATGTACTCCTTTATGTTACTCTCGTTCAGCTCTTCCAGGGCCTCTTGCAATTCCCTTGCTGCACCACGAAAATTGGTGCCGTTGTCTGACCAGATAACCTTTACAGGACCGCGACGAGCCATCATTCGGCGAACTGCCAATATGCAAGAGTCCGTATCCAATGAGTGAGCTATTTCCACATTGATTGCTCGAGTAGTTAGACAAGTGAAGATTACTCCATATCGCTTACGGAAGTTTTTTGATGCTCGGGTACCTCTTCCTTCCTTGGTGTAGAATGGCCCGAAATAATCTATGCCTGTTGCTGTAAATGGTTTTTTATGGGTAAAGAATCTTTCTTCGGGTAGAAGACCCATTTTTGGTACTTGTGGTTTGGATTTCTTTCGTTTACACCACACACAATTATTGATCGTTGTCCTGATAATCCTGTTTAGTTTTGGCATCCAGTAAGACTCTTTAAATCGATGTATTACAACCTGCGTACCAACATGTTGAGCGTCGACATGAAATTTGTTTATCAGCATGCGAGTATAAATATGTTTTCCATCCAAAACAATAGGGCTTTTTGTACATTTTGATACCTCCTTGGCACGCTCTATTCTGCTATTTACTCGTATTATGTTATCGACGTCCAAATAGACACAATATTTTGTCAATCGTAATTTTGGAGATGGCTTTCCAAATTTTAGATGTATTAAATCATCTGCAAATAGTTGTTGTTGGACCACCTTACACCAGATTTTTTCTGCCCATTCTATTTCGTCCACATTTAAGGCACCGGAACTTCGAATACCGTCTGTTCGCATCAATGAATTTTTTATATATCTTCTTATCCAAGCAGTGCTGCGGATTAGTTTGTTGTATACGGAAATCCTCTGTAAAAGTATATTCATTGGCGGTTCTTCTTCCAGAAGTGTCATTACGATTTCCTTATGATCGCAACAGTCTACCGTTGGTTTTTGAATTTCCCAGGAAGATTCTGGGTGATGTAAAAATTCAGGACCTGTAATCCATCGATGCAGTTTGTGTGAAGCTATATTGTCCCTTGTTATTATGTCAGCGATGTTTTCATTTGTTGACAGCCAGCGCCACTCTGATCTGGCCGATTTTTCGCAAATCTCACTTATTCGATTGGCAACAAATACTTCCATTCGTTTGTCGCTGTTAATCCAAGTAAGAACTGTTCGTGAATCAGTCCAAAAATATCGCTGGTCTGCTTTGACTTGTAGTTCATGGCTGATCATTTCAGCTAATCGACACCCTAATACTGCTGCCATTGTTTCCAGCTTGGGTATTGTTACATGCTTAATAGGAGAAACTCTTGCCTTTGATGCGACAAGTGCCACTTCATAATGCCATTTGCTTTCCTTCTGGTAAACACATCTTATATACGCGACTGAAGAATATGCTTTCGCGCTGGCATCGTTAAATATATGAAATTCAATGCGATCAGCCTTTTCTATATTATTGCTGTAGCATCGGGGAATTTTTGTGTTCTCAATCGAAGTTAAATTCTTTAGCCAATTCTGCCATTTATTTATCAGGTCACCTTTAATTTGGTCATCCCAACCGATTCCAGTTTCCCATATATCGCGCATTAGTATGCGTCCTTTGATAGTCACAGGTGCCATTAGACCTAAAGGGTCATATAATGAATTGACCACAGACAATACTTTCCTTTTTGTTGGTATGACTTTGCCATTAAGAAGGTCTTTTGCTACCTTATGCATTATTGAAGTGGAGTATGTGAAGAAGTCGCCTTTTGCATCCCATAAAACACCTAATACCTTTTGTTGCATATCCGTTTTGTCGCCAATCACTGCTATAGTTTTGCTCGCTCTGAGATTTTCAGGAATGGATTGCATTACTTCGTTACTGTTTGATATGAACTGACGCAGCTCAAATCCAGCCTTTAAATGTATTTGTGTAATTGTGTCAAATTGAGCTAAAAAGGGTGAGGAAGTTAACCCAAACAACATTGCCTTCATTTGGTACACTGTTGGTTCTTTTTTCTGGTCAAGGTTCCTCCATAGAAAACATTGTGCAGCTGTGTCGCTTTCTGAAATTCTCACTTGGTTAAACATTTCTCGAATGTCGCCTACTACGGCGACCGAGTGTAACCGAAATCGTATCAAAATACCCACTATAGATGTTGACCAGTCCGGTCCTGTAAGAAGCTTACAGTTAAGTGAAGTACCATTGCTTGTAGCGGCTGCGTCAAATACCAATCGAACTTTGTTGGGTTTGCTTGGGTTAAAAACGGCAAAATGTGGTAAAAACCAGAGTTTTGGAGACTTAAGAATTTTCATATCTGTGAGTTGGACTGCATAACCTTTGTCCAGTAGTTTGTTGATCTCATTTTGATATGCTTGAGCTGTTCCCTTCTCTCTTAGTAATTTTCGCTCAAGACATTTAAGCCGTTGAATTGCCATTTCCTTGCTGTCTGGAAGCTTAACATCATCCATTTTCCATGGTAAGCCTATTTCGTAATAGTTACCCTTTTGTTTAATTGATGATTCCGCTTTGAGTACTGCTAATTGATCTTCCTTTGATTCCGTTTTATTATCTTTTACTGCACAGACACCAAAGTTTTCAATACTAAACTGTTGCTTGACCATTTGGTGTAAACTTTCATCAGTTACTTGACAACAAGTAAAATGTGCTGATAGTTCTTGAGTTAGAATAGGACCATGTACTACCCAACCTAGCTTGGTTTTGGATAACATTGGGCGTTGCTCATTACCGTTTATAATTGCTCTTGTAGTAATCAAATTAGCATGACGTTGTCCAATCAATAACATTGGTTGCTTGTTCTGCAGCTTTGTAAAGTCTACCATATTTTTTGGTACCAGTTCCATGATGGTTTTATAATTTAGTTGTTGTGTTGGTATTTTTAAATCATTTATTAACCATACATCATCCAGTTGATGCTTTGTTCCGTTCATACCACTGAGACTGATACGGGCCGATTCTGCATCTGTCTCGTACCTGTAAATTCCTCCTGTCCAGCTAAAACAAAATGGTTTAATGTCACCTTGTATGCCCACTTCTCGGGCCAAGCTCATATCCATGATTGTAGATGTACTGCCTTCATCCAAAAACGCAACTGTATCTTTAGAGCCCTTACTTCCATGTACTGTGATTGGTACCATTTTTAGTAAAGATGTTTTGCATGACTCTGACACGCATCCACTAAGGTTTGTGGGTGCTGCGGAATTACCCTGCATGGGGCGTTTGTGTAGTAATGGATTGTGATATTTCTCGCAATTGTCTACTTTGCATGTTTGTCTTTCATTACATTGACTTTTGTGGAATTTAAGACAACTGTAGCAGGCTTTATTTCGGTTAGCTAAGTCCCACCTTTTCTTTACATCCGCTTTTAAAAATACATTGCATTTGCTAAGAGCGTGTTTCTCCTCGCTGCAAATCAAGCATATTGTCCTTGGTTTTGGTTTGAGCTGAACTCCATCCTCTGCTACTGAGTGTTGTGTTTGGTTACATTTTAACGGTTCGGCATATGATGCATGTTGATTGATTGTTGTTACTTTTTTGAAAAATGAGATGCCCTGTATTAGATCAGCCTGTTTCTGTGCCCATTCGGCCAGTTTGTCGAATGTGCAGAAGGAGGCACGCACATTTTCATCTCTAAGATATGCGCCCCATTCTCGTAGATAATTTTCGGACAGTTTTCCAATCATCATAGCAAGTAGTCGTTGTGTGTCGATCAACCTGTCATCAGTATATTCCAATGCTGAGTGTATGTTTTGGACGCTATTGTTGAATTCTTCGAAATCAGCTAGTTGTCTAACAGGCTTGACATGGCATGCTTTTGACATCAATTCTAGGGCAATTTCCTCAGGACCACCGTAAGACTTATTTAAAATCGATAGAATTTTTTCCGGTTCTTTTGCCGAGACGAGTAACAAAGAAACCTTTTCTTTTGCCACTCCCTTCAGTGCTTTTGCAAGCCGTTGAACGTCCTCTTCTTTGGAAAATCCACATTGTTTGCTTGTAGCATTGAACTCATTTATAAAATGTCTCCAGTTCAATGCAGAGCTACCGTCGAACTCCAGTTGTTTTCCACTCAAACAAGTTGGCGCTCATTATTATTGCTATTATAATCAATAAGATCGTAATAGTTGTTAGACCTTGGGTCTCTACTTCTACCTTATTAATCACTTTAGCAGTGGAGTCCACCGTTTTTTTGTCAATTATACCCATTTTTGGTTCTGAATAATTTTGAGATTTTTTCTATCATTAAAACGTATACATTCTAATCTAAATATTTTATACCCTTGCAAGAGTATATTAATTTTGGTCAAAAGTTTGCAACGCACAGAAGGAAGCGTTTCCGACTATATAAAGTATATATATTTTTGATCAGCACGACGAGCTGAGTTGATATAGTCATGTCCGTCTGTTCGTCTGTATGGATCAACAGCTTCTCCTGCGTGACCCTTAAAGCTACAGAGCTGAAATTTTGCACACAGGCTTCTTATTGCTGCAGGCATTATATATCTCGGAATCATCCCGACTGATGATGACTATATCATATAGCTCCCATAGGAACGATCGGTCAAGAATAGAAAGTAATCTTCAATAACTTTGTTGTTTCTCAATCAATTGTTACGAAATTTTGGGGTTCATAAGTTTAATACACCTTTAAATCCACCAAGTTTGATCAGAATCGGTTGACTATATCATATAGCTCCCATAGGAACGATCGGTCAAGAATATAGTCTTAGAGCGATAACTTGGGTGTTTTGAAAGCGATTGTCAACTTGGTTTTTGGAAACTTGGTTTTGGAAACTTGGTTTTTGGAAGTTTACTATATATAGAAATGTCTGTGCTAAGTTTCAGCCAAATCAGTCATCTATATGCTATAGCTCCCATAGGAACAATCGGGCCAAAAAATTTTTTTTTTCGAAATACTTTTTATTTTCCAAGGGTACGGCCGAAGTTAGCCCATCCTTCTAGTTTTTTTTAATTTTTAATTAATTTAGTTTTCAAATTATTTTGAAAAATTTTCAAATGTAATGGACATTACATGAAATATTGTACTGGTAAGAAAGAAAAGAGTATGATATCAATTTGTGATATTCAGTTGAGGTGATCATGTAATCAAGAATTAATCAATTAATTATTTTGCATATATCTAATATATATAAATTACGTGTCACAGTGTTTGTCCGCAATGGACTCCTAAACTACTGAACCGATTTCAATCAAATATATGTATAATATGGTGTAACTTAAAATATAGCATTGTTTTTATCTTATTCAATAAGATAATAATAAAATAATTGCATCCCTCTCTAACACATTACAAAGAGTGTTTAGCGATGGATATGATTTCGATAGTAGTCTGTATCGATAATTTGGGTTGCCGACACGTATTTTACTTTTTACGTATTTTATTTTTCTAGGGTTGGCTATGGACCGCTACATTTTTAATGTATTTTTTTCTACAAATTTATTTTATGGGCGATTGTGAAGAGCGCGTGACAACTTGGCGCCAAAAAAAATAATTTCATTGAACAAGCCGAGGAAAAAACAATTGTACTATCGCTGGAAATTTTTTAAGAAGAACAGAATCAACTTATTCGATTGATTAAGAGAGCTTCGCCACAATGGCAAAATGACAATTATCAAATCGTCATAAAAGCTGACAAAGTACCACTAGGTGTACATGCTGGTAGACTCAATGCTCCAACTATTAATGAGGTTGCTGTTATTATGGTTGGTGATCCAGTTGACAAAAGAGCTATAAAAATTAGCCACTGCAACGCGTGGCCGGGACTGCTAGTTAGAATATATTTTTCAACTGCTAGTAGCAGTGACAGAAACGTGGAAAGTAGAGGGGTGGATGGATTATGTATGTAGTTGGCTCACAACTCAGGTTTACATTTCATTAATAAATTTTACAATATATGTAGCAATTATTATATGTTTATTGAAATAATAATTGTGTGTGTTTGTTAAAGTAACGAACAGAGTACGTTAAGAAAATTAAAAGAAAATTAAAAAGCTGCACAGTTACCAGAAAAAACTCGATTCCCATCAGGTAGTGTCTTAATTTCTTCGTTGCCAAGTATGCCGCTGCTGTAGGAGAGTACCACCAAAGCCATCGTTTGATGCATCTATGTGCCACTGCGTCTTTGCTGTATGATTAAATATTTTTAAAACTGTTTCTTCCATCAGTAAATCTTTTAGTTTTTCAATCGCTTTTTCTTGAGGACCATCCCAGAAAAGCCTGCATAACTCGTATTGTTGGTGTAAATGCATGCTTAAAATACAAACTATGAATTTCTCACAGTAAAGACCAATGCAGGCTTTGCTTAGAATAGAATCAACTCCTACATATTTTCATATACACTGTACTTACACTATATTTTCATACAACACAAAATTGTCCCCCACATTATGTTCACACTCCCCCTAGATCCTAGAATCGTGTATATAAACTCGACCTTTTTCTCAATAAAATCAGTATTCAAGCAACTCTTGTCTATTCACTACTCTGCAATCAATCAAGTGTTGGTTGCGACAGCCCTATGTCACTAGTTTATGTTCTAGAGGCAAACATTTTTATAAATAATAAAATTATAAAATTCAATAACATTTTGATGACCCCGACTTTGGCGTTCCCAATTTAAAAAAAAAATAAAAAACATTTTGGTGTAACAGTCAAAGTGTGAGAATTTTGGTCAATTTTGATTAATTTTCTCAATAACACGCACAAAAGGAATTTGGTCAACTTGTCGATCATTTCCTTTTTTAATACAACGCTTTGGAAGATATTGATATTCCTTAGCGATTGCACGGTTTTGCAGGCTAGCAACAATCCGGGGTCCCGACATTTACGAAGCAATTGATTCACTTGGATAACATTTGAGTCAACTTGGCGACTATTAGTGTACAACAGGTCAACTTGGCGACCATAAAATCTTCTGTTTGTCGGACAACTGAAATTATCAGCACTTTGTCACCTAGCCAATTTGGGGACTAGAACGACAGCAGAGTATAATCGGATACTCCAAATTTGGATTTCTGCAACGTGGGACAAGGCGTACCCAATCTATTGAATCATCTGGAAAACACGGAGACCAAGCAGTCGAAGGATTCTACGTTTCATTATATAAATTTATATTAAATAAAATAAAAAAATTTTTAAAACTTTATACTTGTTCAATTTAACTTTATTTACTAGTACTTTGATCACTAATCGGTGCGATTCGGAGCGTACCTTGTCAATTGACTAATAAATATACTTCCAACGGATCAAAGTACATAAAGTAAAATGGAGAAAATATACGAACAACAGTTTGAGCGAGGAGAAGAGATTCAAAATGTCATCAGAAATGTCAAAAAGGACTCAGCCTCAAGAAAGTCAAAAGTTCTCTATTATGATAATAAAATTGAGACGATTGAGGATCTATGGGATGAATTTGATAAAGCCCACACTGATTTAATGGAATCGTTGGGATACGAGCCATCCGGTCATGATTACTTCAAAAAGGAATATTATTCAACATTAAAAGAATTAACAGAAGAAGTAATAAAGGACTGGAAACTACAAAGGGCAAAAATTTAAGAAAGCAAATTGGCCCATCAAAAAGATGAAGATCGCATTAACATTCAACCATTGATCAGAAAGCAAGGCGCTATGCTAGCAACACTTTCCAGGACATTAAAGCAAATAATTCCTGAAGAAAAAATGAACTACAAAACAGTTGTAGAAAACTTATGGCAGCAGATAGAACAACTGCACTATGAGATGTATAAACTTGCAGTAGATCCAGTCGAAGCTGGATACCATTTGGAAACATTCATAATGGCAGAAAAGGCGATACTGAAATTTTGTGTCCCACCTGCACATGATGTGACAACGTCGTCACTACAATTACCAAAAATTTCAATTCCAAAATTTGATGGAAATTATTTGAAATGGCAACAATTTCATGACATTTTTAAGAAAATGGTTCATGAATCAAACATACCCGCTGTACAAAAGATGTGGTATTTAAAAGCAAATCTATCAGGGGATGCCGAAAGATTAATTAGGCACCTTGAATTAACAGAAGTCAATTATGACACTGCATGGAAAATGTTGCAAGAACTATTTAACAATAAACGGGTCTTGGTTACAGCAGTGTTCGAAAAATTATTTGATCATCCAAACATTGGAAACGACGCCCTGTCAATAAAGAATCTTCATGATAATATTCATGAATCATTGCAAGCCTTAAAGAATATAGGCATTGACACAGAAACTTGGGATTCTATTATAATTTTCCATATGACAAGAAAATTGGATAGACTTACCCACACTCTATATGAACAATCCCTTTCCGATACAAGGGAATTGCAGAAGACCAAAGAATTCCTTGCATTTTTGGAACAACGTTTCCTTGCCCTCGAGGCGATTGGTACCAAGCAGTCCAGGGAAAGGCAAAAAATATGTGCATCAGCGTCTGGCACAAACTCATCTTCATGTCCGTTCTGCAGTAAGTTAAATCACAAACTGTTTCAGTGTGATAAATTCAAAACTAAATCTGCAGCAGAACGGTTAAACTGGGTACAGAGACAGAGAATGTGTGTCAATTGTTTTAAAACCGACCACATGTCGAAGGCTTGTAGCTGGAAGGGATGTTTGAAATGCGATGGAAAACACAATACATTGTTACATTTGGGAAACAACGATTTGAAACCAAATGTAACAGCTACGGTCTCAGCTACGTCCACATATGGAAGCAATAAAAATTATACTCTACTAGCGACGGCTAGGGTAATTGTTAAAGGGACCAATGAGCGAGAAGGAGAATTTCGTGCGCTCTTAGACAGTGGCTCCCAAGTCAATCTAATCTCAGAGAGACTAGTAAAACAATTATCTTTAAAAATAGAAAAGGCATCGCTAAGAATTGAAGGAGTAGGAGGACAACCACAACTCAGCAGATCAAGAGTAAATGTACTTGTGAAATCAAAATACACCGATTTCAGTACAAGAGTGGAAGCCTTTGTTTTACCGCACATTGTTGCAGATCAACCTACAGAAGCAATTACGCAAATGTTTGACCTGCCGAAAAACATACCTCTAGCGGATCCCAACTTTTACAAAACAAGTAAAATCGATTTATTACTAGGTGCAGATCACCATTTCTCAATATTATTACCGGGACAAATAAAACAAAATAGTTGTCCAGTTCTTCAAAATTCAGAATTTGGTTGGATCATAGCTGGGAAAATAAACATGGTTACATCTGCACCTGCCACTTGTATGGTGCCTTCCAAGTCTGATGAACTGTTGGAGCGGTTCTGGAAATTGGATACCCTGAAACCAGCAAGATCATACAAAAGTCCAGAGGAAGAATATTGCGAAAAGCAGTTCTTGAACAAGTTACTAAAAACCGCAGATGGACTGCCATTTGCTGAAGACTCTTCATCCCTGGGGGAGTCTTGTGATGTGGCTGTTAGAAGATTAGAAGAACAGTTTAGACACATGAAGGAAGTGTTGCCCAAAAAATTAACAAGGCGGCATCATTGTGTACTCAAACCTGACATTACCACAACCAAATAAAGAGTGGTATTAGATGCCTCGTCAGGAAAATCTGTGAATATCTTGTATCCAGAACCAGGTGAAAAACTTGATGATCAACTTGATGACGACGACGACGCCGATGATTCCCAAGAAGACGGGCTTAAGGATGCCACAACAAGGCAAAGCCCAAAAAGACGAATCTTAGCATCGTTACCCCTAACGTTATTAATGATGTTGCTATTGTTACCATTGGCATTGGCCCAATCAGTAAATGTGACCCAATTTGGTGCCAAACCTGGCATTTACTATGAGAAAATTGGAACGTCCAGATTTGCTGTAGCTGACTGGACAATCATTGCGTATTATAATTTGGATCCTTATTGGGACGATATGAACACATTTTCTTTCGGAATAAAAAAGATTGGGGAAATGTGTTCCCGATTAAAACCAAGTCAAGCCTGTTCTGCAATGTACAAACATTTCCAACATGTGGAAGAGGAACTGAGAATGGAAAACGATCTCTTGCACATAGGACGAAATCGTAGAGCATCATTTGATTTTATTGGCAACATTGCCAGGAGTCTATATGGAGTACTGGACTCGGAATATGCAAAAGAAATCTCCAATACTATTGAAAAGGTGAAAACAAATGAGGAATACTTGGTAACACTCTTAAAGAATCAAACATCTATACTTGATTCAACAATCAACATCTTCAAGAGTGATGAGGCGATTATTGAGAAGCGATTGAATTTGATGGAGCAGCAATTACTCAACTTACACAACTTTCTGTGATTGCTTCAAATTTGCAACGACTACAATCAGAGATTGCCCATGTACTCACTGACGTTCATCATGATCAAATTAGCCCGTTGTTACTCTCGCCTAAACAACTTGAACAACACTTAAAAGAGTTAAAAAATCATCTTCCACCAGGACACATACTTCCTGCCACAGACGATGATGTTCTACAACTGTATAAAATGATGAAGGCAGAAGGGAGCATTGTAAAGAAGCGCGTAATATTCAAAGTAACGCTACCATTGCTCTCAGCACAAGTATTTGAATTATACAATCTAGTTCCCATACCAGCAATCAGCAATAAAGGAATTATGACGATGGATATTCAAAGTCCCATGATAGCGGTCAATAAGCACAGAGATCAGTTTCTTGGATTAACAGCAACTGAATTAAAACAATGCCATCAAGTCACAAATGAAGAATTCATATGTCAAAATAAACAATCTGTGTTCTCAATCAACAGTAATTGTGAATTCCAGGTGTTCAACAACAAAACTTCAAATATGTGTCAAATCAAATACACAAGCATGACTTTCGTCTGGTTCAATATGTACTACAAGAACCATTGGATTTTTGCCACAATGTCGCCAATGGAGTTATCTGCAGTCTGCGATGACAACAGCTCAAGCATCACCATAAGTCAAGGAGGATTATTAACACTTGATCCCAGTTGCACTTTGCGGAATCCATTAATACGTGTAACTGGACATCGTATTACAACCACCGGCACAATGAATATGTCATATGCTCGATTTGGGAATTTCTCCACTATGATGATGAACTCAACTAATGAAACGGCTTCTACCAATGTTCAGCTAAGCTACAATGAACTTGACAAACTCAGTAGTCAATTATGGCCCAGATTCAAAATAAAGTTACCATATGACCTTAAATCTAGTCAAGGGCCTACTCAACATCATAACATTGCTTCATACATAGCGCTAATAATATTCATAACATTAGTGCTGCTATATGTTATCAAAAATCGGTGTACCAACGGAAGACAAGAAGCCAGGATTGCTATTGGCCTTCAACAGATGACCCCTCCCACAACTGGTACCCAGATGCCAACTGGTAGTCAACCGACTCAATCTACACATCGACCTGTTGGAAACTACGAAACAACATTTAAGTAATGTTGAACAGTCGTTCAACGGCCGGGAGTATGTTGGTGTAAATGCATGCTTAAAATACAAACTATGAATTTCTCACAGTAAAGACCAATGCAGGCTTTGCTTAGAATAGAATTAACCCCTACATATTTTCATATACACTGTACTTACACTATATTTTCATACAACACAAAATTGTCCCCCACATTATGTTCACACACACAATCACATTTTCACTATGAATAAGACCCCCAAATGTATATACATGTGACCCCCTAGATCCTAGAATCGTGTATATAAACTCGACCTTTTTCTTAATAAAATCAGTATTCAAGCAACTCTTGTCTATTCACTACTCTGCAATCAACGGGTGAGCTTCGCTGTGTCTTTGGCCCCCATTTGCATGATCTCTCCGAAGTCCACCCAATTTCAAGTGTTGGTTACGACAGCCCTATGTCACTAGTTTATGTTCTAGAGGCAAACATTTTTATAAATAATAAAATTATAAAATTCAATAACACGTATATTTTTTGGCAACTGAAACTTTTTGACTGCTTTGACTTATTCTTTGTCGGGATATACCAATCCATTTTCAACTTCGTGACCTAGAAAATTTATCTTCCTCTTGAGAAATTGAGATTTTGACCAATGCTCCTCGATATCAACATGAAAAAATCCGTTCTTGAGATCCATGACTGCGAAATATTTGGCTTGCTGCATTTTTTCTAGAACTTCTTCAACTATAGGTACTGGAAATCTGTCTTTAAATACGAGTCTGTTGAGCTTGCGATAATCTATGTATAGTCTGTAAGATCCATCCTTTTTCTTTGCAAGCACCACTCTGCTAGCCACATTCGAATTCGATTGTCGAACACTTCCTTGCTTAAGCCAATCTTTTACTTGATTTTGTACTACTTTTTGTTCACTTACTGACATTTGGCTAGGACTCTCTTTAAACTCAATATTAGCATCATTTGGCACGATACTCATCCTTATGGGACAGCTTATAGGGTCGTCTAATGGTTTGTAGTCATTAATTAGTTTAGCAACTGTATCAGCGTATTTCGGTTCCACATTTATTTCGCTTGAAGAAGTCACCACGTTAAAAACATTGCCATTTTTCCCTTTATCAGCTTCATTTTCTTCTTTTGTTTGCATAAAGGTATATCCATTATGGTTAAACATCACGGTAAACTTCTGGAGAAAGTCATATCCAATTAGTACATCTGGTTGCAGCTTAGATTTGGAGACAACTAGAAATGTATGCTCCACGCATGATCCATCTACTTCGACATTGACAACAACTTCACCAATTACCCCTGTAGCGACATTACCAAATCCAAACAGCTTTATAAAACAATTCTGCAGTGGGCGGTTTTTAAACAGTTCGTTGAATTTATCCTCTCTCATAATAGAAACATCTGCTCCAGTATCGACCAAACATTTTACTCTTGATCCATCAATTAACAATTCCTTCTTGCGATTGTCATCTCTAGTTTTCTGAATAACATTTATTTGTTGCTCTTCACCTGACATTGGCTATATGCCCAGTTCCGCTGCACTTAATGCACTTAGTCTCAGCCTGGCATTCCGCTTTTTTATGTTCTGTTGATCCACAGTTAAAACAGTGCATCTGTTTGCTCTTATGGTTCGATTCACTGGCTTTGTATATAACAGCTGGCGACGTTTGTTTTGATTGTTTTCAGTCATTCCTTCTATCAAATCATAGTTTTTCCTCAAATCCTTCAACGACGTTGAGCTGTACAACGGAAATTTTAGATCATCTCGTACCTCTTACCCATCAACGATGCAACTTATAATGGATTCGTCTTCTATATTTCCCATTGCGGCGATCTTACGCATCTGTAAAACATAATAGCGAAACTTTTCTGATTGTTACTTTCGGCGATTTCTTAACTGCTTATGTATTTCTGCAATGCTCAGTTTTTGGTCCAATTCATCCATTAAGACCATACAAAAATCATTAAAATTGGCAACTGTAATAGTTTCTAGCAATAGTTTGGCTGTACCGATCATCTAATTCCGTGCATTGACATACTTTTGTGAGCCTCTGCATTTTCCTCAAAGTTTTGTATCCACTGCACACTGGCGCTCAACTCAAAAATAAGACAGGATATTTTTGTCTGGTTTTTTGCAGTCGACTATATAATGACGATAGAATCTTTGACTAGAAAAAATGGGCGTGGCACAGCCCTTTTTCTTAAAAAAAATTTCTTTGTCTTTAACCTCATGCAGCTTCAATCTTATTTTTGAGTAAAGCTAAATAATAGGAGTATTTTTTCAACTTTAAAAAAAAAAATTTCAATAAAACAATGAATCATAAACTTAAGAATCCATCTCGACTGAGTATTAGTTTTCTGTGTTAAATTCATCCAAGCTAGATCCATCCGAATCAGAGTCATAATTTTCAGAATTAACATAATAGTTATACTCGATTTCTTGCGTCTTCGTTGTAGATGTAGATGATGGCAATTTCAAAAGAGCCAGGACATCTACCGAAAGAAGTCTTTTTTATTTATTTTTTTCTTTCGGTTAGACAGAAACTTCTTATTAATAGATCGCTAGTGATGCATTGAACATATTAGTTTGTCTGCTATTTTTTTTATCTGCTTACCTTCCAACAACCTTAAATGCATTTTTTCTAAAACGTGCGTAGAAAATCAAAATCCAACTTTTAGGGTAGTTAAAAACTTTCAGGGCTGCACTATTCATTGAAAACTTCGTTTTTAAAATGAATAGAGTGTACTTTATTGAAAAAAATAATTATATTTTTTTAGTTACAATTATATTTTTTGACTTTATGTAAAAAAAAGGGCTTTCGGACCATAGTGCACTGTCGAATTGGCATCGATATGCCATCGTAGTCTGGCACCACGTTAGCAAATCTATCGACTGTCACATTCAAACTTTTTTCGTTCGGCTGCATTTCCTTCTCTTCAAATTTAGCCGTCAACATTTTAATCAAAACATTTAATTCGCTGATTTGTACCACAGTAAGTGTGTTCTCGAAATTTTCTTCTTCGGCGCCTGTCTGTCGCGCTTGGTCTACATTATTGGCACGCGTCTTCATGGTGCAAGGTATATCATCTGTCTCACTTTCACTCATTGCTTTTATCATGTCTTCGTCTTCCTTTTCGTCTTTTGCTGTAAACGCATAGTTTAGTTCATCTTTCTCAGCTCGATTTTTTACCTGATTCTTAGCAGATTTCTTTTTGTTGCAACGTAACATCTTAATCAGGATTTGTTTTATTAACAACTTCCATTGCTGATTTCACTTTTTCACTTTACTTTTAATGTTTTTTGGTCTGTTTAGCGGTTGAGTCCCAATGTAACAAATATTGTATGTTTATTGAAATAATAATTGTGTGTTTATTAAAGTAATGAACAGAATTTGTTAAGAAAATTAAAAGAGTTTACAAACAATTTTAGCAACTTTAGTGATCTTAGCTTTTCAACAACAAATTTAGCAACTTATGTGATCTTAGCTTTTCAACTTATTGTACGTCGTATCAACTTTCGTTCGCTTCTCCTTCTTGACTCTGCTTCTATTTATGATGCTGCCACATCACATTTGCTCCTAGCTGCCTATATGACACTACATGAATGTGTATGTATTGGTGAATAAATGGAATGGCAATAAAAATGTTTTTATTTATTAGATTGTCCACCGATGCGATGCTGTGGAGAGCGGAAGGATATCTGGCTCGAAGGACTAATGAAAGAAGTGGGGCAGGCCTCTGATAAAGTAGACCAAATTATTACTTTTCCACTTTACTTTCAATGTTTTTTTTTTTTGGTCTGTTCAGCGGTTGAGTCCCCAAGTAACAATTATTATAGGTTTATTGAAATAATAATCGTGTGTGTTTCTTAAAGTAATGAACAGAGTACGTTAAGAAAATTAAAAGAGTTTACAAACAACTTTAGCAACTTTTGTGATCTTAGCTTTCAACTTATTGTACGACGTACATATCTCTGCTTTCGTTTACTTCGCATTTTTGACTCTGCTTCTATCTATAATGCTGCCACACTGCTCATATCCGCTGTTAGGCTGCTATCGCTCATCTTAGCTGCCTATATGACACTACATACATATATACTCCAACCACATGTGTTAGTAATAGCCTATTGTTTTGGTTACTATTTTTCAAGCAGCGTTTGCACGCATCGGCTTAAGGGTTATTGTTAAAATTAAAAATTAAATTAATGATTTTTGAAATTTTATATTATTTTAATGGCAATATCGGGTGTATACCTGAGTGGGCATCAAGTTGTTTCAAACTCTCTATGTAGAGTTGTCGGCCTTCCTCTGCCAATGTTGTATATCCTGCACCAGTCGTCTCTGGCGCAGGAGGGCGATTCTTTTTCCGCCCCGCTTCTTCCTTCTTTGTGTTGATTTATTTTTTTGCAGACAAGAACGGTACTCACCTGAGGTGAGTGGGCGTGGTCCATCGTTTGGATACACCACTAAAGCCTCTTCTAGTGTTTTTTTTTTTTTTTTTTTTTTTAATTTCATATATTTAAAAAAGATAAAGAGTTAAGTACTAGAACAAGTATATAGAGGCAGGAGTAAAACTTAACAATGTATATAAAATATATAGGAGGTTAAGCAAATGAGTTTAAGTATATATGGATAATAGATAAAGAGGGAGGAGAGGCTAGTAGTAAAAAAGAAAAAAAGGAAACCATCGATATCCTGCGGGACTGCTTGGAAGCATTGCATCGCAGGGTCTTTGGTGGGCAACCTATGCCCCTCTAGAGTTCCGCTCTCTATCCAGCAGGCGTAGCTTCTCTAGCACTTGGCTCGCAAAAACGCATACTGCTGACCATGCCTCACGGGTGGCCAGCATCATCGGGACTATGGTCGCTGCAGTCGGTGTTGTACCCGTTGTCATCTCGAGGTTGTGCCTCTCCGTTTGAAATCTCGGGCACGTGAAGAACGCGTGATCCGGGGTTTTCTCTATTCCCTCACCGCACCCTGGGCAATCAGGACTTCTCTCGTGGCCAAACCGGTGCAGGTAAGACCTGAAGCAGCCGTGGCCATTTAGTAGCTGTGTCAGGTGAAACGTGACTTCCCCGTGATTCCTGTTGTGCCATGCTTTAATGTCTGAGTTTATAGGTCCATCTACCTTTCAGCGAGGCTTCCCATCTTATCTGCCAAGCACTTAGGCTTGCACTTCTAGCCGCTTTTTTTATTTCCTGTCTGATCAGCGGAGTCAGCTCGATGGTCTGGATCTTCTCGAAAGTTTCTCGTGCTTCAATTGCGAGCAGCTCTAATGCCAGCATACCCGCAATTACGAGAGCCGCATCATCAGATATGGTCCTAAAGCCAGAGCACACTCGTAAGGCACCGAGGCGACATGTAGACTCGAGTCCTCTCCTGTACGACTTGTGGTTCATCGCCTCTGCCCAGACTGGAGCTCCATATAGCATAGACGACCTGACCACGTTCATCAAGAGTATGCGGCGACCTTGCCTTGGACCTCTTGAGTTGAGCAAACTTCTGCTAAAGTATCGGCCTATTTCCGCAGCTTTGTTGCTGGCTCGTTCAAGGTACTCTCTGAATGAGAGTCGTGTATCCAATAAAACGCCAAGGTACTTAATTGATCTAGCTGATTGGATCGTGCACGTATCCAGTGTTATTTTGGCTACTTCCACTTTCTTGCGACTACTGATAAGAATCGACTCAGTTTTTTCGTCTGCCAGTTGCAGACCCGCAGTTGAGAGCCAACGCTTGGCGATGCCGACAGCAGAATTGGTCTTTTTCTCTGCCTCATGTAGGTGTTTGGTCACAACAACTAGCGCCACATCATCAGCGAAACCAACTATATCGCACTCCGGTGGGAGTTGGATGCGCAGGATACCGTCATACATAATGTTCCACAGTAGGGGACCTAGCACTGAGCCCTGTGGAACACCTCCCTGAACCACATGTAGCTGAGTACCGCTTTGTGTATTATATAGCAAAATCCTGTTTCGGAAGTAATCTTTGACGATGTTAGTTAGGTGCTCTGGGACCTGAAACGTACATAGTGCCTCTATGATGCGACACCAGTTTGCCATGTTAAACGCGTTTTTAACGTCCAGGGTGCCTAATAACTATTAGGCAATACTTCTTACTACCACCTTTCCAGCGTAGTCCCCCGATTGCTTTTTTTGCAATATCGACTACTGTTGTAAGGGCGTGGAGTGTAGACTTAGCTTTCCGAAAGCCGAATTGTCTCAGCGAAAGATCACCAGTTCGTTTAATAGCAGCTTCTATTCTTGTGCTCAGCAGTCTCTCGAATATTTTGGCAACTTAGTCCAATAGGCATAATGGCCTAGAAAGCCAGAAAACAATTTCTTTTACTCCCTTTGATCTTGTTTTTGAGTTCCTTGCGCCTAGTGGTATACTCCAACTGCAGCCTGGCGAAGTTTTCCGTGCCCCGCGCTCTCTGGTAGTTACGCCTGGCACGTAGGCATTTTCTCCTGGCCTCAGAAATATCTTCATTCCACCAATATACTGGAGCATGGTGTCGGCTATGACTCCTATGGGTTACCATGCTGTCATCGCAGGCTTCTGTCACAGCGCGCATGAGTGTTTCAGCGCGTGTATTTGCATCGCCAGTCATTGGCGGGATATCTAGTGTCGAAGCGAAAATTTCCGGATTTAGGCTGCCTGCTTGGTACATTTTTCTTCTAAGTTGCGGTGGCTTACTTCTATTACTGGTGTAGTGTACAATTATTCCTAATATAGTCTTTTTTTGAAATTAGAAGCTGATAGAAAAATTAATTTAATGTTGTTTGGTTTGGCGATTTTAAAATCGTTATCTGGCGCCTTATCCAGGATGCGAGCTTTTGTTTGGTGGTAGGGAAGCATAACGATAAGAGGGAGTATAAGAGCTAGGTGACATCTGACAGCAGCAGCAAGAATAGGGACCAGAGGTTAACCATTTCCGTAGTTCAGCCCTTTTCAATTTTGGCTGGCACGAGGTGCAGACGGAAAAATAAGAAGTGACGAAAAAAAATAAAAAAGTCATATAAATTTTATTGCGCTTACTAATTAAACAGAAGTAAATTGCATATGACCTGAGCCAAGTGAAATTGAAAGTGACCAGAGATCAAAGAGTGCACAGTTCAAATTTTCCGTTTAAACCTGGTTTTAGCAAAAACGTGAGTACTACGCAGTTTTTTTTTGAGATTTTATTATAGAAATGTCAAAGAAGCTAACTTCGGCTCTGCCGAAGTTTGTATACCCTTGCAGCAAAATAATTGGTATAAATGTTTAACAAAATCAAAAAAAAAAACAAAAAGGAAGAAAAAACACACCTAAAAATTTTCACTTCCTCACCGAGCATTGAACCACCAAACACCGAGTCCATCGTGCCACCGATCTCTGCATACTACGCCACCGTTCTTACTTAGCTGACGTAAGCTAATTCGACATATATAGCAAACCTATTGCATCCCGCTCTTTCAATTTCGTTCTGTGTAAGAACACAACTAAAATATTTCTGTCTCTCTCACACACCGCGTGGCGGTTGATTTTTTGCATATGTATGTATGTGTGTGCGTGAGCATTAAAATACATTTAATTTCTATTAAATATGATTATTGATTTGTAACCTTAATAATTATCCGATTTAGTTCAAACTTGGTGTATAGTGTATGGATACAAATTAAATTTAAATGCAACAACAAAAAAACAATAATTTTCTATATTTCTTATTTGGTGCCGCGCGGATTCGAACTCAGGTCTCTTGTGTTGGTACGGCAGATTTCTTTGAAATTTTTTGTTGCTGGAGTAAATAGCTTATATGGATGATTTGTTTTATTGATTTGTAGCCGTAATAATTATCCGATTTGAGTCAAACTTGGTGGGTAGTGTTTTGGTACAAATTAGATTTATATTCCAAAAGAAAAATAAAAAATTTTTATTTGGAACCCTATTATTCCGATATTGGATATATCATATAGTAATCCGATCCGACCGATTTTCATACTTTGTCTACCTACACCTTTAAGAAGGCTAACTACCAAGTTTCAACTACGTAGCTTAAAATTTAAGTTCGAAAAGCGACGAACAAACAGACAGACGGACAGACGGACATGTCTCAATCGACTCGGCTGTTGATGCTGATCAAGAATATATATACTTTATGGGGTCGGAAACGTATATTTCTATGCGTTACAAACATCTGACCAATTTTATAATACCCTCTGCAAGGGTATAAAAAGACAGCAGCGATAGCCAAAAAAGAAAAGAAAAAGAGGGAAGAAGAGTAATTATGAAATTTGGTCATGAGGTAACTAGAATTTATTTTATTCCGAAACGCCTCTTTACAAAAGCTATTCTCTTTAATGTCCCGTTTCCGAAAATGAATGATTTAAGCGACGTATGGACATAGGCCCAAGATTTGAAAAAAGCTCTTTTGCTAGGAGAGAGCCATCTAGTGCACGATCGGCCGTAGTAAACGCGGCGCGACGAGAGCGAAAAGTGATGGAAAAAGAAAAGTGCAATACATAGATTATAGGCCTATATACATATATACAGTTGCGGAATATGAACAAAAGAAAATGATATACACGTGGCATGGGGAAAAATTTTTTTAAACTGAAAAAATAGAAACTTTGAAAAAAAAGAAAAATTTAACATATATGGAAGCATACATATATGCATATATATGGGTAGTATATGGAAGTGCGTATATAGATAGTTATTCACAAATATATAAAAAAATAAAAAACGAAATTAAGGAATCAAAAAGAAAATAAAAATATATATACATATATGTATATATATATATATATATATATATGTATATACATTTATACACATATATATATGTATATATATGTGTGTATATACATATATACATACATATGAAAATAAAGGAGTACATATACATATATACATATGTAGGTGTATATTTACATGCATATATGTAGGTGCATCTGTATAATTGAAAGTATAATAAGAGAATAAATGTGCTAAGAAGAAGGTAGTCAGTCGGTGATTCCTGTATGGTTGTGATTGTGATGTTTTCTTCCATCCGAAGAAAGAGGTGAAAACTTATTTTTTTTGTGTGTGAAAAAAAAGGAAAATTAAATTTTTTTTAAGCACATCTTCAAACCCCATGGAGCTCTTCATCGGACGATAAGATATGGTGAGTCACACGTATATTTTTATACCCTGTACCTAAAGGGTAAAAGGGTATATTAAAGTCGCTAAAACGTATGTAACAGGCAGAAGGAAGCGTTTCCGACCCCATAAAGTATATATATTCTTGATGAGACATGTCCGTCAGTCCGTCCGTCTGTCCGTATGAGCCACTCGATCTCAGAGACTATAAGAGCTAGAGCTACTAAATTTGGGGTGAGCATCCATCTAGTGTCTACACAGGTTTGTTTCAAATTCAAGCCACGCCCACTTCCGCCCCCGCAGCTTAAGAAAAACGATAACTAGGGCTGCTTTCAAGAAATCGTATTCTTACTTGGTACACCTAATTATATACCCAGCTGACCAAATTTTGTTGAAATCGGACAATAAACATCAAAGATATGGTGTTGGTGTAAATGCATGCTTAAAATACAAACTATGAATTTCTCACAGTAAAGACCAATGCAGGCTTTGCTTAGAATAGAATTAACCCCCACATATTTTCATATACACTGTACTCACACTATATTTTTATACAACACAAAATTGTCCCCCACATTATGTTCACACACACAATCACATTTACACTCTGAATAAGACCCCCAAATGTATATACATGTGACCCCCTAGATCCTAGAATCGTGTATATAAACTCAACCTTTTTCTTAATAAAATCAGTATTCAAGCAACTCTTGTCTATTCACTACTCTGCAATCAACGGGTGAGCATCGCTGTGTCTTTGGCCCCCATTTGCATGATCTCTCCGAAGTCCACCCAATTTCAAGTGTTGGTTGCGACAGCCCTATGTCACTAGTTTATGTTCTAGAGGCAAACATTTTTATAAATAATAAAATTATAAAATTCAATAACATATGGCTTTATCCGTTTTGTACTGAAATGCCAAGGCGGCATTGGCAGATAAGAAAGAGCGAGATAGCATGCGTTCGCTGCTGCTGCATGAAAAGGGGAATTTTGTTTTGAATTGATTGCGATTTTAAGGTTGTTCGATCATTTGTCTAGTGACTACGCAGATCACGAGAGTTTAAAATTTTGCCACGCCCACTTTCGCCCCCACAATTCAGAAAAAAACTTATTATTAGAGCAGTTTTTAAGGAATCACATTTTTTTTTCGCACACATAATAATGTGGCTAATATGCATCAGCTGACCAATTTTAGTCAAAATCGGACAATAAATATCGGAGATATAAGAATGTGCATTTTGAACTCAATTGCCAAGGCGACACTAGCTGGCAAGAGTGAGCGAGATAGCATGCGTTCGCTGTTGCTGCATGTTAAAGAAAATTTTTTATGAAATTAATCGCTATTTCGAGGGTGTTTGACTTTATTTAATATAATAACTAGTTGGTACAGGCTATACTCAATGTCGGCAGGGACGACTTGCTTGCTTCAATTATATTATTATTAAATAATTGTTCACAGCATTACATGAATTTGCCGCAATGAAAAAAAATAAACAGATGATTTTGAAAAGTTTTAGGAGGGCATGCAAGAATAAAGATAAAGAAGAATGAATGTTAATTCTAGTACAAATAGCCTTATTACAAGAAGATTAAATTTAAGAATGTAAGAAAAGGAAAGAAACAAAAAAACAAGAAGCTTATTATATGTATAATTACATATACACACATCTATATATATACAATTGAATTAAAACGAAAGAAAAATAGTTAATTCAACGATTTTGTTATAATAAAAATAATATTAGGAAATATGTATATCATAAAATGAAAACAACAAAAGTGAATATAGAAAATATGATGAGATAAATATTTCGAGTTATTCCTAATCGTGAAGTGAAAAGGTAAATGTAGAAACAGACAACTTTGGGAGTTTTCCGTTCATGGCGCATTAGAAGAACTCAATGGTAGGGAGGGTATAGAAGCGCAGCTGTTTAACATCCAACAGCTATGTATAGTAGTGCCTTGTAGAGTCGATTAGAACACTTTTTGGCAAGGGACCTATATAAAATTTATATGTAACCTGAGGTTGGAGATGGAATGGGTCTAGAACCCCCGCAGGCTGTTTTTGCTAGTCGTGTCCCAATGACCTTCTTCGCTGCCGCTAGGTTATCAATAATATTCTCAAAATCTCTAAGAGAGTGGTTTGGTGGTAGATAGCAACTATATACCCCTAATTCGCCTATCAGTGCTCGTACATAGCAGTTTGAGGCTTGTACATGCTCCAACATTTGTACTTCCTTGCCGCATGACCAAATTGCAGCCTTTCCAGATGAGTCTGTAGCCCAGGAGAAGACGCTGTGGGTCTTATATGGTTCGCTGAGGATCGCAATGTCTATGTCTAGCTCTTTTATTGTCTGTTTCAGCAGGTCTTGGGCCGCCGCACAATGGTTTAAATTAAGCTGCAGTAACTTCATATTAGTGTGGAGCTTTTAACTTCAAAATTTGCCAGTGGACATCTTCGACTACCAGTGTAATGGCTTACGTCTTTACATTTTTTGGCCGTACAGTTGAAACAAACCGGCTGGTTTATGCATGAAGCTGCCTTGTGGTCCGTTTTTCCGTACCTCAAACACCAATTGGTGCGGTCAACAGTGCTGTTGCATTTGGCTGCAATATGCCCAAAATTGAGGCATTTGTAGCAGCGTCTCTGAGACTGTCGCTCACGTATGCGACAGCTTGTTCAGCCTATTTTTACGTGTTTTTTGGCTATCAGCGCATTTGCTGTTTTCCGTGGCATACATAGTATGGCCAACTGTGTATCGCCAATAGTTGGACGAACATTTTTAGCCGTCACTTGGTTTGTTTCGCTCCCAATTTCTGTTTTTGCTACCGCAAGGATATCGTCCTCGGTGGTCAGACAATCAATGTCTCTTGCTGTTGTTACCACCAACTTCCTTATTTAATTCGAGCAACAGCTCTCCCCTGGCAGTTTTCCCTACTAGCTTTACGTTGCTCAGTTTTCCGTCCTGTGGAGCAGCCTTCATTGGGCTTTATAAGTATAGCCTCGGGCCTGCCTTTGCGACTTTGGTGCTTGCCAACGCGCCTTCGGGTAACCTGTTGCTACTCGGAGGGTGCTACTTCTTGTATTTTTATTAGCTCATTGTTGGTATGTGAGCTGGTTTGCTCAACCCTTGCCTGCGCTGCATATGAGGGCTTTGTGTGCAATCTGCCTCGCTGCCGTTTGGATGGTGTGTTACGCTGCTACTCCACTGGTTCTTCTCTCGGGCGTTTGGGTGTATCGCTGCGGGCGTGTATAGCCGCATTCTTACCCTCACTATGTATAACTGGACCAGTCTGAGTGGCTCCTTCACTCCGAGGTTTTCCGTTTTCGCTTATTTTCGGGATCTCACCTGCTTGCAGTTTCAGGCAGAGCTGTTCATGGAGTGCTGCCATCCGCGTGATAGCCTGTTTCGTGTTCAGGTTCACATGTCTCACAGGCGGTTTGCCTTCTTCTTTTTTATTAAAAGTGGTAACCATCTCCTCTAGAAGTTTGCCCAATTCATCTAGTTCAGCAATTCCTGTAACTAGTGGGCGCCTTTTCGCTGGCAATTCAGGGCTAGGAATGGCTCTGGATGGAAGAAGGATTGGTGTCTCTCTCAGCCTGGAGCGCCTACCGAATATAACCTCTTCACTAGTTGGATCCGAGTCCACGCCTTCAGGGCGCGAAATATGGTCCATAGATGCCGCAAATTTTTCCATTTCGCTCGCAAAATTTGAAAACCCCTAGATGCGTTACTTTTTATACCCTGTACCCATAGGGTAAAAGGGTATATTAAAGTCGCTAAAATGTATGTAACAGGCAGAAGGAAGCGTTTCCGACCCCATAAAGTATATATATTCTTGATCAGCATCAACAGCCGAGTCGATTGAGACATGTCCGTCTGTCCGTCTGTCCGTCCGTCTGTCCGTCTGTCCGTATGAGCCACGCGATCTCAGAGACTATAAGAGCTAGAGCTACCAAATTTGGTGTGAGCATCCGTCTAATGTCAAAGCAGGTCAAGTTTGTTTCAAATTTCAGCCACGCCCACTTCCGCCCCCGCAATTTAAAAAAAACGATAACTAGGGCTGCTTTCAAGATATCGTATTCTTACTTGGTAAACCTAATTATATACCCAAACTGGACCAACTGACCAAATTTTGTTGAAATCGGACAATAAACATCGAAGATATGCCTATATCCGTTTTGTACTAAAATGTCAAGGCGGCATTGACAGATAAGAAAGAGCGAGATAGCATGTGCTCGTTGCTGCTGCATGTAAAAGGGAACTTTGTTTTGAATTGATTGCGATTTTGAGGTTGTTCGATCATTTGTCTAGTGACTACGCAGATCAAGAAAGTTTAAAATTTTTGCCACGCCCACTTCCGCCCCCGCAATTCAGAAAAAACGAATTATTAGATCAGTTTTAAGGAATCACATTCTTATTTGGCACACCTAATATTATGGCCAAAGGGCATAATCTGACTAAATTTAGTCGAAATCGGACAATAAATATTGGAGATATACGTTGATGCGTTTTGTACTGAAGCGCTTAGGGCGACATTGGCTGACAAGAGTGAGCGAGATAGCATGCGTGCTCTGTTGCTGCATGTTAAAGAAAATTATTTATGAAATTAATTGCTATTTCGAGGATGTTTGACTTCATTTAATATAATAACTAGTTGGTACAGGGTATACCGGCAGGGACGACTTGCTTGCTTCATTAAATTTTAAAAATAAAAAAAAATATCCGGAGGCGCCACCTGCCGGCTAAAGCCAGGGGGACCCTTGAAATCTCGCTGAACAACACTTGTTTGGATCAACTGGTCGGGGGCCGTGGAAAGAGGAAGAAATTAATTCTCTTTCTGGAACAAAATTTGACGAGCGCGTTGGAGAAATTTTAATGAAAAGAACTCTGCACCCACACAGCCAAAAATCGGTGAGAGGCGCGAAAAGGGAAAGGAAGCCACACCCCCGCTTCCCCCCTCGGCGTAGGGCCTCTCTGGACTCAACCTTGGGAAAACCCCTTTTTTTGGGTCCGACGGTGATGTAGCGCTGGCCTTCCAGCTAACACGTTTGTGGTTTAACTCCTGATGACAAACTCTAAGTTGTTTTTGTACGTCCCGCAGATGTATGGACCACTTATATTGCGGCAGATACGGGCGCGAAGCGGAACTCAAATGATCGCGGTTAAAGGTTAAACACTGTATCAGCATCTTCTAGTGTGGGTGCATCCCTTTGCTCGACAGGAGCAGCACTTTCAAATGGTATTTCCTTATTTGGTTGCTGGTGGGCCCTGTAATGCGTGATTATATTTGCACGTTTTTTTACGTTGGCAGCGGCAGCAGCTGCATGGAGTTTTGTTGCTTCTTTGCGTGTTTTTTTTTCTCATATAGGAAATTCAGGCACTTTCTCTTTTTTAATAATGCGACAACATTATACATGTATGTATGCATATAATCGATATTTTAAAATGGTTTTTGCTGTTGTCGTTTCTTTGTTTTTTGTTAAATCGGCTCCAGCTTCCAGAATTTTATTTTTCAATAAAAACACATTATGATTAAATGGAAAACTTCTTCTTCACTCATCCATGCTGTTGTATTGATCAGTGACGGTCCTTATTTTTGTTTTGGGGTTGTTTTTTTTTCTCTTCTTTTCCCCCGTTGTCCTCCAGCAGATCCGTTATTCACTCTTCAGGTTTTTCCTTGACCTGCGTCACGTTCGCCATAAAATATGTGCAATCGTACATTTAAAATATATTCAATGATTCCAATTGAAATAATAATTTTGTTTGCAAGCACGTCTTTGCTCTGAGCAAACAGCCATGTTCTTTTTTGCTTATACATAAAATCTTAAGGGGTTAGGGGTAGTCAGAGACGTAAAAAATTGACCATTTTCAAAAAATTCTTTTTTTGTAATAAAAATTCTTTTTTCAATAAAGTAATAATGCAGCATTAATATTTGATCTTTAAACTTAATTTCAAATATTTTTGAAAAAAAAAAAATTCAAAATTTTCAAAGTTATGGCTGTTTGTTTTGACCCCTTCTCAAAAAAAAGGACTTTGAGTCGACCACGATAGGTCCTTAAGGATTCATCCAAAATCCATCGGACTAAAAGAATTAGGCTTAGAATTGAAGAATCCCGGGCCGGATCGATGCTTTTAATTTTTTTTTCAAAAATAACAAAATGGCGGCGTTTTGAAAATTTTTCGAATTTTCGAGAAAAAAAACTATCTTAAACTGTTCATAAAAAATGGAAATTTAGTTAAAAACGAAAATCCTGTGATCCGACCCGGGATTTCAATGTTCTTCAAAAGTTCTGAAAATTTAATTCGAATCGGCTAAGAGGTTTTCGAGCTAGAGTGGTCACCGATTTGGAAAACATAGTTTCGAGAATAACGCATTTAAAGTTTCAGATGTACCTTGCGCATAGTGGACATGGTGCTTACAAAAGCAGGTATATCTCGAAAAAGATTTATCAGATTGACTTTAATTTTTTGTCAACATTTTTAAAATATCTTACTTTAGGAAAACGCAAAAAAAAAATTTTTTGATTCTTTCAAAATTCTAACTACCCCTAACCCCTTAAGCTACTTATTAGCAGCTACAAAAATAAGAAGGATGAGGAGCGAGAGTGTACTAACATTTTTGGTCACTCATTCTTGGTGTGACCAAAATGCAAGCTCAGCATATTTAGGCTGGCTTGCCAGCACAATTCATTTACGTAAGCATATATACAGAACGAAATGTATGCATGCAAGTTTGCGTACATACATACAATGTATTTATAATTATTTATTGCTTGCAACAGAGTCTTACAAGCTGTGCTGATTGTTTTTAATAATGACATGTGAATTCACTACAATATATATCAGCAACAACAGTTGAGTCGTCTGTCCGCCCGTCCGTCTGTCCGTATGAACATCTCGATCTCGAAGACTATAAGAGCTAGAGCTATCAAACTTGGTGTGACCATCTCTCTAGTATCCAGGCAGATCGAGTTCGTTTTAAATTTTAACCAAGCTCACTTCCACCCCACAACTAAAAAAAAACGATCCTGACAATAAGGAACTCATAAAAGAAAGAATCATCCATTTTGTTGCAGTCGGTTTAAATATTTTACGATATTTACATGGAAGATTTATATGGAAGATTATTTCCAAAATTATTTTTGTTTTTTTTTATCGTTTTATTTATTTCTTGGATCTCTTATATAGGCTTATAAGACAAATAACAATTTTCTAGGTATATCTTAATCTAACACATAACCCAACATCTAAAGATGCTACATTGATCTATAGCCCTGATAAATTGCTAGTGGGTTGGGAGGTCGTTTCGTTGAAGACGAGTTCTTTCACGTACTCTGGTTAATGATTTGGCCAGGGTATTCGGGTGTGCCTGCAGTTTAGCGGTGTACTTTAGCTGTTGTACCTTTATTTCGGTTATTACGCTGGGAATGTGTAGGTCTTTCTGTACAATTTCGTTTCGAATATACCAAGGTTCTCCCATAATACTTCTGAGAACCTAAGATGGTGCCTGTTTAAGATTAAACACGGTTATTGTTAAAACGACATAAAATATACACAATTAAAAGAATAAATAAATTAAAGTATAATTCGAATCCTGCCTAGCGTACGTGACGTGAATATAGTTATGTTTTAGCCGATGCATTCAGCTAGGCATTTAACGATCAACACAGGCTTGGAATATAAATAGATCTAACACCAACACATCCGGGTTTCCGGAATTAATGCATGCATTTATAATTAAATTTCCACCACCAAATATGTGACCTTTAGAATCTAAGACCTTTCCTAACAAATATTTTAAGAAATAAAAGTCAGTTCAGATTGTGAATTCAACAAATAAAGATCGGGTTATTATTTCTTCTCCTCGGAAGCCCTATTCAGTGCCCTTTGTATTTTTTCGATATAGGTCTTGCTTGCGTTTCCCCACCGTGCAGAGCCGTACGTCCAGATGGGTTTTAATACCGAGTTGTAGAGGAAAACTTTGAATTCCAGACGTAGGGGATTCGTGCAATGATGAGCCAATGTAATCCGGTTGCTTTAAGCTTCAGCAGCAAGTTAATCTTCTGTGGAGGTGAACTCCAAGATATACAACATCGTCGGATTGAGGCACTGGCACGTTGTTCAGTGTCAATGATGGGTAGGTTTGTCTGTTGAGGGTAAAAGTAACGTGCTTGCATTTCTGTTCATTTACACGGATGCGCCAAACTGCTAGCCACTTTTCTATCGATCGATTTGAAATTTTAACACAATATTCTAGACATATTGTAAAATTTAATAGGTTGAAGAAAAATTTGAAACCCATGTAACCTCTTAAATAAAATATTCGTCAAATAAATTTATTTCACTTGTAGCGTATGCTGAACAACAATTCAGATTAAATTGAATGTTATTATATGTATCTTCACATCTATGTCTGCTTTACATGTAATCAAATTTTTCAGGTGATTTAATATTATTAAACTTTGATCACTTATGTATATAATTAGTATTGCCCGAAATGTTATTCCCCTATAAATGTTTTATGTTTCGTTAATGTATAAAAACATGTACATAAGTATGTTAATGAAAAACATCGTTAACATCGACAGTCTTTCGCGCTAGTTAACACACCACCAAATGCCACGATCACTTAGTTGGCGCCAGAATTGGAGTGCACCAGAAAAATATTTATAGATCAATCGATTATCGCGCTGGGAGTATTGTCAAGTTTTTACAAACGTTAGAGCAGTTGAAGCTTATCAAAGTGGTAAAGTCGTAAGTTTGCATTCACCGTTTATTACTTTTTAAATTAAATGCTGTGCAATTGATTTCATCAAAATAATTGATATTCCATCGTTGCTGAGGCGCTCAAAGCTTGAAATGTACATCTTGTCCTCGTCAGTCGCAAACATCTAGAAAATGGTGAGCCCCGCGTTTTTGTCGGCCGTGTTTTCTTTAGCGCCTCTTCTGAATATTGCCACGAGAACAACACAAAATAAAATGTGCTTCAGACAAGATTCCATATTTTTTTCTTCTTGCAGTCTCACCGGCAGAACTCAATTTCAACTTGCTTTCAACCTCAAGACAAGTAGAGGAAGATTCTTCAGATGAATCGAATCATGCTGAAAAAAATCAATTTTCGGATACGGCGCCCAAAAATAATATAACATTAGGTCAAACGACTCGTAGTTCATATGGAATCGACTTAATTTGCACTGGTCGATGGTTTTCAACAGACGCAAATGATAACCAAGTTTCTGCAGTTATGCCAGAATTTTCGATTGATGTTGGTAATTTTATGGGACACAAGGTAAGCAATAGAGTGAAACAAGAACTTCTGGAGAACCCTTGGAGACCGACAAAGAATTATATATTTCCTTTCTCTACATGAATGGTGTCCGGCAAGGAGGTAAAGCATTATGCATCGCATAAACATTTAGCTTATTATAGCGAGTGGCTGGTTTTGTCTGATGTAAAAAAGGGACTATACTGCAAATACTGTCAATGGTTTACTCCAAACAGTTTTTCACTTGGAATGCCTGTCACACAGCCTTTGATCAACTTCAAAAATCTAGTCGGAAAGTCTGGAGATCTGGAAGTTCATTCTCAATGCCTTTACCACAAGAATGCAGTTGCTGCAGCAAAAGATTTTTTGAACAATTTTCACAATCCCCAATTCATCGTTCAAAGCATAATGAATGATGAATATTTATCTCAACGTGACCAGAACAGAAAATTTCCAATGTCTATTGTGAGAGCGGTTCTTTTTCTTGGAAGGCAGAACGTGCCATTTCGTGGACATGGGGATGATGGGCAACTTTTGGAACCATCAGTTCGTGTACACAATGAAGGAAACTTTTGGGTACTGCTGAAACATCAGATTGAGTCCGGAGACACAACGCTAGAAGACCGTATGAAAATTGCACCGTCATCTGCAAACTATATCTGTAAAACATCTCAAAATAAGCTTATAGATTGCTGCAGAGTGTAAATACAACAGAAAATCCTGCAACGTTTAACTGATGCCGAATTTTACTCCATCGAATTCGATGAAACTCCAGATTTATCAGGAAAATCACAGGTCACTGATTTTTAAGATATTGCTCATCGTTAATAATGAATTTTGTGAATTACAATGTCTTCAGGTTTCATAATCTGATCAATTAATTCAAAGTCCATGTTAGAGTTTGTAGAAAGAAAATTTTCATAACACGAATAACGAATAGCAACATCAATGAATATATGTATAAGTAATCCTAAAACTCACTCTTAATTTTTGTCTAGATAAGTCTCATACTGCGTTACATTGATTTTCCTTTTGGAAAACCTTGCATGAGAGAAGACTTTGTAGATTTTATCGACGCTTTCGGCGAACTCTCTAAAAAAGTTGACAAAAAAGGCGAAGATGTTCATGCAGAGTGTCAAGATGTCGATGGAAGGGACGAAGACGCTAATGAAGAATATATTGATGAAGAGGGTGAATAAATTCATGAAAAAAGTAATGCTGAGAGTGACGATACGGAAGACGACGTAGAATTATCCCTGACCGTAGTAGCTCTAGGAGGCATAGTTTTGAAGACGATGAAAAGGCTGAATCTAGATCTGAATAGCTGTATTTCAATAGGGTTGATGCGTGTTCCGTCAACACTTCGGAAAAATGCGGAGCAGTTAATGAAATCAAAAAAGAAGCTAAGAACTCTTCTCGGGTACTGTGATTTTCTCACAAGCTCAACAGGAGTCTTATGAAATCTTCCAATGTTCGGTCAATGGTCAATGTTGCGACATCATACGAAAGGTTACAACATTTTTTCAAAATGCACATCCAAAACGTTCAATAGTATTATCAAAATTCCTCGGACAAAAGCTCAAAAATTTATGCGATACGAGATTGGTCGAACGACATGGTTCTGTTCTTCAATTTGTTGTGGATTTACAAAGATTATAAAGGCGTTGACCAAAGTGAGCAAATGGAGAAGTATAGAAACAGCGGGTAAAGCGCTTCTTCCAGCTTGCTCATTCGATTTCATTATTGGGCTGTTTTGTTTAACTGAAGTTTTATCCTTGACACGCCCCCTCAGTGTAACTCTTCAGAAAAAAGATATGGATTTGGCGAACGCCTCTCAAAAAATAAAGGATTTACTTTCAGGTTTGGAGGATCAAAGGCAAAAAGCCAACAAAAACTTCAATCGAATTTATACAGCAGCAAAAGGATTGGCAGATGAATTAAATATAGAAGTGAAAAAACCAAGAACTTGTGGTTAGCAAACAAAACGTGAGAATCACGACACATCTAATTGTGAAGATTACTATCGAGTGTCCATGTATATTCGTCTTCTGGACAACATTATAGAGGATTTGAAAAATCGATTTTCTCGAGAAGTTGGCTTCCAATTATGTTCACTGCTTCCCAAAAAGATCAAGGACATGACATCGAACGATATTGATGATCTTACTAAATGTTTGACACAATATTTCAGCAGTCTTTTGAAGAAATCCAAAACACTCTTATACTTGAGACTTAGAGGAGAAATGACGCACTGGCAACATTATTGGAAAGACAGGGCAACCAAGATCTCACAGACAAACTTTACAATATCGGCTACTTCATTGAAAACTTTAGAACTCTGCGATAAAGATGTTTATCCAACTATTCACAATTCGGTCAGAATTTTGTGTACAATGTGTGGCACAAATGCCAGCGCTGAGCGGTCTTTTTCTACACTACGTCTTAAAATTTTGGTTTGGTCATTGCGTGTGATGCTATTTTGTTTGATTTTCTTTAGGTAGTCGGCTGCATGTAATAGGTTATTGTTTAATTGTTGATACCATCTATTGCAGTGCTCTATTTGGCGTTTGAGTTGTTGGTTTAATTTGTTTTTTTAGGAACTTGTTTATGTCTGTGGTTTTTATATTGCGGGTATAGTGCAGGGGTATGTTAATTGTGGATTTGGCTGCAGTGTCGACTAATTCGTTTCCTCTAATGCCGCTGTGGCTGGGGATCCAGAGAAGATTAATTCTGGGGGCAGTTTTGCTGAGTATGGTTCGGATGGTAGTGGGGTATATATTATTGTTGTTGATGTTGCAAATGGATAATAGATGATAGGGAGTTGGAGCAGATACTAAAGGTTCCTTTTTTTTTGCGATAAGGTTATTTGCTTCTAAAATGGCTATGGTTTCGGCTGAAAGAATTGATGAGAATGGAGGCAAAATGCCTCTTTTTAGAATTTTGTTTTCAGTGGTGATTGCAAAGCCAGCTGTGTTACTTTGCAGTGACCCGTCTGTGTATAGGAAAGTGTCGCTATTGTGTTTGTTTTTATATTCCAGGAAGAGTTGTCTGTATATGTTCGGACTCGTGTTGGGTTTTTTAAGTTTGTGTAATATGGTGTTGATGAGAGAGGGGGTGAAAATCCATGGGGGGAGGTTGTTTTGTTGGGTATTAGGAGGTAAGGGATGCAGTGCTCTTTACATGAGTCTGCGATTTTTTCTAAGGTAGTTGTTAGTTTGTTTCTTTTTTGGTTGCTATCTTTTATATTTTTTAAGTATTTGTGTAGTGGTGTGTTTGAACTGTGTAGTAGGAGTATAGGCACCACTCGTGGATGTTGGAGAAGAGTGTGTCAAGGTTGTGGTTAGGATTTTTTTTTTTTTGTGGGAGATTATCAGGAAGAAGTCACCAGCGTATGCGGTAAATTGAATATCTTTCTGTAGGTAGATGATATTTGAAAGTTTGTTATAGGCGATAAGGAAGAGGGTTACCGATATTGGGGATCCCTGGAGAATGCCGTTGCATAGAGAATATGAGGAGCTTGTTGTGTTTTAGATTTTAATTTTGATTTTCCTGTTTGACATGAAGTTTTGGATAAAGGTTACTATTTTTGCGCCTACTTTCCAGCTGATTAATTGGTGTACTATAGTGAGCACGCCAACTCTGTCGAAGGCCTTTGAGAAGCAAAGGGCAATGATAGATGTGTGCTCTTTGCTTTTTGCCAACTTGGTTATCAGGTGGTCTGCAAGGAGCAGACCGTCTAAAACTTATTTGCCGTATTTGAAGCCTGATTGGTTAGGATGTATTAGGTTGTGTTTGGTTTACAAACCAAACTATTTTTTTTTTTTTTTTTTAACGTTTTATTTATTTGTTGGATCTCTTAATTAACTTTATAAGACTAACAACAATATCTTAATCTAATACGTAATCTAGCATTTGAAGAATGCTACATCCATCTATGGCCCTGATTAATAGTTAGAGGGTTGGAAGGTCTTTTCTTTGCAGACAAGTTCTATCACATACTCGGGTTAATGATTGGGCGAGGGTATTCGGATGTGCCTGCAGTTTAGCGGTGTACTTTTTCATTTCGGATATACCAAGGTGCTCCCGTGATAGTTCTGAGAACCTTAGATTGCGCCCTTTGTATGGTTTCGATATTGCTCTTACTTGCGTTTCCCCACAGTGCAGAGCCGTACGTTTTAGCACCGAGTTGTAGAGAAGAACTTTGAACTCTAAACATAGGGGAGATCGTGCATTGATAAGCCAATGTAGTCCGGTTGCTTTAAGCTTTAACTGCTTTTTCTTGGCTTCGATGTGCCTACGCCAAGTTAATCTTCTGTCCAGGTGAACTGCCCCTTTTTTTTTTTTTTTTTTTTTTTTCTCTTTTTTTTTTTTGGTTTTCCAAGATTCCAAATAGTGTTGAAAGACTTGGCAATAAACTGATGGGTCTGTAAGTTGATGGCTGTGCTTTGTGTTTTCCGGGCTTTGGGATCATTGTGATTATTGATTTTTTCCAACTAGTGGGAAAGTGACCAGTTTTTAATATCGCACTGAAAAGTTTCAGATGTGTTGCACGGCGCAGATCAGGAGTTCTTGGATCATTTTTGGGGTTATTTTGTCATGACCGGGCAACTTTCTTGGATTCAGATAGTTTTTAATAGTTGCAGAAATTACCTCCGCTTGGAATTTCAGTTGCTCCCTTTCCGCTGAAGTGCTCAGGGGGGGAAGCTGAAATGAGTTTAATGACGGGTTTGGCAGAAATACCGTTTTTAGGTGAGCTGCAAAGGTGAGTGCTCTTTCTTCGTCTGATCGGGCCCATTTACCAGTTGAACATCTTAAGGGAGAAATAATCTCGGTTGGATTAGTCATAGTCGGGTGAGCTTTCCACAGCGGATATTTGGTGCTAGTAGGGCTAAGCTTTTCGATATATTGCCGCTGTGCCCTTGCTTCTTCTTGTCTGAGCGCTTTTGCTAGAATTCGAAAAGCTGTTCTTAGGCGAATTTTTGCTGCCGGGGATCGAGACATTTGCCAATCTCGCCTGAGCCGTCTTTTTTTTGTTACAAGTAGTTCAATTAGCCGGTTGTATGACCTTTGTTTTTCCCGGGTGTATCCGATAAGTAGGGTGGAAATTTCTGCTGCTTCGATAAGCATCGACTCTAGAGCCAAAGTGCTAAACTCGATGTCATCTTCATCGTCCAGTTTGGGATTCAACTCAACATGGGTACTTATATATTTCTTAAATCTGAGCCAGTTTATTTTATTATTTGTTAGGCTGGATGGGTGCTCTATGACTTGTGGATGTGTTGAAACTGTGAAAATTACTGGCGAGTGGTCAGATGACAATTCTGCTAGTGACTCTGCCGTTATTAAATTGTGCGCAAATCCCCTGGTGATAGCAAAGTCTATTAGATCTGGGAGCTTGCGTGGATCTGATGGCCAGTATGTGGGTTTATCCGGTGACTCATAGCCCATTTTGTTAGCTGGGTTGATGATTGTATTATACAGCTGTTTGCCTTTTGGATTTACCAGGCGGGATCCCCAATGAGGGTGTTTGGCGTTGTAGTCTCCTGCAGCAATAAGTCGTACTCCAAGTGTGTTAAAGAAGTCAGTAAATTCTTTTTCAGAGATCGAGAAGCGTGGTGGGCAATAAAGTGCAGCGACTGTTGTACTACCAAAAGTGGTTTGGACACTTAAAGAGGTTGCTTGTAGGTATTGTTTGGCAAATCCATTCTGGAGTGAGTGTTTGATCCGGTTTTTGATTAGGATACCAGTAGCTTCGTGAGCCTTGCCAGGGTGGTTAGTTGCGTAGAATGCATATTTAGGTATTTGAAAGTTGTTTTTGTTGGTAAGGTGAGCTTCCGATAACAGCATGATATCAATATCATTTGAGTCCAGAAACAGTGACAATTCATGTTTGTGCTTGGAAATGCCGTTTGCATTCCAAAGTCCTATATGTAGTGCTGACATTATTTATTGTTGTCCAAAAGCTTTTGATTGAGCAGGTTTTAGCATGCAATTTTGCATGAACGTCATGAAATTTGTCATGTTTTGATTAAGCGAGATCAACAACGTTTCGATCCCGTTGGGTTGCTGGCCGAGTGCGGGTAGACTTGGGGCTGCATTGGTTAAGATTGCAGCGGGATTTACAGTTGTAGGGGGCTGTAAACTTCCGATGCGCAGCTCACTTGCAAATGTTACTCCAGGAGTAGTTGTTGTTGGAGCTGCTGATAACCTTACAGCTCTTGAAAAGAATATTCCCGGTGTGGTTTGCGAGGGAATAAGTATAGATTTCTTTGCGTTAAGACGGGCCTTTAGTTCCTTATAGACAGGACATCCTCTGTAATTTGCGGTGTGATTTCCGCCGCAGTTGCTGCACTTCCCAGAATTGGTGTTTGATTTGTTGTCGGAGCAGACACAGTGTTGTTGAATTAGTCCGCAGCCAACGCAAACTGGGCGAAGGCTACAGAATGATTTTGTATGCCCAAACTCCTGGTAATTGGTGCATTGTAGAGGGTGATTCCTCTTGTGTGGCTCTTCGACAGTGATTCTGCGGTGTAGCAAGAGTTGTAGATTATATGTATATCGGGTGCACTGCGTTAGTTTTTAATGTTTTATCACACGTGAGCTGTAACTTTTGGGATATTGCTTCTTGAGATTCTGGCTGATTTGCCAGTATGTGGAATCTATTGCTTTCCAATGCTTTTCGTTGAACAATATTAGTTTTGTTCATTTTCAGTGTGTTACCGCCTTTTTTGGTTTGTGGACTAAGCTTTCGCTTGTTTATGTTAATATATCTGTCCATTCCAGTCTGAACAGATGAGTTTGGATTCAACGTTACTGGTTGAGCAGATTTTGTTGAGGTAGTCTGCTGGGCAGTGATCGAAGCTTTTGCAGACGTTGGGGCTGTTACAGTTGTTGTTGGATCAGTAGAAGCACTTGTTGCTATTGCGAGCGCGCTGACGGCGCTTCAGGTGTCAGCGAATTTGACAAATTGTTGATGCTGGTTGGTGTAAGCAATTTGCTCGTACTTGCACTTTTGGATTCAGCGCTCGTTGTTGTTGTGGTAGTTGGAGATACTACTGAGAAATACGCATTGTTGCGTTGCACAGAGAGCCGACGCTCGTTTTGTTGTTGAAGAATTCGTTCTTGTAGCTTCTGCTGGCGAGAGTCTAGTGAAGAAGGGCCCGAGTTAATCTCTTTACTCGTTGGCATTACTTGTAAATTTAGTTATTTACTAAGTATTGCTATTTGTAGATACAAATAACAATATAATTGTGGTTGGGCGTCTCTGTGACGACTGAGAGCCCTGTCACTTTGTTGTTTTAACGTTGTTTTATTGCTGACACAGAAGAACTCGCGGAGTGCAAAAAAAAGTACATCCGATCGCGGTGACAGTCGATTGTCGAATCGACAAACTATTGGCTATTATTTTTATACCCTGTACCCATAGGGTAAAGGGTATATTAAAGTCGCTAAAATGTATGTAACAGGCAGAAGGATGCGTTTCCGACCCCATAAAGTATATATATTCTTGATCAGCATCACCAGCCGAGTCAATTGAGACATGTCCGTCTATCCGTCACTGAACACCTAGATCTCGGAGGAGACTTTAAGAGCTAGAGCTACCGAATTTGGTGTGAGCATCCGTCTAATGTCAAAGCAGATCGAGTTTATATCAAATTTAAGACACGCCCACTTCCGCCCCCGAAATTAAAAAAAAAACGATAACTAGAGCTGCTTTCAAGATATCGTATTCTTACTTGGTACACCTATTTATACACCCAGCTGACCAAATTTTGTTGAAATCGGACAATAAACATCAAAGAGTTGGGTTTTTATCCTTTTTGTACCGTCTGAAATGCCAAGGCGGCATTGGCAGATAAGAAAGAGCGAGATAGCGCGTTCCTGCTGCTGCTGCATGAAAAGGGGAATTTTGTTTTGAATTGATTGCGATTTTAAGGTTGTTCGATCATTTGTCTAGTGACTACGCAGATCAAGAGAGTTTGAAATTTTTGCCACGCCCACTTTCGCCCCACAATTCAGAAAGAACTAATTATTAGAGCAGTTTTTAAGGAATCACATCGTTATTTGAAACACCTAATAGTGTGGCTAATATGCATCACCTGACCAATTTTAGTCGAAATCGGACAATAAATAACGGATATATACGAATGTGCATTTTGACCTGAATTGCCAAGGCGACACTAGCTGGCAAGAGTGAGCGAGATAACGCCGTTCGCTGTTGCTG